>JAQHUG010000025.1:4066490-4085958 GCA_028555095.1 Dicrostonyx torquatus | reverse complement strand
AAAAAAAAAAAAAATGTAGAGACTGATAGATGAGTATACTCGACACCCTTGTCAGACATCTGAGTACACACATGTGCAGACAAAAACACACACTCATAGATTAATAATGAATCAGTCTTAAATGGTTGTAACTAATGTAGCCACACAGAAGCCCGATCTTGGATAACAGCACAGTTTTAAAGAGAAATCCCATCTCTAGATTTTTATGTCAAATCAGATAGTTAAGTATTGACAAGTAATAAAATTCCCTTTTAATGCTGGGTGGTGGTGTGCACGTTTTAATCCCAGCACTCAGGAGGCAAAGGCAGGTGGATCTCTGTGAGTTTGAGGCCAGTTTGGTCTACAGAGAGAGTTCCAGGACAACCTGTCTCAAAAAAACAAAATAACAATAAAAATTAATAACAATACTACTAATAATAATTTCCTTTTAACATTAAGCTAGAAGCCTGCACCAGAGGCCGGAGATCTCTAACAGATGGGCCCGGCTTTCTCAGAGGCCCAGACAAAACAAAGGAGCAATGACCAGGTTTGCAGAGCAGGCCCAGAGCCTTGGGGGAGTGGAGTAGAATGTTTAGTTTTACTAAAGGTCCCTTGTTTACATACTCAGTAAAGGCCAGCAGGGGGCATTCAAGGTTTCCAAACCCCCAACCCTTCATCCCACCCACCTCATCTCTTATCCTCCATCCACTAAGAACCAAAGGCCAAAAGCCAAGTTGCAGGGGTGGGGGCTTTGGTTTCCTTTGGTCAAAGGGACGATCCATCGTGACAGGGAGGACCAGGCAAGAGCTGGAAGCAGCTGGTGAGATAGCATCTGTAACCAGGAAACAGGGAGGACTGACAGCATGCCTATGCTCAGCTGGCTCTATTCTCTGCAGTCCAGCCTCCCTTCCCTAGTGACTGGCCCTGCCCATAATCGAGATGGGTTGTCCTTCTCCATCTTCCAGCTGGAGAAATGGCTCAGAGGTTAAAAGCACTTGCTGCTCTTGCAGAGGAACTGGGATCAGTCCCCAGCACCCACAAACACCTATAACTCCAGTTCTAGAGGCTCCTTGGCCCTATGACTTCTATGGGTATCAGTCACATATATGGGACATATATGCAAGCAAAACACCCATACACATACCATAAAATAAATAAATAAATCTAAATTATTATTTAAGTAGCTCTTACTGTACCACATCAATTCAGGCATGGCCAGAGGCCCATCTCCTTGACCATCTTAAATCCCACCAAGCTGACAATTGACACTGTCACAGGGAAAGCCAAGCCAACAGCAGTAGGTGGTGGAATATGAGTCTAGTTCTGTTTTGCTTAAGAGTGAATGCCTTTGTGAACCAGAAAAAGCCAAAACGAGCCCCGTGGGGGCCAGAGGGGACTGCTATGGTGGTTGAGCCTGAACCTCCATGGACCCTGCTTCATTCCCTGCTCCCAACTCCCAGACGGAAAGCTCTCATGATCCAAATCACCTTCTTCCTTGTGGCTCCCTCCCTGTTGCTGTTTGATAACAGATCTGCTGCAGAAACGAGGGGAGCCCTCAAAGCTCTTTTAACAAATCAAGAATCAGCAGAAAGGAGGCAGAGGCACCAGCCCAGCAGTGATAGAGACCTTTTGTGAGGAATGCAGAGGCAGCCAGCAACTCTTAGCCTAGAGGGGCTCAGGATTAAAATGCCAAAAGAAAGATCTGTGAGCTGGGTGTCCTGGTATACCTCTGTAATCCTAGTGCTAGAGATGCTGAGGCAGGGGAATTGGCACATATCTGAGATGAGTCTGGGTTACATCGTGTGTTCTAGGCTAGCCTGGGCTACATACAGTAAAATACTTGGTCTGATAAAAGTAAAACCAAAAGCTGGGCACAGTGGCACACTTCTATAATCCCAGCACTTTGGAGGTAGAACTAGGAGGGTCGCGAGTTCAAAGCCAGCCTCAATTACATGAGAGCCTGCCTCAAACAAACAGGAAACAAAACAAACAACAACCATGAAATCCCAAGTCAAACAAAAGATCAGCGGGCCACCCTTTGGGGATGTTCAAATCTGCTCCTCTGCCCTGCCTCAGTCTTGATAACTTGGCCTTCCCTGCCTCTCCACACCCTGCAGAGGGTCCATCAGGCCTCCTGGCACTCTGGCTCCTTTAGTCCATTCAACCAGATGGCTCAGCTGGAGGAGCCATCCCTGGCTGGGGTCCATAACATGAGAGCAACAGGACCTCTGTAGAGGTGTGGGAGGTGGGTGCAGGAGGTCTGCGGTGGTACAAACCCAGGTCTCAGCAAAGCAGATCCTGTAAACGCTGCTGCAAGAGAAAGCTCCTGCTGTGAATGCACTAATCAGATCCGGGAGTCATGGCTCCCGCACCTTCCCTGAAATGTGATAATCCCGCTTCTAATTTACCGATTATGCAACAGGAAAATGTCCTGGTAATTTCATAAGAAGAACACATTAGCCTGCTCATAGATCTCGAGTTTCCTGGTGAAATCAGGAATAACATCAGCTCCCTTTAATAAATGGCACCCACATGGAACATCAAGAATAATTACTTTGTTTATTAACACGCGGTGATTAACATTTCAAAAGCAATTTAAATAAATACAGCGAGAATCTGAGGTGGGGCCCCAAGGCAGTGATCTGGATGGAGTGAGACAGTCATTTGAACTTGGCGACTTCAAAGTCGTGTTTTCAGCCAAGTGCCACCAGTGCTACACACCTGAAATCCCAGCCCTCAGGGAGGAGAGGCAGGAGAATCTCAATTTTGAGGCTAATGTGGGCTACATAGCAAGATCCTGTCTGAAAAGTCAACATGATTAATGTAGTATAACAGTAAATGGTGATACTCGGTGTTCTGCGTTGCCTGGCACCAATGTGTGCACCAGCGACTCAAACCACACCCGAGAATTCTAGGCCATGGTGAATGGATGCCAGACTCTTCCCCTAAGATGCCCCTTCTGCAAGGACCCCAGCCCTGAGGCTCAAAGTCCCTCTCCTCAGGTGTCTTCAAGGAATTAGAGGCTGGATCCAAGGGTAAAACCCACTCGACAGCAGTTGATAGAGCCTCAGGAGTATGCATTTTACAAATACAGAAGCATTTTGTTTAGGACTTGGAAGATGACTCATTGGTTAAGAACACTGGCTGGTCTTCCGGAAGACCTGTGTTCAAATCCCAGCACTCTTGTGGAGGTCCATAGCATTCGGTCCAGGAGACTGACACCCTCTTCTGGTCTCTGCAGGCACTGCATGCATGTGGTGCAACGACATGCAAGCAGGCAAAACACCTACACATATACAATTAAAAATGAAAAGTTAAACACTTTGTTTTTGAGATGGGATCTTGCCAAGAGGCCCAGGCTTGCCATGAACACCTAAGTTGAAGCCACCTTCCTGCATCTTCCTTCCAAGGGGTTGGGACTGCATGTTCATACCACAACAGCAGCTCAAGTCTTCTTAACCTGCTCTATGTATGCCATGCAAACTTCCTGGACTCCTGTGGTAGGGATGCTAATTCTACTCATGTGTTTCACTCTGTGGGAAGGTAGGAAGGACAGAAGGAGCGAACCTTGGGAGATGAGACTGCAGTGAGGTCCTGCAATGTGGAGATTGCCCTGGGATATTAGAGTAGGTTCTAAGGACCACTGCATGTATCTTTTTTGTTGGTGGCCTTTCTTGCAACACTACAGCTCAAACTTAGGGCCTTGCTTTTGCACTGAGCTACATCCCCAGCCCTTGGGTTGCTTGGTTTGGGCTTTTTGGTTTTTGGTAACAGGGTATCAGTATATAGCCCAAGCTGTCCTTCAATTCACCATCCTCCTGCCTTTTCACAATAAAGAAGAGGTAAAGAGGCTCCCCGAGTGGAGATGGGGGATGACGAGAGCTGAGGAGATGCCTCAGTGGGTAAAGTGTTTGTCTCCCAAGCCTTAGGACCTGTATTTGGATCTTCAGCATGGCTGCAGCCATCTGTTATCCCAGTTGTGGAAAGGAAGAGACAGGTAGAACCCTGGACTTTGCTGAATCAGTGAGCTCCAAGTTCAGTGAGAGACTCTATCTCAGAACGAAAGGTAGACTGAAGAACTTATCCTATGTCAATCTCCAGCCTCCACACCAACACATATACACATGGACAAGTGCACATGAACAAGTGCTCATAGAATACACACACACACACACACACACACACACACACACACACACACACCATAGACCAGAACCATGCAGCCACGCATCCAGGAATGCTGGTAGCCTCCAGGGAAGCCAAGAGATACACATTACTTTCTTTTAGGGCTCTCGACTGCCTGATAGAGAATTGGCTTTGCCGTCTGCTGGACGTTCCCTTGAAGATACTAGAGGAGTAAAGCATTCAGGAAGGAGGAGGCATGGCTCAGGCTCCTGGTATCTTTGCGGAAGCATGTCGGGGAGGGGTTGTGGTGCTTCTGGAAGGAGCAGAGGTGTCTCAACAGCATGATGTCACCAGAGCAAACTGGTTTTGATGATCTGGCTTCCACAGCTGTAGGAGAGTACTTGCATTTTGTTTTCAGCCACCAAGTTTATATTAGCCCATTATACCTAATCACAGGAAACAAACTGAGACTGTGTTTTCAGCCTAATCTGAACACAGAAAATATTTTTCTTTGGATCATCCAGTGTAGAGCCAATGTGAGCTATCCAGTCGTGTTTTGTCATAGCAGCTATATTCCTGAATCAGTGGGTCTCATACACATGAAATAGTCAACCTAACCTTCTCGTAGGTGCTTGTGTCTAAGGGACCACCAGAGCACCAATACATGGGATCCCACTTTGGGCAACCCTCACCTCATTCCACATGGCTCGGGAAGTCTCCACACCGCAGCTGGGTGTTCCAAACGACTGCACTGAGTACAAATTTCACGTGAAAATGATTAGAAGAGAAAAACAAAAAACAAAAACTAGCTCTTTTAAAAATAGAAGCCATTGCTCCTGCAAAATTCCACAGAGCCAGATTTTAAGATGCAGAATTTAGCAAACTCATCAGTCTTGGTAGAGTAACTACTATACAGATACGAACTCTTACAGGGGAAGGGGGGAGCCATAGCGGGTGCCAGCAAGCAGCTGGATCTGGTGGGCAATGCTGCTAAGAGCAGCCTATTCACCCAGCCTGAGCTGTAATTGCAGATCCCAGTGACTGCTCTCTGTTGTCTTGAAGAATTACCCACAGGTAGTACAGGAAGGGCTATGTGAAGGAGGTTGCAAAGGGGTATCTGCTAAGAACCCCCATATGGTAGAATTGATAAGATCCAAACTGGAGAATATGCAGACTGTTAAAATGCTTCCCAAGGGCTGGAGAGATGACTCCGCCACTAAGAGCATGCCCACTGACTCCCAGAGAACCCAAGTTCAGTTCCCCTGAATTCATATCAAGGGGGTTCATAATCAGAAACCTGATGCCTTCTTGAGGCCTCCAGGGGTATTGTATGTTCATAAATACACACGCATATAGACACAATTTTAAAATAAACACTTTAGGCTGGTAGGGGTGGTATGCACTTTAATCCTAGCACTTGGGAGACAGTGGCAGATGTCTCTCTTTGAACTGGAGGTTAGCCTAATCTACATAGTGTGTTCCAGTCCATCTAGGCCTGTATAGTGTGACCTTGTCTCAAAAATAAATCATAGAAGCTGGAGAGATGGCTCAGTGATTAAGAACACTTCTTGCTCTTGTAGGGGACTGAGCTTGACTTCCAGTACCCTAATTGTGGTTCACAACCAAACTGTAACTCAAATTCCAGAGAATCTGTGCCCTCTGCAGGCACCAGGCATGCACATGGTATATGACATCTATGCAGGCAATACATTCATAATACATTCATGCACATAAAGTTAAATAGAAATAAATATATATAAGTTAAAATTTTTAAGGTTTTTTTTAAGTTACCCAAAGCAGGCTCACCTTCATCCTAAGATGGGTCAAGCCTAGGCAGTCTCTACCCCAGCCCAGTATGCATTTGTAAACCTGGCAGGAGATATTGATTAAGCAATGAGTTCTGATTTGAATATGCCCCCCTCGGAATTCAATATGCTGGAACCTTAGTATGCAATGTAGCTGTGTTGAGAGGTGGACTTCTAGGAGGTGAGTGGGTCTTGAGTCTTGCCCTTGTGACTCATGAATGGCTAAATCCAGAATGGATTAGAGAATTAAAGTGTTATTTAAGACTGGCTTCCCAGCACTGAGGGTCTGATCAGGTAACAGGCCATGCTTTTGGCCTCCCAGCCTCTCCACTCTGAGCTAACTAGACCTCTCTTCTCTTTCCCAGATCCACAATTTACTGTACAAACTGAGTATTGCCTGATGAGTTGACATCAGCTCCTTCAGGCGTGAGATATAACAGGAGAGGTCAGATGTTTTCGAATCCACTATGGTAATTTCACAGCTGGAGTATTTGGTTGTTTGCTTGATTGCTTGGTTGGTTGGTTGAGGGGTTTTTGTTTTAAGTTCTTTGCTGCTGTTGTTATTTTGTTTTTTGTTTTTTGTTTTTTGTTTTTTTTTTTTAACCTTGAAGTATAAGACCAACAAAGCAATGCCACTGTATGTGGCCAGCACACAATTCATTTTACCTGTGGGCATATAAGAGTTGAAATTTTATTTTATCACCAGTGAATTGGAATTGGCCATTAGTTTCTGGACCCTCCATGACTTCAGTCTTTGTCCAAGTCACAAATTTTGTAGCCAACAATCCTCCGATGAACCCAGTTTACCAGGACCTCTTTTCTTCATAAATTACCCAGTCACAATTATCTGTTGTAGCAACAGCAAAGCTACTAAAATGACTGGTTCCTGACAGCTAGATTCTAAAAGAAGCCACTCCCAGAACTGAAACTATGTTTTTCCTTCTCCCCCTCTCCCTTGCCCTCCCTCCCTTCTCTCTTTCCTTCACTCTGTTTTTTCTTCCTCTCCTACTCTGATTTTAATCCTGCAGTATTGCGGATTGAATCCAGGATCTCAGGCTGCTGGGCAAACACTCCACTACCGAGCTATATCATCAACATTTGTTTTCAGACATCATCGCACTAGTTCGTTCAGGCTGATGTGGCTCACCACGTAGCCCAGGCTGACCTTGGGCTTTCAATCAGCCTCCAATGGTTGAGATTAAAGGATGAACAGGTTTGTTGTTGTTGTTTTTGCACAAAGTTTTATTGCAAGGCATCCTGGCATATGGGAAAGGCTGCAGACGCATGTGGTGCCTGGCCTGGCCAGATGGCTTAGTGGGCTTGCCTGTTGGCTTAGGGTCAATCTCAGGAACCAGTGGTGCAATGAGAAAATGGACGCCCAAGGACTATCATCATCTGCTTTCCTCTCATTCTTCTGGATAGAGCTGAGTCAGAATGAACATACATTGCAGGCTAAAGCAATCAGTATATTTAAAGTTCAAGGGGAGGATGGGAGGATAGCTGGAGAGAATACTTGCTTCTCTCCTAGAGGACCTGGGTTCAATTCCCAGCACCCCCATGGTGGCTCACAACTGTCTGTAACTCTAGGTCTAGGAGATCTGATACCATTTTCCAGCCTCTATGGGTACCAGGTACATGTGTTTTGCACAGATGTAACACCCACACACATAAAACAAAGAAATCTTCAAGGCCAGGCATGGTGGTGCCCACCTTTAGCTCCAGCACTTGGAAAGCAGATGCCTAAGGATCTCTGTGAATTCGAGGCCAGCCTAGTCTACACAGTGAGTCCCAGTAAAGCCAGGGCTCCAGAGTGAGACCTTGTCTCAAAACAAACTTCCAGAGGAAGGTCAACGAGCTATTTGTCTCTCTCTAATGACCCTGGAGAAAGACCATGTGCCACAGGTTTGTCACCCCACCTACTGGGAAGGATGAGGTTTACAACTTCAAGGTCTGTTTAGGTTCCCCAGGGAATTTAAGGCCAGTTTAAACAATTTAGTGAGACCTTGTCTTAAAAAGAAAAAAAAATTCTTTTGAGGTTACTATATAACCCTGACTGGACCAGAACTCTATGTAGACCAGGCTGGCCTCAAACTCACACAGATCTGCCTGCCTCTGCTCTCAAGTGCTGGAATTAAATTTTGTTAATAATTTTTTTTAATTACAGATCTTCTGAAGCTGACATTTTAGGTGGTTGTGAGCCACCATCATGGATGTAGGGATCTGTCTGTATAAGCAGCATATGCTCTTAACCACTGAGCCATTTTTTCCCTAACTCATGTCTTAATTTTTTAATTAAAAATATATCAATGGTTGATCATTTGTTTGTGATGCAGAAGGTCCTAGGTTCAATCCCAGTACCGCAGAAAGAAAAAAAAAAAAACTCAAATGCTTCTAGAAACTTCCATACCTAGGTTGATCCTTAGAATCAGCAGGACTGGAGCAGCTGGGTACCATGGTAACAAGAGAGCTGAAGGAGAGTAATTCTGATACAGAGTAGGATCATGAAGTTAAGACAGAAAGGCCACAGCACTGCTAAAGCTAAAGACCCAGCCATACCTGAAGCTTCCTCCTTCTGAATTTTTCATTTATATGGGTCAATACTTCACCTTTTTAAAAGTTAGATTCCTTGCTGCTCCTCACATGTTATAGTGTCCTGATAATTTGGGGGCTGAGACACAGGCTGTGCTTATGTAGGAACCGTGCATATGGTTTGATAGACAGGTATATTGTAAAAAGAGCTCTGAAGCAGCACCTACCGTCAGGAAGAAGAGATCCATGAATGAGTACACTAGGCTCACTTTCTCTTTCCTATGCCATGCAGGGTCCCAGCCTAGGGAATGTGCCACCCACAGTTGGTGGTTCTTCCCATCTCATTCACCTAGTCAAGATAATCTCCCACAGACAGGCACAGAGACCCACTTCCCAGGTGAGCATAGCTCTCAGCAAGTTGACAGCTGAGATTAACCATCCTATCACAGACCCACAGACCAGGCCACACGTAAAACTGAGGCCTCGGGCCAACGGCCCTGTGAGCGAGCCATCTTGGAAGCGGATCTGTCAGTTTCAATCTGGCCCCAGATGACTGTCGCCCGGGCTAAACTGTTGACTGGAAGTTCGTGTGCAATCTCAAGCCAGAAGCTCCCAGCTGCTGGCGAAGCCCTGCCTGCTAGAGTGTTTGGAGCCAATAATACACTGGAGCAGGGCTGGTGATACAGCAATAGGCGACAGATGAGCACTCCAGCCTTCTGCTTTCTTTGGGATCATTCTTCTTGCGGGCATTTCCCTGCTGAGGCATCTCTCTGGAAAGATGGCACTGAAGCTTTGCTCTCAGAGAAGCTGGCTGCTTTGTTCTTTGTAAGGAAAGGTCCCACTCTGAAGCTCAGGCTAGCTTTGAACTTTGCACAATCTAATCTCAAACTCCAAAGTGGTTGTGAGACACCACACCTGCCTCATAAAAACTGGCTTTTTTTCTTATTGTTTTATTTTTATTTTTTCTCTAGGCAGGGTTTAATGCAGCCTAGGCTGGCGGCCTCCAGCCTACCTCACAGTGTATCAAAGATTGGTCTTGAAGTCTTGATCCTCCTGCTTCTGCCTCCTCATTGCAGGGAGTCTAGGTACATAGCCCCACATCTGGCTCATGAAAACTGGTTTCTTTCGGTACCTCAAGAAACTAGGAAGATTCTGTTCCCCTTGTGCGTTCCCCTTGTGCGTCTGGTGTCGCCTGGTTTGTTCCATCCTCCCAAAGCAGAGAGGAACTCTCCACAACAAGGAAGTTGGAAGAGTCTTGTGAATTGCAACAGTATGCCACCATTGTCATGGAAACAGCTCCCTGGTGGGTCCAGGCTGCACTCCCATGCAGGGGAAGTGATTCCCAAGTGAAGTGGGCATCTGAAGGAGGGGCTGCCAGGAAACAGAGGGGCTACGATCAGAGACTAACTCAGTATCCCAACTCCACGGCCAGGAGAAGAAAACTGACAAACCTGGTCCTGGAGAAGAGCGCGCCCTTGACTCTGGGTCTAACCAAAGTCACTCCATGAGCAAATCTAATCCCAGTCCGCACTTCTGGGTACTTCTGGGTATACCATTGTTGGTCATGCCAGAGTGCCCAAGCTGGGCTGTACACGAACACCACTTGGAGAACTTTATAAGGTGGTGGTGCACAGCTCCCACCTCCAGGAGATTCTAGAGCAATGGATCTCAACCTTCCTAATGCTGCGCCCCTTTAATACAGTTCCTCGTGTTGCAGCGACCCCCTCCCCCCAAAAATATTTTCATTGCTAGTTTACAACTGCAATTTTGCTACTGTTATGATTTGTAATGTAAATATCTGTATTTGGGGGGATGATCTTCAGTGACCCCTGTGAAAGGGTCGTTCAGCCTTCAAAGGGGTCCTGGCCCACAGGTTGAGAATCAGTGTTCTAAAGTATAGCCTGTTGTGGGAAGTAACAGTGCAAGGTCAAAGTTGGGAGTCTGATCTGTGCCCGGGAGTTCACCTGGGGAACTTAAGAAAGAACAAAGCATTCAGGTCTGCCTCAGTTCACAAGCTCCAGAATTGACCCCAGTATCTCTTTTCCCCTCTGTGAGATAGAATCTCACCTGGCAGAATGGGACCTTGAACTTCTGATCCTTCTGTTTCCTCCTCCCAAACACTGGGATTAAAGGCATGCACCACCACACCGGGTTTATGTGGTACTGGGGTTCCAATCCATAGTTTCACACACACTGGGAGAGTGCTCTACTGACCAATTTCACAAGCTCTCCAGCAAATTTGAGGTGTGAGTACCACAGCCCCAGTGTAAGGCAAAGCTTTGTAGAAAGAATAGTCAGTCAGGATGGGGGTAGGGAGGGGGGTTACAGGCTTGCCAGGGCCTTTATTTACACCCCCCTCAGGGTTGAACCTAGACTGGAATGCTGCATTGAAGATATTAAATTAAAATCATTTGTGTGGACCAAAAGCAATACTGAATAGATATTTTTGGATGGTTCAATCTAATATCAGTGGTCACAAGAGGCTGTAAGATTCTTTCTTTCACCAAGACTGGAGTGAGAGCAGAGTTCAATGTCCTAAGTAGCCT
This sequence comes from Dicrostonyx torquatus, assembly GCA_028555095.1. Lineage (NCBI taxonomy): Eukaryota > Metazoa > Chordata > Mammalia > Rodentia > Cricetidae > Dicrostonyx > Dicrostonyx torquatus. The sequence goes on along the minus strand of JAQHUG010000025.1, from coordinate 4,074,974 downwards.
CATGATGCTACCAGGCAGCTAGACAGCAGCCTCTGCCCACAGTGAGGGGCAAAGGTGGGAGAAACTTGCCGCAGGCTGAAGGCTCTGATCTGCTAAGAGACTGGCAGAGGTGCACAGCATCTATGCTTCTCTTTCCCTTGTATTAGGAATACTTCATTTTCTTTTTAATCTTTTTTTTTCAGCTTGCAAAGGTAATTTGAACTCACTGTAGCTAATAAGTCAATGCCAAGATTTATAAAGAAAACCAATTCTCTTCCCACCTTCCTGCTCTGTTCCCAGCCTCTTCTCCCAGGTAACCAATATTCAATCATCTCATTTAATTTCAGTTAGGAAATGAGTTGTTCCCACATAAATGAGCTTGCCCAATAATCAAAATTGTTCATTTGACTCTCAAACACTGGTGGTAACTTGGAGTCTCTTACCCCTAGGAGATGAAGATCCTTTAAGATATTCTTCATTGATGAGTCAGCTTTTGGAAGTGGAATAAATACAGACTGGGCATAGCCCAGTGGTAGAGCACATGCTTGGCATGCCTGGGGTTCTAGGTTCAATCTCGGGCACTGAAGCCAGGATGGATACAAGGCCATTGTTTTTGCTCTGTGCACATTCATAATACTGGTATTTGAATAAAGTTGTATGGTATACATGCCTCTTGTTGTGTGAGGCTTTACTCTTTTAGCTTTGGACAGGAGCTACCACCCAGCTCCCAAATCACACATGAAGGCTATTTCTTAGTTAAGAATGTCCGGCCTTAACTTGGCTTGTTTTCTGCTAGCTTTTCTTAACTTATCTTAAATTATCCCAACTACCTTTTGCCTCTGTGCTTTTTCCTTTTCTTACTTCTGTATATCTTGCTTTCACTCTTACTCAGTGACTGATTGGGTGGCTGGCCCCTGATAGCCTCCACTCCTTGTTCTCTCTTTGCCCCTTCTTTCCCTCAGGTTTCCTTCTTTTTATTCTCCATGTCTGCCAGCCCCACCTATCCTTGCCCCTGCCTCGCTATTGGCCATTCACTTCTTTAACAGACCATCGGGTGTTTTAGTCAGGCAAAGAATCAGAGCTTCACAGAGTTAAACAAATGCAACGTAAACAAAAATTACATGCCCGAAAACAACTTTCTTCCACAGTCTGTCTCACTGGAGTGTTTACTTTGACTGTCCGGTGGGCCTGTAGGATATAGAGATCAGAGTTTTGTTCCCGTTTACAAATGAGGAAATTGAGGTTCTCTCTAGGCAGTCTCAGCTAGAATAGGTATTAATGTTACTTACCTTAGAAGCTCAGTTTGGTTCCTGCTTGCTCACCTCTGCCCCCGCTTTTCTCATGGCTTTGTCCATCACACATATAACCAACCTCTGTGTTCATAATTTTTGTATGTGTGCAAGGAGGCAGAACCTCATACATGTTATGCATGCTCTCTATGTTTGCAGCTATTACTCATAACTTAAGAGGTTAATGATACAGTTCGAACTACCATATTTTAAATTAGTTAATCAATGAATTTGGCAGACCTTGGATTGAGTCTAGGGCTTTCCTCATGCCAGGCAGATGCTCTACCACTGAGCTATACCCCAAGCCCTTTCTAAAACCAAAAACCAAACCCCGCCTCTTTTATTAATATATATTAATTATACATAATAATAAATTCCATTATAACATTTTCATACCTATGTACAGTGCATTTTGATTCTATTCACCCATTACCTTTTCTGGTCTTTCTTGGAGATTATTTGAACTGCTGGTTATTCCAGTGGAGAGCTCTGTGAAGCTTCACAGTACAGGTTGGGTTATGATCCCGGTTCTAGTATAGAACAGTGTTGATGTATACCTGAGCTGTCATCCAGATATGCTACCTGTCCTCAGAAGACAGAGTGGATGTCAAGGTGACAGACCTTCCATGCCAAGTTTGGTCCTAGGACTGAAGAGACATTGGGATTCTTTGTAATAAATGTTAGAACCAGAGACAAGGGAGCCCAGAAGCTTTCCTCTCTGAGAGAGATTGACAAGGGAAAGGAGGACATGGATGTGCATGGGGCCCTCTGGTCCAGGAGACTTTGGGAGTGGGAGTCTGTGAAAGGAGCAATGAATGAGAGCGAGGATGTACTGAAGAAAGAGGGGTGTGGGCAGGTAAGTCTTGGTGGAGGGGCAGAAGGTAGGTAAAGGCTGGGGCCAGGTAGGGAAGATGATATCCTTGGAGCAAGTCTGAGTGGACCAGGAGGAGAAGGAGCAGAGGCTGGGGAAGGGTCATCCTTGGGAGGAGGTGGTGGCAGGAGAGTTCTGGTCTGCAGGACCAAAATCCAAGGAAGAAGGTAAATCCAGAAGAGGGGCCATATTTAGCAGAATAGGGGCCATATTTAGCAGAAGAGGGGCCGTGTTTAGGAGGCTGGTGAGGAGGCTAAAGCAAGATGAGTGAAGAGAGGGGTCACAGTTGACAGGACGGGGGTGAGGGGTGTAGATAAAAGTTTGCATGTGGAGCCTCAGCCCGCTTTCCATTGCACTGGAGGATAAGTTCAAAGTCTCTTTGAACCTGGCAGTCAAAGTTGCCTTTTCTGACTGATGTCCATGTTCTGAGGAGGTTTGTCATCCCCTGAAAGGAAGTGGGGTGTCTTCACTGGTTCTCTCAAGGACCCGCTGCATGAACTGTGGAAGTTTCCACTCAGTGCCAGGGTTCCTGAGAAGTCCATCTTGTGGGTGGTCAGGATGGTAGAGCTTCCGAAGGAGGGAGAAAAACCTCAAAACTCCCTCAAAGTGGAATCAGCTGCTGGTGGATGCCAGGAAGGCAATGAGATGGCCTCTGTCTGAGTTCCTCAAGGTGAGGTTGGGGAGAAAGGAGCAGGGTGGGGGGTCCTACTGGGGAGTCCACACGCTGATTCCCCAAAAGGGCCACTGTCCTGATTGGCTTTGGTCTACTAGACACAAGAGTTATCTTGGCTGAGACACTGCCTCTCTCAAACTGTCCGTAAGCTACTCTACAGGGAACTTTCGTGTGAGAGGGTTCAGCTCACTGTGGGCCATATCACCCCTAGGCAGGTGGTTTGGGGTTATATAAGAAGGTAGGCTGAGCAAACCAGTTAACACCATTGCTCTATGGTCTATACTTCAGCTCCTGCGTCTCGGTTTCTGCCCTGAGTTCCTTCCCCCACTTCCCTTCTCAAGTTGCTTTTGATCATGGTGTCCATCACAGCAATAAAAACCTAAGGGAGCTGATGATGCATGGTCAGCTGGCAGGAAGGAAAGACAGACAGGAAGCCAGCAACGTGAGGGCAACACTGACTTTTATTCTGGAGAAAAACAGGGCAGAGGAGGCATTTGGTGTAGGAATCAGAGTCTGCTCCTGTCTGCTTACAGGGTCGTGAAAAGGAAAGGAAAGGAATTGAAAGGTTTACTTGGGGAGCAGTGGTTTCCCATTGTTAGGGGTACTTAGAGGTAAGTAACCAGGGAACGGTGAGTTAAGGGGTGTGGGTGATTGATACACATCTATAAAGGCAGCCAGTGTGGAGCTGGGTCGGTAGTGGTGGTGCGGGATGGGAGTGGCTAAGAATCTAAGGAAAGAGGGTTTTTTTCAATTCTAGGAACCCTGTTCAGTTTCTGGAACTATCGCCGTTAAACTAGAATGAAATGGGAGAGTTTTACAAAATAGTGTGACCATGGCTAACAGCTTGTGCCTTGTAGACTGACTCCTTACAGGACAAGGTTCTGTGAGAATCTGCCTCAGGGCAGCTGCTGTTCCCAATCCACAAGTCCCCATGTGGTAGCCCCTGCAACTCACAGTCTTACCTTCTGGTGTTTAGCATGATTAATAAAAACCCAAAGACAGATGATGGGGTTCAGCCTGAAGGTCAGAAAAGCATAACAGCCAGCCACTGGCTTCTACCTCTACCTGAGTCTGAAATGGCAACACTGCCTCCGGGAATCTCAGAATGAGACTGTGTGAGAGCTGCCTCCTCCCGTCGTATATTCCTCTCTAGTGCTGGGATTAAAGGTGTGCACCACTACCACCCAGTTTCTATGACAAACTAGTGTGCCTACTGGGATTAAATGTGTGTGTCACCACTGACTGGTCTGTAAGGCCGACCAAGGCAGCTGCTTTACTCTTTGATCTTCAAGCAAACTTTATTTATTAAAATACAAATGAAATGCCACGGAAGGGCTTGGGAAACCTTTGTTTAGCAAAGGAAACCTGATGGGGAGCCAAAGCGAATGTCAAGCTACATTTTATTTCCTCATCCAGCTTGCCCTCAAAGGCATAGAAGAGTAAAGATGCTTGTGCATAAAAGAAACTACATTTCCCACTAACTCTTTGGCAAGGCTGACCAAACGATTAGGGATTCAATGATTGTGGTGAGGAGAGGTTGGAATGTTTCAAGTCCAGAACCAAACTACCCTGAGGCATTTTTAGTCTTCTTCACAGACATTCATTGCTCTCCTTTGTGTGTGAGTTAACAGCTTTGCAAGCAATAGGTACGTGTTTGGGAATTTACAAATAGACCTTCTGCCCTACTCCTGCCAAGTAAAACCCTAAGAGCATCATCAGATAAAAGCCAAGGCTTAGAGTGGAGATTTTCCACTTTGCTTTAGCCACCACCTTCCCCAGTATGTCTTAAATGTGTCTTTACTTAGGACTTCTTTATTCTGTACTCCAAAAGCTTAATCAAACTGTTACCATGATGGAACATAAAATTGTATTCCCAGTCCATCCCTGGCCATTCATATTTGGCTCCAGAATAAACAATCTCTTGTCTCCTTTGAGGTAAGACTTGTTTTGCACTGTTGGCTTTCCTTATCTGCCAGGCCTGGAAACTTTCATAGACAGTTTTGGTTTTTAATTCGGGGGGTTTTTAACCAAGACATTTCTTCTGGTCTGCATCTATCTCCACACACCCTGGATAAACCATGTCTTAGTTAGGGTTTCTATTGCTGCGATGAAACACCATGACCAAAGGGTAAGTTGGTGAGGACAGGGCTTACACTTCCATATTGCTGTTCATTACTGAAAGAGTAGGGATAGGAACTCAAGCAGAGCAGGATCCTGGAGTCGGAAGCTGATGCAGAAGTCATGGAGGGGTGCTGCTCACTGGTTTGCTTCACAGGACTTGCTCAGCCTGCTTTCTTATAGAATTCAGGACCATCAGCCCAGGGATGACATCACCCACTATGGGATGGGTCCACCCACACTGGTCACTACTTGAGACAACGCCTCACACCTGGGTCTCACGGAGGCATTTCCTCAACCGAGGTTCCTTCCTCTCTGAGGAAGTGTCAAGTTGATGCCCAAAACCAGCCAGTTCAATCCAGACCTCCCCACTGGGTTCCTGCATCTCATCCATGGCACTGGACTACAGGTACCCAACCCCATTCTATAGCCGAGGCAGGAGAGGTGCAGCCCCTTACCATGGGCATGTGATTAGTAAGCAAAAAATGTGGGACTCGGATGGGCCTCATTATTTGAATCTTCATTAATAAATGGAGCTAATTATAGTCATTGAAGAGATGGTTCATTCTCTGTTGTCATTAATTCTGAATTTATTTTTAGCTTTCAGAAGAATAGAGCCTTGTGGTGGGGTTTTGTTCAGAGAAAGAGCCTGTCTATTTCTGACAATCCTCCTCAGCCAGCTCCCTTTTCATAGACAAAGTGGAGAACCTATGACCGGGTCATTCATTCTAGGTTTTTAAGTTTTATTTTTAGAACCTCCAGGGGTTTATGTTAACCCCAGTGTGGTAGTTTGAATGCAATTGGTCCCCATAATCTCAGAGGGAGTGGCACTATTAGGAGGTGTGGCTTTGTTGGAGTGGGTGTGGCCTTGTTGGAGGAAGTGTGTCACTGTGGAGTTGGACTTTGAGGTTTCCTATCCTCAGGATACTATCCAGTGTCTCAGTCAACTTCCTGTTACCTGCAAGATGTCAGACTCTCAGCCACTTCTCCTGAGCACCATGTCTGTCCACCATGCTCCCCGCCAGGATGATACTAGACTGAACCTCTGGAACTGTAAGTGAGACACCCCAGTTAAATGTTTTGATTTATAAGTGTTGCTGTAGACATGCTGTCTCTTCACAGCAACAGAAACCCCAGCTAAGACACCAAGCTGCTCAACTTCTCACCCCCTTGGTAGAGGTGGACCTTCTACAAATAAAAACAGCAGCTTCTACCCAGTGCCCACCTTTCTGACTCCAGAAAGGAACCAGAAATGGTCTGTTTAAGAGGGGCAAGGGGAGCAAGCTGAAACAAACAGACAAGGTTGTTCTGTGCTGGTCTGCAAGATTCAAGGACGTGTCTGCCGTAGGTCTTGGGATGGGCAGCTCAAGAACTACTGAAGTGTCCCAAGTGCTTCTAAGGGATCAGTCGTCTTGGGGGTAGATTTCTCATGCTTCAGATAATGCTAATGAGTGCCCTCAAGTTGGACCTGGATCTGGACACTAGAGACTTTTCTGTGGCTTGGTCTCTGTCTACTCTGAGCCTTATTGAATAGTCTGTTTTTATTTTCTCCCTAAGAGCCAGTCTAAGTTCTGTCTTTCCAGGCTGAGTAGGATAGGTTTGAGCCAGAAATCCCCTACTCAAAAGACAGACTTAATTTCTTTTTCTTTGTCTTTTTTTTTTCCCTGACAGTGCTGTCGATGGAACCCAAGGTTCCCCACATGCTAGGCAAGTCTCTACTAATGAACTACACCCTTATCCCCAGACTTTAATTTCTAAGTGTTATTTTTGGCCCCACAACTAATTTAGTTCATCCAACTACTGCCTCAATCACCCCCTTTGGAAGGAGAAGCCTTGAGGCTAAAATTCGTTCTGTCTTAAGAGTCCTCATGTGAGGGCAATGAAAAGTGGGCCTCTCTTCTCTCTCTCTCCCCTCCTCACTTTTTCTTATTTTCTGTCTCTCCAGTTACTATTATTTTCTTTCTTCTTTCTTTCTTTCTTTCTTTCTTTCTTTCTTTCTTTCTTTCTTTCTTTCTTTCTTTCTTTCTTTCTTTCTTTCTTCATTTATCTGTTAATATTACTCCCAAGCCATTGCTTTAGGTTAGTCTCCTGTACTGGCCCAAACAGACCACCCCCCCCCTAAAGAAATCAAAATGTAGTTACTCACACTAAAGTTCCTGCCACCACCCTCCAGATGCTTAACTGACCTCAGAATTCAGATTGATAACAGCCAAAGTCCCAAACAGCTTCAGTCAGAAAGATAATGGCTTTTTCTCGACCTTAACCACAGGGAGTGACCCACACTTACTTGTAAGCAACTCTAGGTTCTTTTTCTCTTGCCTTGACTCTGCTGCCACCTTAAAAGGCAAGTAACTGAAGAAGCCAGTCTTCTTTCTGTTTTCTTCTCCCTGTATTGGGGTCCAAAGCCAGGGCCTTGCCCTTGCTGGGCAAGCACTCTCTCGGCCAACCCCACGAATCTTTTCTTGTTTTGCCTCTTTTCTATCTATAAGCCAACAGGATCCTCTCTTGGGTTCATTGAACACATATTCTGTTTTTTGAGTGAAGTGATTACCAGTTTTTGCTCTCCAACTGGGCTCTTCTTCCCTCAGGAAACCACGAAACCAGTAAGACCACAGAACCAAGAGAGAAGTATAGACATTAATTCTTCCAAGAACAAGAGAAGTCAAGGAGAGACAGACACATGAATCACTTTTTTTTTTGAAACAGATGCTTAGGTAGCCCAGGCTAACCTCAAAATTGATACATAGCCAAGGATGGCCTCGAACACCTGGCTCTCTTGCCTCCATCTGTGGAATGCTAGGATTACAGGTATACAGTCTCATGCCTGGCTCTGACATATTAACACCTGTAAACAAAGTTAAAAAATAAAATGGGGAAAAAAATCAACTTTTCAACCCTTGGGGCTGGAGGTCTGGGTTATGTGTGCCAAGTAAAGGAAATGAGAGATGGAGATGGGCTTTAAAGGGAAAGAATATTCATGTGTTTTCTAGAAATGGCTGGGACTCTTGCTCCTCATTTCTTTGACTTTCCTTTCAGCTCTTGCCAAGGCGACTGTTGACCGTTAATGGAGGTTGGGGCAGTGGTGGTGGTGGAGTTCATTTGGCATGCAGATGACAGGATGACGAAACTAGAAGTTGTCAGGTGGTCAGGCTGGCAGCCACCTTAGATTCATCCAGTTACGGCTGGTCTACCTGAAGAGTGAATTCCAACTTTCAGTCCTCCTGTGTTCACACATAGCCAAGATTTGGGAAGGATAGACATATTCAAGTTTCAAAGGGTAGCTCATCCCAGGCAAGTAAGATTTTCAACAAGACTGGTGTGACGGTGGACACCTGTGTAAGCTCAGCATTTGGGAGGTGGAGGCATGAAGAAAAAGGTGTTCGAGGTCAGCCTCCTGGGTGCTGGGGCCACACGACTCAGTCACTGAGCCTGATTTTCTCATTTTAAAGGGTGATGGGCCTGGCCAAATAAGATACCAATAGAAAGGGTTACCAACTTACAAATGGAAGTGTTGTTGGTGCATAGCCCGTTGACCTGGAACTCACAGAGATACC
>JAQHUG010000025.1:4011076-4063217 GCA_028555095.1 Dicrostonyx torquatus | reverse complement strand
TGGCTGTGGGACCGGGCAGGACAGAAACATCCATCTACATTTTTCTTTGTTTCTACCATCGTTGCTATAGATCAATGTATACTGGAGTCTCCTGGGACTGCGCTTTGCTTTTCTTGATGATTAAAGGGTCAATCTCTCTCTGTCTTTGTCTCTGTCTCTCTCTGTCTCTCTGTCTCTCTCTGTCTCTGTCTCTCTCTCTCTCTCTCGCTCGCACACACACACACACACACACACACACTCACACAGGGAGGGTCTTAGATTGGCCTAACCTGGAACTCACAGAAATCCACCTGCCTCTGCCTGGAGCACTGAGATTAAAACATGTGCTACTACTTCCAGCTAACATTCTTTTAACTTAAATTCCTTTAATGCAACAGATTAGAGAGTAAACACAGTAGTTCACTACTGCAAAATATAACTCACTTTCCCTCATTTGGGAAAATGGTCAGTGCATCTGGAATGCAATGATTAAATTGCTGTGGGAAACCACCTTTCATAATATCTCCCCTCGCCCCCGCCAGGTAAGTATATTCACCTAGGAACTGAACCTAAACATCATGCCTGCAAGGCAAGTACTCTGCTACAGAGAAGCAGACCCAGTTCAACACAAGTTTTTGTTGGGTGTTTCTATTCATTGTGGGTGTATTTATTCATTGTGAGTGGGTGTTCAAAAGTCACCATGAGTATGAGAGGGTCTATCATGTAGATCCTGGGGGTTAAACCTTGGGTAGTCAAGCTTAGCAGCAAGCACCTCTACCTGCTGAGCCAGCTCTCTACCCCCCAACACAGGTCTGTTGAGAGTAGATGAGGTGACTCAGGCCTAGACCTTAAGAACTGCTGCTGTAAGTTGAGTTTGGCTTCCTTGGTGCCTTCTCTTACCATGTGATCTCACACATCCTTTCTTCTCTGCTTAGGAAGCAATGACTCTCACCAGAAATCACCAGATTCAGTCTCCCGGCTATGGGGAGACCTGTGGGTCAGAGTAAGTCTGTCTGTTTTCTCTCTCCTTCCTCCCTCTCTTCCTTTCTTCATGATCTCTTTCTTATCTTCCTTTTCCTTTTTAAACAGGTTCTATTATGTAGTTCTGACTGGCCTAAAACTCACTATATAAGTCAAGCTGGCCTCAAACTCATAGCAATCCTCCTGCCTCAGTCTCTTGAGTGCCAGAATTATGAGTGTGTGCCACACTCACTACTTTCTTTATAAAATAAAGACTCTGTTGTTTTGTTATAGTGGGGCAAAATTCACTAAGACCGTCATCCATCTTTTTCCTTAGTGGTTCTAAAGGAATTCTCGCCTCACTGTTTGTTTGTTTGTTTATTGGTTGGTTTTGGCTTTGGCTTTTCAAGACAGGGTTTCTCTGTGTAACAGCTCTGGCTGTCCTGGAACTTGCTCCGTAGACAAGGCTGACCTCAAATTCACAGAGATCCCACCTGCCTCTGACTCAAGTGCTGGAATTAAAGGCTATAATGGCCTGGCTCCACTTAAATCTCTTTATTCCTTGAGATCATGAATACATAACACGTTTGTTTTGTTTGTTTTTGAAGTGGGGTCTTTCTACATAGGCCAGGTTGACCTGACATTGCAATATAGCCCAAGCTGTCCTCAAACTCATTATCATCAGGCCTCATGATAACAAGTGCTGTGATCACAGGATCACAGGTGTGTCCCACAGTGCCCAGCTAACAGTGTGAGCATAGAGGAGTGTCCTACAGTGCCCAGCTAACAGGGTGGGCATAGAAGAATGTTCCACAGTGCCCAGTTAACAGAGTGGGCATAGAGGAGTGTCCCATGATGCCCAGCTTACAGAGTGGACATAAAGGAGTGTACCACGGTGACCAACTTTGTGTGGACTTGCAGAAGTGTCCTACAGTGCCCAGCTAACAGTGTGGATGTGGAGGAGTGTCCCACAATGCCCAACTTACAGTGTGGACCTACAGAATGCCCCACAGTGCCCAGCTAACAGGGTAGACATAGAAGAGTGTCCTATAGTGCCCAACTTGCAGAGTGTACTTACAAGAGTGTCCCACAGTGCCCAGCTTCCGAAGTGAATTTACAGGAGTGCCCCATGGTACCCAGTTTACAGAGTGAATTTACGGAGTACCCCACAATGCCAGCTACAGTGTGGACTCAACAAGTCCTTGGGCCGTTGCTGAATGAACTAGTGTGCAGAGGTGGAGAAAAATATACTGACTAGGTGAAGGAGGCCTTGATGTGTGTTTATTTTTGTTTTATGTTACAGCTTTGAGGTGTACTTTACATTCCAAACATCTAGTTGTTTCAAGTGTACAATCCAGCGATTTACCAAATTGTTGTGCAAGCATTACCATAATCTAATTTGGGAGTATTTTCACTACCCCAAAAAGAAACCTTGTGTTTCTTTGCTTACTCCTGTCCCCAGGCAACCACCAATCTATTTACTGTCTCTGTGGATCTGCCTCTGGGGATACTTCATATAAAGGAATCATAGAACTCATGGCCTTTCACATCTGGAAGCTTTTGCGTAGTCACTTTGAAGTTTGGCCCTGCCAGAACACGTGTCGGTCCTCCATTGTTTTCACAGCTCAGTAACCACTCTGTGGCATGTTGTGTAGATAGAGTCCCAAAATGTTGTCTGGCATGAAGCAGCAGGCATTTGGGCCACTTCCACATTCAGTTCTTAGGCTGCTATGATGTCACACAGGTTGCATGTGGGTGTATATTTCCCTTCCTCCCCTTCCTCCTTCCCCTTTTCTTTTGCACTGGGGATTGAGTCTAGGCCCTTGCACATGCCAAGTGTTGCAGGCATTGGCTTCAAGAAGCAGTCTCACCTTATGGTTCAGGTCGACCTCAAACTTGTAGTCTTCCTGCTTCTACCTCCCGAGGGCTGGGATTACAAGTGCACACCACCAGCCACCACACTGAGTTTGTGAGGTGCTGGATGGAATCCAGGCCTTTGTGCATTTGAGGCAAGCACCCTATCAATTTTGTATCCTCAGTGACTGAGCTGCCGTCTCAGCTCCCTCGTGTTTTCTCTTTTTGAAGGTAGCATTTTATTCTGTAGCCCAGACTGAGTTCAAACTAAAGACAATTATGCCATCTCAGGCTGTGTCACAGGCCTGGCTGTTCCACCTCTATTTTGGACATTAGTGCCACTCTCTGCTATTATAGTCCTATTTCTATACTGACTGACATGGCACATTGCCCAAGCATTTTCTCTCTTCAGAGTCTTGCCCCACAGAACCTTTCCTTCCTGTCTCTTTTCTTTCCCTTTATGCCTCCCCTCCCTTCCTCTCCTTTCTTCTTCTATCTCCCACCCCTGCCTCTCCTCTCTTCCTGCCCTCTTTGTCTTACTATGCAGTCCAGCCTGGCCTCAGACTCCTAAGTGCTGAGACTGCCTTACCACAACCAGGTCCAGGAAAGATACTCCTGGATGTGAACTCTGGGGTTTACATTGCTTTCTCATGATGCTGGGGATGGAACGCAGCACCTTGCCCATGCTAAGCAACTGTACCACTGAGCCACACCCCCATTCATCCATGGTGCCTGCATGGGCCTGATTGGCAGAGTGGGCTAGAAGAAACAACACTCCAGGTACAATAAGCCAAACCCCAGTTCAAAATCTTGTTTCATGGTCGACTGGCCACATGACCAAAGGCAAGTTACACCCTCTGAATTCAGTTTCTTCCCTCTTAAAGTGTATATCTCCATATCATTTGCGGGTAGCAATGCCTGAGATAGGTCATTTGGTGCCCAAGAATTCTGGATGCTGTGGAGACTCGGTTTTCTGTAATAAAGACTTCTTCCTTTCAGGTTGGCCATAAACCAGTCAGTTCTTCTTACTAAACCAGGCCATATTATCAAATCTGGACAGTTTGCAGAAAGCCATGTACCTGAGACAGGGCGTTTGAATTTCTTTGAAATTTGGTTAGCGCAGTTGGTATTTTTAGCAAGCTTTGGTTGTTGTCTTGTGTTTTGCCTTTTTGAGACTAACTCACACCTTGCAGCCCACACACAGGCTTGGACCTCACTATGTCAGTCAAGCTGACTTGGAACTTTTTGGTGGTCCCCCTACCTCAGCCTCCTGAATGCTGGGATTACAGGCAGAAGACATCACGCCCAGTTTAGCAACTGTTTTCTCTATCGGAGTCTTAACAGCAGCTGGGCTGCAACCTTTGCTCCCCATAAGTCCTAGACAAGCAGAAGTCATCAGGCCGTGCACTTTAGCATTGGAGCACTTGTTGGGATGTCCAGGCTGGAGATTCCACGTAGGTGAGATGGCTTCAGTGCAGACTATGGCTCAAGGGATCCTCTCAGAGCTAGAGTGGGCCCAGATGAGGGGTTTTTGAAAACCTACAGGAATGGTTCTAGTGTCCTGCCAAGACTGAGAACCACCAAGCTAAAGGGACCTGATTCAAAGCTCAGACGCAAGAATTTAAGGTTTTCTGTGCCTGTTACTGAACTGACTTTGTCATGGGTAACCTACTCTAAAATGCTGAGAGGTTTATGCCCAGCTGAATAGGCCACAGGAAGCCACACAAGGTTACTGAGCAAGGAGTGAAAATAGTTGATAAGAACTTTAGGCTGAATAGCCTTATTGGAAAAGCTTGGTGGTAAGTAAAGGCAGGCAGATGTCTGTGAGTTAGAAGACCGCCTGGTCTACATAGTTTCAGACAAGCCAGGGCTACAAATTAAGGCCCTGTCTCAAGGTGGGGAAGAAGGAAAGTAAAGAAAAAGAAAAGCTTGGGATCAAAAACATTGAGAATTTTGTAACGTTTGCAAGGACGTAATGCAATGTCTTGGGGCTGTGATTCAAGTCTAACATTAAATTAATACACCCAGCTCAAATGTAACTTTATACAGTATCTTCAGCTATACATTTTTTTCTCTCTCTCTTTCCCTCCCTCTCCCTTTTCTTCTGTCCTTCTCCTCTCTCAGGCCACTCTAACCTGGAGTTCTCTTCACCGTCTAGCTTTTACCTCTCAGGCCACGGGTTACAGGTGCGCCGACACGTCACCCATCTCCACTGCTGTCTTCTGTGACTGTGGCCTTCTCCACCACAACATCCTGTTAGCAGTGACAATGTTTGGATTTTTTACTTTTTCAATTAGGGTTGCACAACTGATTATAACATTGATAGTGAAGGGTCTGGCTATCACAGGTTAGGAAATGTGCTTTAATTTTTAAGTTAGCAAAGAAATAGGCCTTTTCCTTCAGCACTCTTGACTTAAGGTACACTTCTTCAGCACCTGAGGTTCACTAGAGTCCCAAGGGCAGAGTTTTATCCAGACGTTTCAGGGAATAGGGCAAGCCCCTACTAATACCTGATAGCTGACTGAATTGATGGATACTCCTCTGCAGGCCCATCTTGAATTCAGGAGAGCTAGACCATGACACACACACACCCTCCCGCCCCCTAACCATTTCCCACGAAGCTGAAAAGGTGTTTGCTCTCCTTTTTAGTTAGTCTTTGCAATGTTTAGCCGCGGCTTCCAAGCCTACCAACCCAGACTTCTCATATCTGCATAGCGGTGTCCCCCCGCCCATCCCCCGCTCCCCCTTGGTGGTGTTACAAGCTGTCACCGGGCTTCCCGGCCTGGGCGCCAGCCTTCAAACCTGTCTTTATCCATTGTTCAGTTTCCTGTGAGTCAAGTTCAACCAGGCTTCACGCACTACAATGATGGTCACAAACACATTCCCTAGCAGACACCTGGGAGGCAGCGCCGCCTGTCACCCACCACAGATCCAAACAGGAGGAATCGAGGGGCGTTCCCATTCCAGCGACTCTGGGTGGCGGGTCGCCGGGGAGCCCCTCTGCTGGGGAGTGCCCGGCCCTCTGCGGGCGTGGCCGGTCTGGCCCGGCCCCTTGCCCGCCCTGGTCGCTTCGAGATAGTCTCCGCCCGGCCACCGACCGTCAGCGTGCTCGCTCGCTCCGTGTCTTCCCGGGCTCTGCTGACCTCGGACGAGCCCCACCGAGGGGGATGCTCTGGGCACCACCTCCCGGGGCAGTTGCGCCTCTCAGTGCACTCGGACGTCCCCGGCCGAAGCAGCCAGGGGAAGTTGTCTTGTGAGCCCGCGGCCCCTGGGTCTCCACCCCCTGAGCCCCGCCCCCCGCCCGGCGCGGGGACCGCAGAGCCGCCCGGCCCGGGGGCGTCGCCGCTAGCGCTCCCGAGCCCGCGGAGCCCAGGGAGCCAGTGCGGACGGCGAGCGTCCGTTTCCCTGCAAGCAGCTCTTGTAGCCCAGAGGCCCAGGGACCCCTGCGTTCCCCCGCCACGGCGCGCGCCCAGAGCGCGGGAGCCCGGAGCACCGGGCGCCTGGGACCCCGCGCAGCCTCTGGCCAGTCCGCGGGGCTAGGCAGGGATGCTTGCTGCACTGTGAGCCCGGGCGCCAGGGCCATGGCCGGCGCCCGCTGCCGGACCCTGTACCCCTTCTCTGGGGAGCGGCACAGCCAGGGACTACGCTTCGCTGCGGGCGAGTTGCTAACGCTGCTCCAGGTCCCGGACGGCGGCTGGTGGGAAGGCGAGAAGGACGACGGGCTCCGTGGCTGGTTCCCCGCCAGCTATGTGCAGCTGCTGGAGGTGAGAGGCTAGGGCTGGGGTCGAGGACCTGCTATCCACCCAAACTCGGCGCTCTGGGGAATGAAGGATGCGGGGGTGCCCTGGGGCGTGGGCAGTGCTCCCCTCGTACCCAGCCTCACAAACACGTCGTGGCCGCTCTGGGGAAGGGAGAACTTGTTGCCTGTGCGAGTTCTGAAGCAAGCGGGCGCGCTGCCGCGGATGACAGGGGCCGCCAAGGGGCTGCCGAGCTCGGTGGTCTTGGCAAGGCGAACGGATGGATGATTGGGGCTCGGAAAGGTGACCCCACAGTCCCGCCTTTCCCGGGAACCAGTGGTCAATCATTCTGTCCGGGGGGCGGACTGCCCGGCTTCCCCGGGCCGCCCACTTACTGGTCAGCTGAGATGCACCAGTTAGCAGTGAGTGAGTCTGAGCAGAGCAGCAAGCTTGTCCGAGGATTCAGTTAGGACCTCAGGCAGCACCCCCTCCTTTGGGCTCAGTACCCTAAAGTGCCTTGTTCCTGGTGATCTGGCTTGGCCCCAAGACTACATAGGACAGCTGAGCCAAGTCAGCTGGCTGCTTATTGTCTGGGTGACAATTGCATTGCAAGGCCTCTCTGGCCTCTAATCACTGAGCTCATGGTCATAGTCTGAGTGAGAGCCTAAGTTTCTAAAGTCCTTTGTGTGTGTGAGAGAGGGTATTTTTCAGTCCTTACAGAGAGGCTGCTGACCCCAGGGTCGTTATAAAGACTAAACTAATCCTCGCCCTCAGTCGTGTAGGTAATCTTAGGTTTCGGTAGGAACTAGCCTAAATAAGGAACCAAATTTATCTTTTCCTGGGACCTACTTAAGAACAAAGTAGCAAATTTTGAATGAAAAATGTTACGTGCCACTGGGGCCAGGGTGAGGTGGGGAGACAGGGGTTAGATGGTTGTAGACTGGGCAGGCCTGACAAGTGTCCTGTGGCAGCATTATCAAACGTTTACCCAGCCTTCTGGAAGCACATGATAGTCCTCTCAGGTCCAGAAAACAGACTCGCTCTAAAGGGACCATAGTATTCCTGGGCAAAAGGCTGGAATGAGCTTCATGGGGTCTTAGCAGAGGTTCTCTGGGAACTCAGGGTGTGTTCCCAGCACCTGTTTCTGCAGAGGCTCAGATTTGACTTTCTGCATTTCCCAGTTCCATCTCTAAGGGCATAATAATAAAATAATAATAATAATAATAATAATAATAATAATAAACGTCATCTGACAGGGAAACCTTGAGCCTCCTGACATAAAAGCTCTCTAAAAGACATTTTGAGTTCTCTTGGTGGCCACATTTCCTCAGGAAATACTGATGTGGAGTTTTGCCTGGTGATTGTCTGTCTGGTGAGGAGTGTTCCTGGCTGGATTCAACCAGCTGTTTTGGGTGGGGATTTGTAAGAACAGAGTGCTCCTGCTTTTCCCTGGGTGGGGTCAGGGGTAGGGAGCATGAGCAGGCCCAGGAGACAAAGCAGAATTATCACTGGGATGGCCTGGGTGTGCCCGCGGCATCTCTTTGCACTTAAAGAGCTGGGAAGTCTCTGGTACTCAGGGACCTTTCAGACCCCTCCCATCTATTAATAGCAACTCGGTGCCACCAGGAACACCTACACAAGGCATGTACACCATCACCAGTTTCCTGACCCTTCTGTGAAAGGTGGGGTACTGTCCTCCATGTAGGAAGCTTTGTTTTGAGCCACAGTCTAGCTCTGTAGCTCAGGCTAGCTTCAGATTTGCAGTCTTCTTGCCTCTGCTTTTGAGTGCTGGGGTTCCAGGCTTGTGCCACAATACCTGGCGCTGTCCTCATTTTACAGACTGGAGAAGACATGACAGCGTGAGAAAGGCAAGTCTGTCCTCCAAGGGGTCAGATCTGCACACTAGACTAACAACTTGGGTAACTGACTGAATTCCTTGAGTATTTTGAAACTCAAAGGTCAGTAAAAGTGCGGCGGATGTAAAGAAGGGTGGGCATGCCCCTGAGGTTGATATGTTAGTGACAATATCCTTAAAAGAGACCTGCAATCCTGGGGCCAAAAGGAAGATAGCTACAATCTGGGGATGGACACACACACACACACACACACACACACACACACACTCTGGAGCACCCCTGCTGCCAACCCTGAAGTTTAAATTCACCTCTAACTAGCTGAGGTGGAGGAGGCAAGGGTGGACCTGGCCCCACTGCCCACTTACTGACTAGAATTCTCAGCACCACACACACACACACACACACTCTGGAGCACCCCTGCTGCCAACCCTGAAGTTTAAATTCACCTCTAACTAGCTGAGGTGGAGGAGGCAAGGGTGGACCTGGCCCCACTGCCCACTTACTGACTAGAATTCTCAGCACCAGTGTGGAGGTTTGTGGATTCCGTTCTTGGTGGCTGGCACCCTCCTGTCAGAATAAACTGGATCACTAGGAGAGAGCTGGGAAGGGAGGTATGCCATGGAGTCTCCTGGGATGGGCTGAGTACTCACAGACAGACTGGGGTAAGTTGGGGAGCAGGCAGGGGTGCAGTGTGAAGTGTATGGATCCCGAGGCTGCAGAAGCCCAGCAGCAGCAAGCAGACAGTGAGCCCATAGGTTCTGAAGCGGGCCCTGAAGTAGGGGAAGAAATTGAAACAGAATGGGCCCCATCAACCTCCTGGGGAAGGACGGGGTGATGGGCACCCAGCTGAAGAATGGGGCTTTCCTCATGGTGTCCCTTTTGCCCTCTAGTGGAAAGAGGGACTACAGGAAGTATCTTAGTGAAGGTTGTGAGACACTGACAAGAATGTGCAAAGTAGACTCTCCCCAGGAATCTCTTCCTGGTTCAGACAAAGAAAGGGAAGCCTGAGGTCTGCCTTTGCAGGAAACACACACTGTGGAGGGGCATTGCAAGCTGACCCCCAAAGGCCTGCTAGCTCTGCATTGGACATGACCAGTCTCAGATAGAAGCAGGGTTGGAAGACATAGTCATTGGGGCAATCTCTTTGGTCTAGACTCCTAAGAACGGGGAAAACAATAGAGTGAATATTTGGTTTAAGAAGATGGACTCTAGAGGACCTAGGCCCACACAAAGAAACATGGGACCTGGGGACCCTGGCTACAGGGGACCTGGGGACCCTGGCTACAGGGGTCCTGGTTACTTAATGGGTAACCCTTCACAGGGGACTTATTCTCCCCAGAAGTGTGAGAGCCATGCTGGGCTGGTCTCAGCTTCCTATTGCTGTGGCAAGGCGCCTGGAATCAAATTTGCAAGGGAGAAGGGTGTATATTGAACCTGGGTTTGGAGTTTTCAGTTTATGGCCAATTCTTAGTCCATTAAATTCTGAGTATGTGATAAAGAGGAGCATCTCATACTGGTCAGGAAGGAGGGATAGTGTCCCAGCTCCCCACTACCCCAGTCCCCAACTAGGACCTACCTCCCAAAGGTTTCACCACTTTCTAGGAATGCCACAGGTTGATTACTGAATCTTTAGTATATGAGACTTTGGGGAACCTTTAAGAGCCCAACCATAACCAGGCTTAACAGGCGACACCCAAAGCTGGCTGTGGTGTATAAAGGCCCTGAGATGATAATGGCTGGAAAAGCCTTTCTTGGTAGTCCCTTCAGCCATGAAGAAAGGGAGCAGCAGAGAACTCCACTGACATTGTTTGAGAGACACTCGAGAAGAAGAATGAGCAGATGGAAGAGATGAGGCCAGGCTGGAGACTGTGGGGTACTGGTCAGCTCCAAGTCAGGCCCTGAGTCACTTCCATAGTCTTGGGGACTCGACATGAAGGGTGGTTTCCACCAGTCCTCAAGGATGCAGACACAGCTCCTAAGGAGGTAGATAGAGGTGGACTCTCTATCCCAGGGAAGAGTTGGAGAGTCAGGTGGGGTACCAGAGTAGGTACAAGGGCCGGTCTGGCCCAACCTGGAAGGCCTAACTGGACTCAGGAATTCCTGTGAGGAAAATCAGAGACCTGAAGGGTGGTGTAATACTTCAGTAGAAGCACCCAGAGTTTGGGGAAGAGATTTTAGGAGGGTGAGAAGATTGGAATACAGGCATGCCAGAGCTTTCCTTCAGGTGGTGCCCAGGTCCATGCCAGCAGGGTTAGTCCTGACAGGTACTGCTTGTGCTGTGTCCCCAGAATGTGTTGAAGACTTACCACTGAAGCACAACCCTAGTTCCACCACCACGGAGAGATTGACACCAATTATAAAGAGGCTTGGCGGTGTGTAGTGTGAGAATTTGCCCTTTCCTTTCTGCCTTCTCCCATGGGATGATGCCCTAAGAGCTCAACAGAGGCTGACACCAGTGTTAGACTCCTCGGCCTCCAGAACCACGAGAAATAAACTCACTTCATAAATTACCCAGCTTGTGGTACTCCGTCATAGCCATTCAAAGTGGAGTAAGGCAAACACAGACTGTGACAGTGCTTGTCAGTGGGATGGGGCGGTGAAAAGGGAGATTCTTGAACTCCATGTCCTCTCCTGTCTGGGCTCATGTGGTTGTGTGGAAGGAGGTGATGGGGTAGCTGTGGGAGTTGGTGGGCTGTGCTGTGGACAATGAAGAGGTGGGTTTTCTGTTGCTAGGTAACAAAGCACCCCGGAATCCATCCTGTGCGACTCAGAGTGGACAGAGCTCAGCTGAGCGGTTCTTCTGTTGGTTCACCTTGGCAGACTCCTATGCCAAGAGAGTTGAAACCAAGTGGCAGCTGAGGATTGAGTCCGGGAGACTCCATTGGGTTGGACTCGTAGAAGGGTCATAGTCACTGACCTGGTTGTTCCGTCTGGCCTCTTTCCACATGGTGTCTCCTTCTTTAGGGCATTGTCACATGGCTTTTCTTCTGCAGGGTCATTAGAGTTCTCTTGTAGTCGGTGGCCAGCTTCCAAAGAGACAAAGGGATGACTTGCTGGACTTTCTCAAGGCTTTGACTCAAGCTGAGCACATCACTCTGCCACATGCTGTTGGCAAGGTGAGTCATAGGAATAGCCCGGAAGTAGCGTGGAAGGGGAGGTAGGTTCAGGCTTGGAAACAGGAGCGGGGTTCATTTGCACATTTCTGGCCTCTCAAGGATGGTGAAGACACCACGTGATACAAGTTAGAAGGGGGTCACAAGGCTTAAGCTTTACTGTTGGGCCAAGGAGAAGCAGAAGAGGTGTCGTGGATGTGGCCTTTTGATTTGGAGACTTCTTTACCCCTCTATTTTCTATCCTAGGAGTTAAAAGACATTTTAAAAAAAAGATTCCAGTGATTTCTTTATAGAGGCGCATAGTAAATGATGCTACTGGACTCTGAAAAATTGTTTGCCTGGCCCTAGAGCCTGGGCCTGTCTGCTGAGCCATCAGCACACCAGGCCAGCCTTTCCATGCCAGAGCTTTGATAATTAATGGACACAGTGTCTCTGAGCTGCCTGACATTCAGGAGATGTTTGCTATGGTACATAAATTGATTTTAATCTGGGGCCTTTTTCCCCATAACATGAAAATTACCTAAAATGGGTGTGACTTTGACCTTCACGCCAATATTTTTTGGGGGCGGTCATTGACTCTGCTCACAATTAGGGCTGGTGGCTCCCCAGGTATGTAATTGTGCCATTTTCACAGAGTCATCCTGCCATTCAATTAGGAGGCCCGCATCAGCAGCTGCTGCTGTGTGAACATCTACCTTTGGCCACAGCACTGTCTGTTTCTGCCCGGCAGGAACCACCCTCCAAAAACGCCATGCACTGGCCTGGCCATGAGGCCACTCACAAGACTTTAAAGCATCAAACAGAGTTTTTGGATTTTGTGGACTCCAGGCATCTTCACAAAAGTTCCCTTAGCAACAAGTCGGCAGGAATCCCCGACATCTGTTAACCACTGGGCAAATCCCTGAGATCTACTTCCACCTAGAAATGTGAATGAGCTACCACCTACCTTCCTGTATTTTCAGCCTTAAAAGGACCAGCTTGTGTCTGGCGGCTGGGTCATTGTGAAGGGCTTGCTGGCCCCAACGGGTGAAAGGGTGTGTGTGGTTAATCAGGAAGCTCTGCGTATCCCTGCAATACCTGGTATCGTGGCTGTTACTAGGGCCCCCAGGTGACAGCATTCCTGTTACGTTCTCCCTTATTACCCACAGCAGCGAGGTCAACATGACAGGTCGTTTTGATTGAATGCTGGGACGGATCCCCTGCCCCTAACTGACAAATTAGTAGATTCCTTTCTTCCTGCAGAGGCAAGGATTCTGAGGTGGTGTTTATACCTACAGGGAGCAGGAGAACTGGTAGCCAGCAGATGTGCCTGGCTTTTCCTTTGGCAGAATAGACCATGAGGTGACATTGTAACTATGTAGTTGTGTGTGTGAACCCTCAAAGGTTGGTTTTTTGGTTTTTTGTTTTGTTTTTTATTTGTTTGTTTTTTGGGGTTGGTTGGGTTTTTGTTGTTTTATTTGTTTGTTTGTTTTTTTGTTTTGGTGCCTTGGCCATGCTGAACCAATGTTCCACCTCTGAGCTACAGGCTTCCATCCCAGTATGGTGTATTATAAGGATCTGCTTACTTCCGTCTGTCCCATTTGGTATCTTCTCTGCGTGCCCCCTGATAAAGGTTTGTTTCTATTTGCCTCACTTCCTGGTTCACTTCCTTTCTCAAGCTAGAAATTTGAGTCAAGATCCAGTTCCCAGGCACTCGGATCTCATGTGTCAAAACTAAGCCCATAATCTCTGCTCTCTCCGCTGTCTTCTTCTGCCCACCCTTTTGGCTGAAGGAAGGTCACCTCCATTTGTCCGCCCGGTCCGGACGCTCGAGGCTCTTCCCCTTCCTGCCCTATGCTTTAGCTAGGAAGTCTGCCTATCCTCCCTTCGGAGAGTTTCCTGGAGCTTCTCTTTCTGCACTTGTCTTGGCAAACCTTTTCTAGCAAAGGCCAGGAAATGATTTCTAGGCTTTGTGGGCCAAGAGGCAAAACGAAATTAAAGCTGGCTCAGGAGGCAGTGAGAGGTGAAGCCATATGTGCTCTGTCACTGCCTCACAGGGCTGCGGTGACAGTAGAACAGCTACCGGGATAGTCCAGAAGTCAGAGCTTGTGTGTATGGCCTGAGAAAACTTTGGTTGGTTGCTGTTTTAAGACAAGGCCTCATGTAGTCCACTCTGGTCTCAAACCCATGATAAAGCTGAGGATGACCTCGAACTCCTGCTCTTCTTGCCTTGAACTCCGCCTCAGCCTCTCAAGTGTTGGAGTTACAACTGTGGACCACCACACCAGCTTCCCTTTGGATCTTAAGTGTCCTCAGAGGTGGATGGAGTAAAAGATTGCTCCAGGGAAACATTTTAAACATGGAGCCTTATTGGGAGGTCATTGGAGCAGCATGCTCTCCAGTCTTTTTCACTTCTTATCCAAGAAGGTTGTTTTGAGATGGGACATGAAGTTGTAGCCCATGCTTGGCTGGAATTCATCAGGCAGCCAAAGGCTGGCCTTGAACTTGTGGCCATCCTTCTACCTCAGTCTCTGAAGTTTTGGACTTACAAGCATAAGCTACCACATTCAGCCTTGAATGAGTGATTTGTGCCACCATAGGTTAGCACCGTGTGCAAAGTTTATGTTCATAATGCACAAAGTTCATTTTATAAGCTGTTATTTTAAAACATACCCAGATCTGGATGGAGACATAGCTAGTCTGTGAAGAAACCCTGCGGCTCTTACAGAGGATGGGAGTTCAGTGTCCCAGCACACATGCTGGGTGACTCCTGGCTGCCTGTAGCTCTAGCTCCAAGAGACCTGATGCCCTCTTCTGTCCTCCACAGGCACCTGCACTCACATATACACATACACTCACATACACACAAATTCAAAACAGCACTCCCCAAATTTAAACGATTGGTATACAAAGGAACAGAATATCTGAGTAGACCCTTTCTAGTAGAGAACACAAAACATCACCAACAGATCCCATCTCTCCATAACTCAGGGGCTGTAAATGTAACTACAAGGATTTATTTATGGTTTTTTTGAGACAAAGTCCACTTTTTTGGATTTGCCTGAACTGCCTGGAACTTGGTAGGTACCTTTCTCCTATCTGAGCTTCTTATTGCTTGGATTACAGATATGTGCCACCATGCCTGGTTGAAAAAAGACAGCCTTAACAAAAAAGTAACAAATTTTTTTTCATTATTGCTTTTATTATTATTATTGTTGCCTTTTGTTTTGTTTTGAAACAGGATGTCTCTGTGTAACCCTGGCTGTCCTGGAACTCACTCCCTAGCCCAAGCTGGCCTCAAACTCACAGAGATCCACTTGCCTCTGCCTCCTGAGTGCTGGGATTAAAGGCGTGTGCCATGGCAGCCGAGCTCATTGTTCTTTTTAGATAGGGTCTCTCTCTGTAGCCCAGGTGAGTCTACAACTGACTATATAGTCCAGACTGGCCTTGAGCAGTCTTCCTGTCTCAGCCTTCAAGTGCTGGGTTACAGGAGCGCAACACCACAGCAGTGCCACTGAAAAGCATTTGGGTGTGTATGCCTTCTGACCCCTGAGTTGTACTTCCAGTTCAGAGGCCTCTGTTAGACAAGGTGTGACCATCACCTTGCCTTCTTATACAGCACTTCTTAGCAAGGGCAAGCTTAACTCCCATCTAAATCCCCAAGAGGAACTGGTTAAAATGAGGCTTACCTACGCTTATTCCAGGACCAGGAATGCAGAAGGCTCAAGAACTAACCCAAACCGGAATTTCTAGATTCAAAATGTTGCTTAGTGACATTTCATATTTCCATGAAGTTAGCAGAGTTTATACGTCTTACAAGGAAGCAAAAGGGGATGGTGGCATCCAGAAATTAATTAAAGTAAAAAAGTCGGAATGGCGGGGACTGCACATGTAGTAGCCATTGTGGCTAGAAGCGATTGAAGGACTATGCCCTGACCTTGGGTCACATTCTTTTAAATAGCCCATTATAGCAAATCTTTGCATTTTGAGAGGTAGATTTGACTTTTTTTTTTAAAGCCAGATTTCTTCTGCAGCCAAGTCTAGTGTGTCTGCGTGTGAGTGCCTGTCTGTCACCTTGTCGCAGAAAGCATTTAAGGCATCCTACCAAAAAGCATATGGCACAATGAGATAAAATCACAAATACACAAAGAAACCTGGGAAAAGGAAAAAGAAAGGGAAATGGGGTAAAGACTGCTAGAGTGAAATCTGAAGAGTGGATGGAGAGAGTGACTGAGATGAATCGTGTTTCCCAGGGGCAAACAATGTTGTTTTACATTGGATAATGGTGTTTTTTTTGAGCAGTTTGCCATGGAGATGGTGATGGCTGCGTTATGAACTAGTATGGTGTCAGGACAGGTGAGGACAGACAGTAACAAAAAGTTCTGGGAATTCAGTGGCTAAAATAAGATGGGTTTGCCTCTTGCTTGGGCTGAAGGTCTGTAGCAAGGTAGTTTGATGCTACAAGCCTCTCAGGGACCCCGAGCCTCGTCTGGGGATGGCTTCAGCGGTCTGAATGTTTTGAATGGAAGGCAAGTGGAGGTCTGCCCAATCCCTCTCCATTCCCCATCGCCACCATTTTTCTTCCTGAGTTCAGACTTTAATCTTGAGACGCTCCTCATTCACATAAAGGGGCAGTTCCTTCAGATTAGCTCTCAGGAGAGAAGAAGTGACACCTGCTGAGTCCAGCTGAAGTTTGTCCCAAACTATTATCCATTTTCCAGACCCATTTATTCCCCCTGAAAATCACCCTTCCTCAAAAATTGCCTCCAGCTCTACAGGCTCCACATCCCTCTTCCCTGAGAAGGTGGTAAGTGCTCAACCATGTAGTCTTTCATTGAGGGAGACTCCGGAGTCTTCATATGTTACTAAATTTATATGCCCCCCCCGCCATTAATTTATCTATTGTCTTTTTTTTTTGACTCAGATCACCAAACCTCCATGGAGTAGAGGCAGAGCTGCTCCTTCCCTGCAGGCTCCTTTTCATAAGCTGTCCTGGCATCAAGTGCTCCCTGAGCACACCAAGTAGCCGTTTGGTCCACTTGGCACAAGCACGCTCATTTCCTGAGTCTAGGTTCTGCAGTTTTGTTTCTCTCTTTTATGTGAGCACATACTAAGCAGATACAACCAAGGCAGTACACTGGGGTTAGCAAGTATAAACTCGGGGGATAGTGTGGAGAGAGAAGATGCCTCAGGGGATAAATCACTTGTCCTACAAAAGTAAAGACCTGAGTTCAGATCCCCAGCACCTGCTTGTAAATCCCTGGGATTAGGAGGTAGAGAATGGATCCCTGGGGAAATGATCTAGCTAGAGTCATCCCGTGGGAAAACCTCGGGTTCATCGGGAGACTCTCCTGCTATAAGTAAAGTGGCGAGCAATTGGAGAGGACACCTGACATCAACCTCTGGCCTTTTACACACACTCGCGCACACATGTATATGTGCCTGCACATATGTGTACACACACATACATATGTACGCACATACCTTCATAAGCACACCCACACACAAATATACAAGCAAAAATAAAAATAAAAAACTTCCCTTGGGGAGTCTTTGGGGACTCTCCCGTCCCACACAACTGACAGGCAACCTTTTTGGAGAGACTATGGGTTCACACAGATTTGGCTCAGAGTCCTTCTAGATGTTAGCATCCATTGCTCTGCCTACGTACCTCGATTCTTCTTCCTTCATTTCTGCCTGTCACATGCAGAGAACGCCAGGGTTAATCAACAAGAAAACTAATTAAGCTGTAAAAATTCTTCAGAGAGGCTATTTTAAAAACTCTACCGAAACGATTCCTTGTCCTAATTTAATCATCAGAGAAAGCGTCCTTATTTCGGCAGTGGCTCCTGGAAGGCCGTCATGGAGGCATCTGCTGCTGATTTGTAATAGAATTTAGGAATAGAAGTGGGAAAGCGGAACTTTAAATTTAGTTCGAGTCTACTATTCTCATTGAGCAAGTGTTTTATTGATAAATAACTTTCAGCGTTCGTTGTGCACTGAGGGAAAAAATACACCTCCACTGAGTAGATGATAATCAAGGTCAGTGCTCAGCACAAAATCAAATCTAGGGCCCAGTCTAGGAGTCCAGTATTATAAACAAAGGGACCGAGTACCACAGCCTGCTAGGAAAATTTTCAGCACCCAGTTACACTCCCAGCCCTTCATTGGACATGAGAAACGTAGAACATGTTTCCTTCTCTCCTTCAAGCTGTTCCCCATTGATACCAACTGTGTCTGCTCTGATTCTATCCAGCTGGACGTGGCTGGCTTTATGGTACAAGGGAGAGCTTGGCGGTGAAAGGCTTAGTCCCAGGAGACTTCCCTGCGGCACAGGCCAAGGCCAAGCAATGTCACCCGTGCCCTAGCAGACTGCATTTCACCTTTTGCCTCACGGAGAGGCTGCACTTCCAGCCAGCTCCCAAGAGCTGATGCCATTGCTGGCCTCTGGGCCCCAGTCTGAGCATCAAGACATATGGATTCATGAAGGGGGTAGTTCTTACTTTATCTATAAAATATGTTAAATCCTGGAATTAGATTGGCTATTGGATTTATGTGTTTTAAGTGGATTATGTGGAGCTATAGAAACAACCAATTTGGGCATTAGACCTCTATAAGTATATTTAATCTGAGGAAAGAGATATGTCCGCAGCAGGTCCCTGACCACAGGGTGAAGGCAGGGCTAAAAGCCCAACAGTGGACAAAAGCACAAGGCTCAGCCCACAGCTAGCAGCTGGCAGGCCGGGTGATGGGTGGCAGAACTCAGGCCCATTCTGGATTAACAGGAAGAGCTGCAGAGGTGGGGAGCAAGCCTAGGAGGGTCTTGTCCACTGTCCCCAACATTAGAAAGTTCATACACTCAAGACATGGCTTCCACCCCCTGAGATTGTTTTTTAGCTCCAAGGGGAAGCTGATATTCTGTGTGGACAAGGTTGGGGGCTACAATGGGAGCCCTGCTGCTGCTCCCACTGCCACCATCCAGCACGCAGCCAGTGGTGGGGCCACCTCCCAGATGTGGGCAGTAGAATGCAAGGCAGGAGGCTAGCTTCTGCAGCTAGGGATTCTCTCTCTGCAGCTGCTGCTGCCTGCCATACTCCAGGCAAGTGCAGAATTGAGTTTTATAGAGCTCCCGTGAGGTCAGGGGAAGAGCTGGATGCCTGCACACACCCTGTTAGTGGAATTCAGGGTTCTGCATGCCCTGGTTTTGAGCCAAGTTGGACTCAGCTAAGCCTGTTAATTGGGGCTCCCACCGCAGGGTTGCTGACGTCTCTTTCCCTTGCCCTTCTGAGCTCACTGTGTGGGTTGTCTTGGTGCAGCATGTAGGTAAGACAGATATCCTGGGCTCTCAATAGGTCCAGGTTCAGATTCTAGGACTTGGGGTGAAGCCCCAGCTTCTGCATTGTCTTGCACCTTCTGCTCCCACCCCCCAGAGACGGGGTAAGCACAGCTCAGGCTAGCCTTGGACTATCCATCCTCCTACTCCTTCCTGCCCGGTGCTGGCATTACAAGTGTGTGCCACCACACTTGGTGAGATTGCACTTTTAGCAAGCTTCCGGAGATGCTGTGGATCTTGGAGAGATCCCTTGGAGTCCCATGTGTGCAGAACACTTTCTTATGAGCCTTGGGGTACACGCAGGTCTTGCTGGTTCAAAGCCTCAGAGAGCTGCAACTGAAGCTCTCCTTAGTTTGATGGAAACTGTTACATAAGAGTCCCTGTTGTTAGGGCTGGGCTAATTGGTCTTAATTTTTTTTTTTTTTAACCTGGCCGGATGGGCTTCTGGTTTTCTGGACTCTTGGTTGGAAGAGACTCTTTTTGTAATGAGGAAAACGTTAGTTTGTGGGGAGAGGTGAAGTTCTAGAGATTGCTAAAGGATGTCAGATTTTCTTTTCTCATGGTTTGTCTGTTCCTGGAGCAAAGGAAAAATCCCAAGAGAGTGAATGGAACACACGTTACTGTCCCTCCCTCTCTCCCTTTCTCTCTCTTTTAGTTCTAGGGATGGAACCCAAGTCCTTTGTACATGCTAATTAATCTCTGTCTGACTGTTTCCACACACACAATACACTTTTGAGGCAGGGTCTCTGCAGCCTAGACTAGCTGAGAACACGGCAATTCCTCTGTCTCAGCTTCCCAGCTGCTGAGATTACAGGAGTGGACCAGGCCATGTGGGCAGAAAGGACCTTTCTAAAGTGTTTCTGTGGGCTCTGAATCAAGTCCCAGGCCAGCATTTGAGAGGTCCAAAGGAGAGATGATGTCATCAAACTGCTATCTCCTAAATCCCAAGTGGGACCTGCAGGTTCTGGCTATCCTGGACTTTATTGCTCAGTGCCTTGGATAGGCTGCTGGCTGCATTCCATGGTGACTTTTAAGGCTGATTGACCACAGTCCTCTCCTGTTTAAGGTTTCTGGGGTATTTCATTGTCACAATACAGCTGAGTGTCTTTTATCCAAAATGTTGGGATCAAAAAACATTTCAGATTTCTGAATGTTTGCACATACATAATGAGATATCTTGGGTATCAGACCGAAGTTTAAGCAGAAGTATGTGTGTGTATGTATGCGTGCGTGCATGCGTGTGTATGTGCGTGCATGCGTGTGTATGTGCGTGCATGCATATGATGTTACTGAAGATTAAACTGCATGTTTTACACTTGCTGGGCTAGTATTCTAGTGCCAGTGTCGTTGGTGTGCCACTGAGCTACATCCCAGCCCTACTTATATATTTTTATTTTAAAACTAAATCTCACTAACTTGTCTAAGCTGGCCTCCAAATCCCGCTGTAACCCTGGCTTTGGACTTTTGATCTTCCTGCCTCACCCTCCCAAGTGCCTGGGATTACAGGATTGCACCACAATGTCCAGCTCATACGGTATTTTTAATCTGCTTGTCTTCTTCACGGCTCAGCATAGGAGGCCAGTGTGGGATTTTCCATTTGGGGTATCATGTGGGTGGAACATTCTGGATTGTGGGCGTTTAGAATAGGGAAGTGCAACTGTAGAGCTTGCCTTAGCTCTATCTGCAATCTTCTTTGAGACCAGCCCTGTCTGCCGCCAGATGTAGTCTTAGCTGTTTCCGCACGTGTCGCTTTATCAGACACACCTGGAACGTCCAAGTCTTGCAGTGACTTGGTTCTCCATGCTGTTTTCTTCTTTCCTATGCAGTTTCGTCTCCCCACAGTGTCCTCCCAGGCTTGCTCTCGCTCTTACTCCCTCTTCTGTTTTTCCCTTTGGGGCAGCTTTATTGAAATGTACCATCCATTAGAAGCAAACAAAACCATGCGTGTTAATTTTGTTTTAACATTCATGGAGTTGTATATCTGTTACCATGGTTACTTCACTTGTTCCTCAGTCCCCACCACCTCAGCCTCAGGTGACCACACACTTACTGCTTGTAGATTTCCTGTTCTGGTGATTTTCCGTAAATGAAGTCATCCCTGGCTTCTTCCACTCAGCATAATGTTCTTATTTTATTATTTTTGAGATTATAGTATAGCTACATCATTTCCCCTCTCCATTTCCTCCTCCAAACCCTCCCAAATACTCCTCCTTGCTCTCTGTCAAATTCACGGCTTCTTTTTTCATTAATTGGAGTTACCATGCACATATGTCTAGCTAGAGACATATATATTCCTAATCGTCTTAGTCCATAGGTCTGTATAATGTTTCTTGCACGTAGATGTGTTTAGAGCTGACCATTTGTGTTGGATAACCTATTGATGGGCTCTTCCCTGGGAAGGCTGCTTCTCCCAGTCTCGGTAGTTCTCTGTGTAGGGGCGAGGCCTTCTGGTCTTTCCCCTTGCCGGTAGCACGTTTGTTGTCACCCTTGTTCAGCCCACGTTTATGCAGTCATGTTGGTGAGACCCGACAGGTATAGTTTCTGTCATTACTAGAAGACATGCTCTCACAGCAAGCTCCCTGATCCTGTGTCTCTTGCAATCTTCCTGCCCCCTCTTCTGAAATGCTCCCCGAGCCTTAGGTGCAGGAGTTATGTTGTAGATGGATCTGTTGAGACTAGACATCACAGTGCTGCATTTTGATTGGTACGATTTTCTCTAATGGTCTCCATCTGTTGCAAAAAGAAGTTTTTCTGATGAAGGGTGAGTGTTACACTTACTGTAGGTATAAAAGCAAAATTAAACTGCAGTTAGAGCTGTACTGCCTTAGTGAAGTGTTGGTTGTAGGTTCATTCCCAGGATCCAGGACTTCACTATCCCTGGGTAGCTGACTAGGTTTCCAGGACCAGGCATGGTTTCCCTCTTGTTGATCGGGTTTTCAGTCCAATTAGAGAGCTGTTGGTTACTGCTGAGGTATGTGTGCCACTGCTGCACTCTTAGGGTCCGTGCTGGTCATTGTCATGGTTCATAGGTGTCATAGCTGGTAGGACTGTTCACTGCTTCCCTGCTTTCTTGTTCCATGAAAGCTGTCCTCAGGGTAGAGGCGTTCAGTTCAGTTTCAGGCCCTGGGTCTGAAGTGCATAGTGTCTTCGGCAATAGGGACCACTTTGATCTCTTGGCAGCAACCAAGGGTAATAGCAATAGCCTATAGTATTTTGGGAGTCTCCTGTACAACCATGACCAACAACTCAGAAGAGGGATTCTCATGCCAGTGTTGGGATTTTGTTGTTGTTTTTTTGTTTTGTTTTTGCCTTTTGGGTTTCTTTTTTTGTGATCTTTAATTCTCAGAGGGAGCATTTCAGCCCAGATAGCAAAACATCCTAAAGAGTTGTCCATGCTGTAGCTGGTATCAGCACTTTCTTACTTTTCATGACCAACTAATATTCCATTATATAGATGCGCCACATTGGACTTATCCATTTGCCAGTGGGTGAACATTTGGGTGGTTTCTCCTTTTTGGTTATTGTCAATGTTGCTTCCATGGATATTTGTGTAACTAGCATCTGTGTTTTCACTGTGTTGGGTATTAGCTTACTGGATCATGTGGTTCTTCTACTTTCTGGCGTGTTGGAAAGCTTCTTCCCCAACAATGATGAAAGAGAGTCCCAGCAACACTCGTCCTTCCCTGTCTTAAACTGAGACAGTTTCTTTTGTTGGTGTGGCTGCATTAACCTGAGGAGCCATCATCTTGGGCAGCACGTCACAGGTTTTTGTTGTTTTTGAGGCCCATGAAGCCCAGGCTGGCCTCAAGCTCACTGTGTAGCCAAGGTTGGCTTTGAACCCCAAATCCTCATATCTCCACCTTCCCAGTGCTAAGATTATAGGAACACACTGCCAAGCTGCCCCACCCCACCCCCGCACTCTGCTCCACATTTTATTAGCTTTTGTGTCTTTTCTGGACAAAGGTCTTTGCCAGAGGCGTCACCCCTTGGCACACACTTGTCTTTCTGCTTTGGTCCCTTTCCTCACCATCGAGATGAACATCCTGAGGACATCAGTTGCTTTCATACTGGCCTCACAATACAGACTTCTTCTTGGGTTGTGTAGGAGGCCACAGGGGTCATTCCCCACCACAGGTTTCCCCTAGGTGTCCTCAGACTCGGGTCAATCCTGACATCATCTGAGAATGGTATCAGACTTCCCTGGTTGAGGGTGCAGTCCTCAATTTTAGCACCAATCCCAAACCTATGCTTCCAATCTGTGGCTGTATTTGCTGTCTTGAGTTCCCATCATTGGGTTCGGCTGATTTGCTATAGTATTGGAAGTCATAGAGACAATTATATACCCTCTTTGAAGGACTGCAATGATGCCAATCATCAGGTGTTGAAGGAGTGGGCTTGCCATGGCCTCTCCATCCACTTTCCAGGAATCGCTCCACTCAGACCTTTGGATTTTGTGGAAGTTTCATTCTGAGGCATGATTGATTACGTTATTGGTCCTTGAGATCAATTTCCCTGGAGTTGGGAGTAAAGCTGAAAAGTCCTGATTCCCTGATCCTGCATTGGTCTTCCTGCATTGGTCTTTCTTGTGATCAGTCCCTAACCAGAAGCTAGGAGCCTCAGGCCATTGGTTACTTTAACAGCTAAGTGTGGACAAAATGACACAACAGTTTGGAGAGCCCCAGACTTTTAAGAATTGTGTGCCTGGAGACTTGTTTATAGCCCACAGCTTCACTAGCCTGCTCTCACTTCTTGGACTTGGGTGCTGTCCTCGGCAGATTTTGCTGACACATTGCCACTCACTCTATAGGCCTGGGCCCCTCCACACTCTGGGGTCCCTAAGGCCAAGTGATCTTCATAGACCCAATGTCTAGCTCATAGCCTGGACTGGAGATGTAGTAAGACCAAGAAGGATCATTCATTTTGACAGTGCAGGTGACTATGACTGTCCTCCACCATGACGGTTACTTGGTTTCACACACACAAAGAAAACAAAATAACGAAGAATTTGATGACCCTTGTAAGAATCTTTGCTTCCACCCAGGCATCACACACCCACAGGCTGTGATTAACACGGCGGACCGGGAACAGTGTGTGTGACTCAATGAAAATCATGTCTGTCAAGGAGCGAACCCGCTTACTCAGCCTCCAGGATGTGAGTTGTGTCACCTCGTGTCTGTAAGGGCTTTAGCTGTTATTGGTTACCCCTAAGGAGAAAAACAGGCACTAAAGAAATGGCTTCTCTTGGGTCTATCTTGATTACTGGGTCACTCCTACAAAGGGAGGAATTTCTGTCACTATGACAGAGCACCTGAGACAGTCACCTTAGCTAAAGGGCCATTTTTTTCAGGATCATCCTTTCTTCAATCCATGGTCTTGGCCTGTTGCTTTGAGCCTGTGATGGCATATTGATTGGTGACAAGTGCACATGGTGGGCAGGCCAGCTGCTGCAAAAAGAGAGTGGGATCCCCTTGTCTCCACCAGGGGCAAAGTTCTAACTTCTTACTAGGACCTACTAACTCCCCACAACACCACAGGCCATTAGCACACTGCTGTCAGAGGGTATGATCCAGGCTGGGATGGGAATGCTCTGTCTTTGGTGCTGGGTAGGCAGTCTGGTGTCACAATGATGGTCATGACTATGCTTAGCTGAACCACCACAGTGTAAGCACTGGTTGAGGAAACCTGGGGCATGTGCATCCTTGGCCTTGTGCCTCAGTTTCCATGAATAGGTCCAGTGAGGCACAGAGCTGTGCAAAGTGAACTTTGTCTCTTTGGGCACAAGTATTCTGCAGAGGGTCTGGGTCACTGTTGACGGCTGTTGCTTTTCTTATTTCATTTTCCTTTCTTAGTCTCGGCTTTGCTTATTTCTTAGTCAGAGCTATCTATGTATGTGATTTTTCTTGGTGAGAGAAACCTGTTTTCTCAGTGTCCCTCCGCATCTCTCAGTCACCATCATTTTGTCTGTGTGTAGCATCATCGCTGAAGGTGAGTTGGCCCAAGAAATTCATGGCCATTCTGTGGCCCTTCAAGTCCATCAAGGTGTATATCTGAATTGTTAACTTAAACCGGAGTCCATTTGCAGTCTCCTTTCATCCAGAGCCTCTTTGGGGATTATACAATGCAGCACAGATTAGAATCTTAACAGCAAGTCAGTAATTAAGGGGAGCCTTATCTCAGAGCAGGTGACAAATAAACCATCTTGGAGACGGACTTTTCTACAGCAGGTGCATTCAGGTACCAGAAATATTTCTTTGACCAGGAGAGGATCCTGAATTGAGTAAATTCTCTTGATCTCGTTGTCTTTCTCACACATACTCTTATGTGGCTCAGCCTGTCCTCAAGCTTGCTATGCAGGTGAGAAAAGCACCGAACTCTTGATCTTCGCTCCACCTCTTTCATGCAGGGATTACAGGTGTGCATCCCACTGTACATGTTTTTCTTTTCTTTCTTCTCCTCCTCCCATGCTTTTTTTTTTTAAAAAAAAAAAAAAAACACAGCCTGTCCACATATTCCAGGCTGGCCTCAGACCCATGGTCCTCTTGCCTCAGTTTCCTGAGTGCTTAGGATTCCAGACGTATAATATTTTCTTGTTAGAGAGACCAGAAGAAGACAGATGAATGTCTTCCAGTTGGAAC
Source organism: Dicrostonyx torquatus (assembly GCA_028555095.1). NCBI lineage: Eukaryota > Metazoa > Chordata > Mammalia > Rodentia > Cricetidae > Dicrostonyx > Dicrostonyx torquatus. Next base: position 4,037,771 of record JAQHUG010000025.1, on the reverse strand, counting down.
ATGGCAGAAAGGATGTTGATATCTTCTTCTAGCCACTCAGATGCAGTCTTTGAAGTCCTGATCGGCCATGTCACTCTTGTCCTTGTCACCTGACCTTTACGGTGGCACTTGCAGGGCCTCGTAAATCCTGCTTCTTCAGTTCCCTCCTCTGTCACCAAGACAGAGATGTCTGATTTTACTTGAGCCTATGACAGCTGTTTGGACAAGAGGGCAGAGAGGACCCTCCTCACACTCCAGAGAAAACATCAGGAAATATCTTGTCTTGAGTACACAGTAAAGAGGAGGATGTGGCCCTCAAGCTGATGGGGACAGCCTGCTCAGGAGGAATGTGGGGTTGGCTCTTGTGGACGCTCACACAGAGTTTTGAGCCAGGCTCTGTGTCTGCCCCCTAAAGCCCAGTGGTGGGGGTGACTGTCAGAGATCCTGAGGGACTCTGAGCTTCCTGGGTCTCGCCTGGGGGGGAGGAGTGAAGAAGAACTACAGCTAGCTGTTCTGTGGTAGCATAGTTCCTGGTAAGCCATCCTGAGTACTTCCTGGGGTGAGGAGAGCCTAGTCAATGGAAGAGATGTTGGAACACAGTCATGTGGGGACTGGAGAAGCAGTGTTGGCCTCAACCCATTGCCTCTGGGATGGCTTCTAGCCCCATGTATTAATGATTTGTCTTGCCATGATCACAATTCCTTACAGAAGCCCCTTAAGGGTGCAACGTTGGCATTGGCTTATGGTATTTCAGTCCTTCATGATGGGGAAGGTATATCAGAAAAGTTATACACGTGTAACAGGCTTAGGAAGTGGAGGCCATTTACATAATAGTTGATCAAAATGTAGAGAGTTGGACTAGAAACTGGGACCAATGTAACTTCCAAAGGCCTGCCCATAGTGGCCTACTTTTGCCATCTGGACCTCCACCTCCTAAAGACTGCACAGCTTCAAGATAAGATCATGAGCTGAGGAGTAAGGGTTCAAACATGAGTTTTTGGTTGTGGGGGAGGGACAGTTCAAATTCAATCCATAGTATCCAAGAAGCCAGTGATTAGAGAACCTATGTAGGGACAGGGAGCCGTGCATGCCTGAAAGCCTCCATCTCCCAGGCCTAGACTCCCCAGTGCTGGCTTCAGGGGGACCTGGCCATAACAGCTACTTTTCTTCCGATTTATCAACCTCCCTCCCCAGGGGACTGTGACACAGACCTCACATGGCTCCCTTCAGGATCTCTAGGTCACTGTAGGACCCAGTTCAAGGCCTGGGCCTCTTGGCATCCATGCTTATGTTGCTGTCTGCCCATGGTTGCAGTTGGTGGCAGGGCTGAGGTAGTTGGGGTGGTCTGTTCATCCTGGTGGCAGGGCTGCTTTATTATCAGTCTTGGGGAGATGGTTTCTCAAGGAGCAGTTGAAGGTGTAAATCATGCTTCCCTGTGAATCATGGAAACAAATAACGTCTACGGCTGCAAGTCTACAAATGAGGAGCAATGTGAGAGATACAGGCAGGGTGATCACAGACAGGCAGCTGTGCGGCAGGTCACCAGTTACTTTTCCGTCTGTTGCTCTTTGTCATTTGTAGGGAGAAAGCAAACAACCATGTCGATAGGCTGTACCTCATGAGAGACGGTTGCAGAGGGTGGTTTGAAGGTCTCTGACATCTTGGTAGCAGTGGCAGCTTCTCCGTTCACCTGGTCCTTAGTAACAGTCTCTTATATGACTCCTGGACCAAGGATCTCAGGCTGCAAGCGCATCAGCAGTGTCCTCCCCGATAATCTAACCCTGAAAATGGCTCCTCGTGGCCTGAAGGGTCAAGGGCCCCTTGTTGGGCCTTGTGCAGACAGGCAGGGACCCTAAACAAATGTCACCTGGCCTCCCCTCTTCTCCAGCCTCCTCTTTGCCTGTACTGGGCAGAGCCAGGCTTCATGGCACCTTTGTACCCTTCCTTGGCTCAGTGATATTGCCTGCATCTGAAGACTCTTCCCTTCACCCCTGCCTGAGCATCCTGGTGTGCATGTGGCCCAAGTGTCTCCTCCTTATTCTCAATGTGGAATGCTGAAGTCCTAGGACTGTTAGGAGGTGGAGCCTGGTGGGCAGTTGTTAGGTTATTAGCTGTGTTGCTCTCAGGAGGAATTAATTAGTTCTATGGAACCCCTAAGTTAATTTGGGTGAGATATTGTTGGAAAGGGGGCAAGCATGGCCTTTCTTGTTCCAGCCTCTCGTCTGGTTATTGATATATCTCTCTTTTTTTTCTGTACTTTTTTTGTTTGTTTGTTTTGAAAGGGGTTTCTCTGTGTAACAGTTCTAGCTGTCCTGGAATTCACTTTGTAGACCGGACTGGCCTCAGACTCACAGAGGTCCACTTATCTCTGCCTCCAAAGTGTTGGAATTGAAGGTTTGCACCATTGTGTCCGAGTTTTTTTTTTTTGTACTTTTATCATTATAATTATTTCTGCCTTAGAACCTTGAACAGAGCCCACTCATAGCTGGTACCATGCCGTTGACCCTCAAAACTGCAAGCTGAGTAAGACAGACTTCCTCTTTCTTCCCTCCCCTCCTTCTCTCTCATCTTCTCTTCTCCTTTCCTTTCCCTTCTTTCTCTTCCTGTCCCCTCTACTCCTTCCTTCTCCCATCTTTTTCTCTCTTTCTCTCTTTCTCTCTCTCTCTCTCTCTGTCTCTCTCTCTCTCTCTCTTTCTCTCTCTCTGTCTCTCTAATATTTCCTGAGATATAATCTCTCTATATGTAGCCCAGGCTAGCCTGGAACTCATGGTTCTCCTGCCTCAGCTTCCCGTTCTGGGATTACACATATGTATCTCCATTCCTGGATCTAAACCTTTAGTTTTATAGATTTTGCCAGCCTCAGATAACTTATTATAGTAACTGCACATCGATGTACTTGGAAATGATAATCCTAGTCAAGATCCTTCCAGATGGACCTTTCCTTGCCCTGTGGGGTCCGACCTTTCCCAGTCAGTCTCTTCACTCTCCACCTTCTGTGGAATCCCGCCCCCCACTGGGGATGGCAGTGGCTGGTGAGTTTGATCTTTGTCCCACTAGACTCTAAACTCCTCAGGGCTGGGAAAGGGTGTCATAAACTGTAGCAGCTCTGGCCTGGCACAGACTTGGCATTGAACATATCTAACTCAATAATTACTTGGCGACTGGCTGGGTGGAAGGTCTAGGTGGATGGATCAATGAGGATAGAAGGAGAGCTTACCTGTGAGAGCCTGGCACACACTTTGTGAATTTGGGCTTATGGCTTAATTCGTGTTTCTTTAAAAAGAGGTCAATGGATTTGGTAATGTGACGCTTGGGGTTGTGGAAAACTAAGGTTGACGGGGTTAGTTGTGGTTTGAGATGGAATGTTCCTCAAAGGTCCATGTGTCCAAGGCTCGAGTCAAGTGGAGAGAGATTAGATTGGTAGGGCTTGTCCTCAAAAGGACCGCTAGAATATGGCATCTCTCCTCTCTTTATCCCCCTCCTCGTCTTTCCCTCTTCCTTCCTCTCTCCCTTCCTCCCTCTACCTTCTTTATCTTACCCTTCTCCTTTTCCCTCTCTTTCTCCCTATTTTGTCTTATGCCTTGATATCTAATGATACAACAGGGCCAAGCTGACTGTGGACTTGGGAGACCACAAACCAAAAATTAACTTGTTTTCCTTATAAGATGTTCATATTTAGGATTCTGACACTGTGACAGAATGCTGACTGATGGAAAGTATATGTCCTAATATCTCTGTAGTCTCAATACCCTGTAAGGCTACTGGGTCCTGCTTAGCTATAGGTCAGGGCATGGGAGGTGAAGGAAGACAGCAGAGCTAGCACCCCTGAGGTACTCCTCTCTCCTCACCCCTGCTTCTCAATATGGCTGCTGTAGGGACTGAAACTGAGACTCTAGGTTCTGCTTTTGGGCCCCTGGCCCATCCACACTTGAGTGGTTTCTTGTTTGTTCCTCAACTGGGTGGTATTCCTTGAGGATTCACTGTATCTTAGGGTACTTGGAAAGCTTCTCAAGGATCCGGTAGCATGGATACGATTTGAAGTACATGGACCAGTGATGATGATGACATAAATGTTATCACCACGAGGGGCTGTTCAGGAAATAGGCTCTGATGCTGGATGTCCTTCTATTCTGACTCTCCTGGGCAGCTTTGCCCCTTGTCCCAGCCTCCTGTTCCTGCACTATGATCATTCTTTCTCATTTGATCCCCTTAAACTAGCTTTTGGGGTGTCTTCCTGGAACCTCCTTGTCCTCTGGTCAGGGGATTGGAAAGCTGTGACAATTCTTGGTCTAGACAGGAGTTACTGCCTCGAGGAGAGTTTCATCACCTCGTTGCTACCTTAGGCCTTCACTGCAGGCTTTCACGGAGCCTTATGAGGTTGCAGGTGTGCTCTTGGACCTGAAGATGCAGCTGAGGATGAGCTGAGCCTAGTGAGGTGTAGGGGCTACTGATGGAGAGGGCTCGGGATCCCAGGGTCCATTCACGGTGATGAGAGCCCCAGGCTGTGAGAGGCTGACTTGTGTCACTTCTAAGTCCCCAAGTAGGAGTCCCATCCTCTGCAACCTTAGACTGAGGCTATATCTGTGGACAGGTCCTTAAAAGGAAAACTAAGTGCAGTCATTTGGGTAGGGTCCTAATCCAATACGACTGGTGTCCTTACAAAAAAGAAATTAGACAGAGACCACATACATATAGAGGGACAAAACATGGGACAGACAGGGAGAAGATGGCAACCTGTACCCCAAGGACAGGCCACAGAAGATGCCAACCCTACCAGCTGGGCATGGTGGCTGACATGTACGATCCCAGCACCTGGGAGTCAGAGGTTGGAAAAGGTAGGGAAAGACCAGGCTGGACTACAAATTGGGAGTTGGCATAAAAAAAAAAAAAACCTTGAAATGACTCAGTGGGGAAAAGCACTTGCTGTGTAGGCTTGACAACCAGAGTTCTGAGTTCAGTCCCCAGCAGTCTCTTCCTACATTGGCAGGAGAGAGCTGATTTCTGAACGTAGTCCTCTGAATGCCTCATGTGTGCTGTGTGCCACACCAAACCTCACACACACACACACCTCAAACCAAAGCCTTGCTGACACCTTGATTTTGGACTTGTGGCTCTGAACTATAGAATCAATTTCTGTTGTTTAAGTTTCAGTCTATGGTGCGTTGTTACAGCAGCAGCCTCAGTGGATTTGGGCTGGTGTCTTATTTATATGGTTATTTATTTGGGGTGAAACCATGAAAACACATGCATGCATACACACATGCACACCTACTTATGAAAACATGCAGGCACACAAGTACGCACGCATGCACGAGCGCACCCACACGACACACAAAGGAGCCTATTGCTCCCGTTTTCCTCTCTGAACTAACAGCCCTGTATTTTTCGCATTCACCTGTCTCCTGTTTGTCTTCACCATACCAGAAGCTCCCTAAGGCATGGTCTGTCTCTCTATGTGTTGTGAGGTCCCACAACTTAATACAAGTAGAGGTTTGTGGGGTCCTGGACACATGTGCAGTATGTCCAAGATGAGTTCTGTCTAAAACAAGGATAGAAGGTCACATCCCTCAGTCTGGACTGAAATCTAGATTTTTTTTTTTAAAATTAAAGTAGCTGTATTTCCCCCTCAGGATCTCCATTTAAAGCTCACCCTGCAGGAAACCTACTGCTGGTTCCTAGGGCTGTGCCAAGTCTCTCTAATCCCCACCTAGACACCCAATGTGAATGACAGTAAGAGAGAAGGTTTCCTTCTTAGTGTTTAATTTACTCTTGGTGGCACAAGCCTTGGCTTCTATTCAGCCAGGTCACAATCACTGAGGGTTAATTCCTGAGGCCAGGGATTGGGTGTCTATAGTGTTCTGGCACCCGTGACATGGCCTGACCCAGTGCTGGGCGTGTGCTAATCTTTAGGAAATGACAAAGAAGGTCCTGTCAGGGTGGTCAGGGTGTTTCTATGGGGATGTCAGCCTGCCCCTCCCCCTCTTCCTCTTGCTAACTGCCCCCTTTCCCTTTCAGGCTTCAGCCACTGTCCCTTTTTCTGTGTGCTGCCACGTTAAGTGTCAACTGGCAACCTCTGGCCTCTTCAACTAACATCCTTTAAACTCCTCCCTGTGAGAGGAGGCAGACTCCTTCAGTACCTCAGTGTTCCTGGAAGCCAGCTCCATCCTTCTCCAATTTTGCAATTTTCTCTTCATTTTTCTCTGTCCTCTCTTTTCAAAAGTGGGGGTCAAGTTTACACAGCCTCAGATCCACTGTTCTGGTAGACACGGCTGGTGGCACCTGCTATTTCCCAGGTATGGTGCCACCATTCCCGCTAATTCCAGAAAGGTCTCTGCTTTGATGCTTTTGACATCGGATCTTACGGTGTAGCTCAGGCTGGCCTCAAATTTGTGATCCTCCTGCCTCAGCTTCCAAGTGCTGAGATCACAGACATGACACTTCGTGCCTGACTCTTAAGTCTGAGAGATTTCTTTATTTCCCCTGCCCCAAGAACACCTTGTACTTAGTAAGTAGTCTCCCTGCCCCTCAACATTCTCCTCTTTCTCTCAACCTTTGGCCGTTCATAGTATAGTCTCTCTGTCTGTGGATTTGCCTATTGTAGGCATGTCATAGAGCTGCAGTTGGTGGCTGCTTTCCAGTGTCATCCGGGTTCATTGTGTCTGTGTCAGCACCTCATCTCTTTCTATGACTGAATAGTTTTCTATTTCCCTTGATTTGTCAGTGGATAGGCTTTTGGGTTGATACTTTGTTGGGCTGTTGGGAGCAGCACCCTGTGCTACATTTTTTGGTGGTTAATTCTGCCTCCCCACATTGGCTCTTTGGTGGCCTGTCACTGAAGCACCGAAGGTTGCCGGCCCTAGAAAAAGCAGTTGAGGAATAAGACAGCAGACACAGACACACTCTGGCCTAGTCCTGAGGTCTGTCAATCCTCAGCTGCCCATTCTCTTAATTTGTCCTCAGCTTCTTGCCGTTCTCACTTAGTCTTGGAGAATGTCGTAAGAAGCACAGGCAGTGAGTAAGGGCTGAGCTCTCCGGCAATACTGTCAGATGCCAGATGCCAGTGGGGTTTTTTGTTCCTCGTCTTTCCTTTGATTTCTCCCTTTCTGTTTCGATACTTCCTCATCTGTGGTTGCTATCTGCTGCATCTTGATTCCGCTTTCCTTTCTTCTTTCCTGTCTTTAGCTGGCCCAGGGCTGCCTACAGCGTGCTTTGTTGGGTGCGAATGCAGCTAGAAACAGAATGGAGGGCTGTCTCTGCATCCAGCCATGCTCAGCAGTCCTGAGTGGTGGCAATGGCACAGATTCAGCCGCAGCTTGGCCTGGGGACAGGGAATGTAGGCCATGGCGATGTCATCCTGTCTGGCTTGGTTTGCAGACAAGTTTGAGCCTTTTTGGCAGACCCGGAAGGAGGCAGATCGATGGGCATTTGGCATATATAAGAATGCAAGGCCAGCAGACCTGAGGAACACTTAAGAGTAGCAAATGTGTGTGTTGCTTTGAGATTGCTGTGTCCTGAAGCTTCTGGAAGGTGAGAGAGGTAGTCTTTGATTTCTCCCAGCATGCTTGTTCATGGTGTCTCTCATAGATTTTTTTTTAACCTCCTCATGTGTCCCAGGATAACTTGAACTTGCTATGTAGTTAGGGATGACTTTGATCTTGTGGTTCCCCTGCTTCTACCTCACATGTGTGTACCACCATGCCTGATTTCTGCAGTGATGTAGATTGAACCCAGGGCTTTGTGCATGCCAGACAAGCATTCTACCAGTCAGCCTATACCCCAGCCCACGTGAGTTTTTTGTTTGCTTTGTCTTGTTTTTGAGACAGGGTCTCCTTGTGTAGCCCAGGCTAGCCTCCAATGTCTGGTGACGTCTGGCGATCCATAAACTTTGAGGCGGGGATTACAGATGTTAGCCATCATAGCCAGCTTGCCCCTCGTAGACTTGTGAATTTAAGCAATGCAGAAGTCACCATGAGATGTTAAAGGCTTCATTTGTTTATCCCCTGATGACTTCACGGAGCTTTCTCATCTAATCTTCCAAACAGCCTGGAAAAGTGGATTCCAGGTCTCAGATAAAGAAACTGAAGGCTCAGAGAGAGGCTATGGGGCTTACTCAGACCACACAGCCAGAGGTTCCAACACTGCTTGGAACCAGTGTTCTTCAGTGTTTTATCCTCCCTTGCACGGGCTGTCTGGTTTTAATAGCAGATAAGAACCATGTGGCTGGGTTTATTTAGGGAGATGGGAAATGAGTCCTGTAGTTGGTCTGCATTCATTTTGGAGAATATTTTCCCCCTAACACTTCAGGATTCCTCCTCCTTCTCCTCCCTCTTTCCTCCTCCCCCTTTCTTCTCCTTGAGACACTGGCTTGGAAGTTAATGTGTATCCCAGGGTGGTCTCACACTCAGAGCAATCCTCCTGCCTCAGCTTCCCAAGTGCTGGGATTGCAGACATGAGCCACAATACCCAGCCACATTTTAGTTTTTTTTTTTTCAAGTCAGGAGGACGTTTCGTGCAAGTTGCAGGTGGCTTTTCCTGTGACTCAACCAATGCAGAGATGCAGAGGTCTCTTTTCTTGCCAAAGTTCAAGCCGATTGCCCTCTAAATTGGTGTGTTCCTCATTTGCTTCCAAGGGTCTGGTTTGAGGAACTGCTGTCCCTGTTTCTTGGTTACGGGCGCGGAGCCAGCTGTGGAGGATTCTGCAGCCTACGACTGAGTTCCCGATGCTCCTCAGGAGCCCTGCTTTGGACAGAGTTCCAGCAGCCTGGCTCTGGCTCCATCTGGCAGGAGAGGCTGCTATGTTGGAGGGAGAACCCAGGGAAAGCTTGCCTGGAGGAAATTCAGTCAAGATGTTCGCTTTTAACACCTCTGGTCTTCTTCCAAACTAGAAGAGGAAAAGATTCTTAAAGAAAGTTTTAAGGTTTTCTGTGAATGGAGCCGAGTAGGGCAGATCCTAGGCCCTTTGTGGCTGGGATAAAGCTAGAGAGGGAAATGCCTGGGAGTTGGAGAATTTTTCTCTTGACTGGGCCCCAGGCTTAGAAGACAGTCGATTGCCAGTGGCTTTTGCTGCCCCAACAACAGAAACTGCACAATGGCTTCAGAGTTGCTAAGATCTGGAATGGTACTGTGTGAGCAGGGTGAGTGGGAGCTGGCAGGGCTAGGAGTGTTCTGAGGGGAAGAAATCCCCTGAGGTGGCTTGAAGTATGAGTTTAAAGGGCATTTATCCCTCTTCTTCTTCTTCTTCTTCTTCTTCTTCTTCTTCTTCTTCTTCTTCTTCTTCTTCTTCTTCTTCTTCTTCTTCTCCTCCTCCTCCTCCTCCTCCTCCTCCTCCTCCTCCTCCTTATTATTATTATTATTTTGAGATAGGGTTTTTCTGTGTAGCCTTGACTGTCCTGGAACTACCTCTGTAGACCTCGAACAGGCCTTGAACTCAAGGAGATTGGCCTGCCTCTGCCACCTTTGCACACCTGAGATTAGAGGCGTGCACCACCACCTGCCAGTTTCCTTCCCTTTTTGAGTATCTCTTAAACATCTGATAAAATAAGGGATTCTTTAGCCTAGACACTGACTTTAGTCCTAGTGCTCAGAGCTTGAGGCAGGAAGATGTCAAATTCAAGGCCAGCCTGGACAATGGCTCCCCTTCTGAAAAACAATACAAAACAAAAACCCACAAACAATCAAAAAAATAGAATACAGGAAGGTTGTGCTGGAACAGATGTTCATAAGGCAAGGTAGAGCCTGGGAGCTGGAGAAGCCAGTAAGCAACTTCTATGGGGTCCTTGCCCTGCAGCCCCAGATTACATGTATTAGTCAGAAATAGCAAACAGCTATGGAAACTAGGTGAACTGCTTGGTGATTTGTAGGTTTTGATAGGTGGGCAAACAAGTTCTCTTTAGGAGAGGACTTCTGAGCAATGTCCCCAAGACCTTGGGAACAGATGTGTAGATTTCTGAGGTTGGGGGGGGGGAAACACCCCACCAGAAACCATTGAGACTTGAATGTGCAAAGACCCAGAGGCCTGAGCATCCTGGGGTAATGTGTGGGGGCTGAGGACTATTGAGGGACATTGAGAAATGAGAGTGGCCCTGGCCATGAAGACCATGGAGACCTGACATTTAACTAGAGCAGCTTTTAAAAAATGATGACTTATTTTAGATAGGGTTTCATTATGTAGGCAAGGCTGCCCTGGAACTCACCATAGAGACCAAGCTGGCCTCAGATTCACAGAGATCCACCTGCCTCAGTCTCCCAAGTGCTGGGATGAAAGGTGTGCACCACTATGCCTGGCTTTAGATTAATTTTGGATAGAAGAGAGAAATGATCATCTTATAAGAGACACTCTGCTGCTTTGTGAAGTCAGACCATGAGGGAAACCAAGGCAGAAGAACAGAAAGGAGGGAGATGAATGATAAATCTTATCACTCTAATGCAAACAACAGATGATGTTGGATTTTGACCAGGGTAGGAGATGTTGACACTTGGAGTTTTGAATGTAAGACTGTGGGCTTTGGGATGAGTCAAATGGATAAAGCTTGAGAGATTACTGAGAATGGTTCCAAAGTTATTGGCTTAAGCAACAAAAAGGAAGGAGTGGACACTGTGTGGTGAGGAGCAGAAGTAGCAGGTTTAGGAGATCTGTAGTTTGTTTTGGACAGGTTGAACCTGAGATTCCTGTATTCACTGAAGTAACAATATTGAGTAGGCATTAGAGTGCTGAGAATTGAGCCTAGGGCCTTGTGCAAGCCTAGGGTGGTGCACACCTTTCATCCCAGCACTTGGGAGACTGAGGCAGGTGGATCTCTGTGAATCTGAGGCCAGCTTGGTCTCTATGGTGAGTTCCAGGGCAGCCTTGCCTACATAATGAAACCCTATCTAAAATAAGTCATCATTTTTTAAAAGCCGCTCTAGTTAAATGTCAGGTCTCCATTTTACCACTGTAAAGCCTTTACCTTTGTAGCTCCATTTTCAAGAGATCTGACACTTTCTTCCTGCCTCCTTGGGTACCAGACAATCACATGAATAGTCAGGCAAAATACTCATGCAATATATATATATATATATATATATATATATATATATATATTGGAAAAAAAGAGAGACACTTCGGCATGGACAAGGTAACTTACACTTCCCCTAACCCCACACAGCTTCCCTGGCAGGCTCTGCCCTCAGCTAATTTATGTAGAGGCTGTCTACAAGGTTTCACATTCGGCCGAAGGCAGATATGCATTTATTTGAATAATTGATTTTTAAAATATGTATTGTTTTGTTATACTCATTAACTTATTTATTGCGTTGTGAATATGCACATGCCATGATGTGTGTGGAGATCAGAGGATAGCTTGCAGGAGTCAGTTCTCTTTTCCCTCCATGTGGGGTCCAGGGATTTAACTCAGGTTGTCAAGCTTAGAAGCAGTGAATTTACCCGCTGAGCTATTTCACCAGCTCTATGTTATTTATTAATTTTTAATCACACAAGTAATATATGAACTAGATCATGCATCTTGAATAAGGGTATCACCCAGAGGGGAAGGAAATTGGTTCTTGGTTGGCAAGAGCAGTGGTTTATGGTCCTCCAATGGGCCATGCTATGTGAACAGTTCCATGGTACGTCTGTGGCATTAAAATTTCATGGTAGTGGATCATGATTAGGAGAGAAGTACCTTAAAAAGCTTCTTAGGAAGGGTGATAATGAAAAAAAGGGTGAAAATCTAGAATTATTTTAAAACCTCCTTTAACTATCCTCTTGGTTCTCTGTGAAAATAGACCCCTGATGTGTGGCTATTCTTGTTGTATGTGGATGTGTGCAGGATTGTGTGTGCACATTTGTGTGCATAGATATGGAAGTCAACCCTCAATGCCAAGAGCCCTCCACCAGGCTGGGCATGGTGGCTCACGCCTTTAATCCCATCATTTGGGAGGCAGAGGCACAAGGATCTCTATGAGTTCAAGGCCAGCCTGGTCTATATAGTAATATTCATCAAAATGCTAATAGCAGCTGTTGCTGCTGGGCTAGGGATTCTGAGACCATTTTCTTTCTGGTGCTTTCCTGGTTAACTTTCACCTCCATTTTTCTTCAAAAGACCTGAGTGAATGTTGCAATCAGAACAAAAAAATCAACCATAATCTATTATCAAAGAGCAATGGATATTTTATTTAAAAACTAGAAGATGGAAATGAGAAAGAAAGAGGCACCTCCCGGCTTGTTTTGTGCAGACTCTGGTGCCCATATTAAGCTGACTGTTCCCCATGAATGGCCCTGTCCAGGGAAGGGACCTCATGGCCCTGGGTGTCTTTGGCTATAGGAGCTCTGAGCCTGGCTAAGGGTAACACGACCTCCTCTGGCATACTGCTATATTCTGGAACTCAGCTGGGCCCTAGGGTCTGGTAAAATGAAAGACTGTCTGAACCAGCCCTCCTCAGAGTGTCCTGTTTCCAGCTAGTCTACCAGAGGAGGCTCAGCCCTTACCTGCATGGGAGCTGATGTGTGGGCCTATGGTGGGGAGGGTGTGCAGGCTAGGAGGAAGCAAGCAGTGGGCCCTTCACTCACTTACATTTTTTAATATAATAGGTAGGTCTGTGTTTTCGTGTGTGTGTGTGTGTGTGTGTGTGTGTGTGTGTGTGAGAGAGAGAGAGAGAGAGAGAGAGAGAGAGAGAGAGAGAGAGAGAGAGAGAGAAAGACATTGTGTAGCCCAGGTTGCCCTGAGATTCACTATGTCGCTCAAGCATGTATGAGACTCATGTTCCTCCTGCCTCACATTCCCCAGTGCTGGGTGTGATCACAGGCTTGGGCCACCAGGCCTAATTCCATTTTAAGATGTCTAGAGGGAAAAGGAAGGTTTGACTGTCCTTGTGATAACAAAAACACAGCTTTTAACCACTGGGTGAAGTTTGCCTATGTAACAAGCAGGACACAGAGCCAGACGCCTAAGAGGCACTGCCAAATGAGATCAATGAGGGGACCTCATGAGTGCCATAAGAGTTCCCCAGTCTGGGCGGCCCAAGGTTCCCTACACTCCTAGAGGGTTGGGTGCTGCCAGCAGTGCATATGTTTGGTTCCTTTTGCTTTAGCAGCACCAGATGAAGTCATGATACATCTCAAGGGAAAAATGACCTCAACTGTTTCTATGTTTCTCTAAGAAAAACACCAGTCCGGGCCATGTTTCTGCACCTGACTGGGTACCGTGAATCATAAGTGGGAGGGGAAGTGCAGGCCATGCCCACACCTCACTCAGGCCAGTAAAGTCAGACTAGGTCAGGTTCTTCACCTGAGGGTGATGGACAGGCTTTGAGGCTGGGCATTGTTCATGACATGTGTCATGTCCAAGCAAGCCTTTTGTCCAAGCAAGGCCTTCTCGTCCTCAGAGGGAGGGGCTTGAATTGCTCACTGGACAAGGAGTGGAGAAACCTACCTGAAGTCCCAGGCCTGTGTGACTCACATGGGCTCCAACTGTCAGTGTGACGAAGCTGTGGGTAATGTCAAGGCCTTGGGAGGATAGATGGAAGGCAAGGGCTGGTGGGCACTCAGAGTCCACCCTGTGCCTAAGCTGAGACAGGAGGAAGCATGATGCAGACTCCCCATGCTGCCCAAAGGACGTCTAGCTGTTGCTTCTATTTCTTATGCCTTTAATCTGTAGATTCCACTCTAAAGCACTTTAAAGTGTTTCCTGCCTTAACTAGCTTTTGAAAATGTATTCATGGGGGGTGGGGCGGGCATACATTCACATGTGGATCTGCATACAGGTGTGGCTCCCCAAGCACATGTGGATCCATGGACACATGTGGAGGTGAGAGGGCAAGATTTAGGAGCTGGCCCTCCTTTCTCCATGTGAGGCCTAAGGACTGAACTCAGTTTGTCACACTTGGTGCCAAGCACCCTTTCCCACTGAGCCATGCAAGCCCCTGTTGCATGTTCATACCCAGATATTCCTAGTTATTTCACCATTATTCCAACTATTTCCCTTTCCAAAACATATTTGCCTTGCCCACTTATTATTATTGTTTGTTTTTAAAATCATGATAAATCAGGCATGACCCCAAACATGCCATCTTAGCTATTTCTGAGAGTACAGTGGTACAGAGCATGTCTGTTGTTCTGTAGCCATCACCTCCACCCGTCTCCATAGCGCTCTCATCCTGCAAAACCAAAACTGCCCCATTCAACACTGGCTGCCCATTCCCCACCTCTTCAAGCCCCTGGCAGCTACTATCCAACATTCTATCTCTACAAATTTCATTCTTCTGCATTACAGAAGTGGAATCCTAATATTGTTCCTTTTCCTGATAGGCTTTGTTAGCTGAATATATCATAACAATAGTAATAATGGTAATAAATTATTTTTGAGACAGGGTCTTATTTAGCCCAGGCTAGCCACACGCATGTAAAGTAGTTAAAGATGACCTTGAGCTTCTGATCTTTCATAATATCTCAAGTTCTGGGAACTGGTTACAGGTATTCTCTATCACCCCCAGTTTATGAGGTTCTGGGAATTTGTGCATGCCAGACAGGCCCCCCTAGCAATGGAGTCACATTCCCAGCTTTCTTATTCTTATTTCAAATGTCAGGGCTGAGATGTAACTCAGTGGCAGAGTGCTTGCCTAGCACAGGCAAGGCCTTGAGTTCAATTGCCAACACTGCAATAGGAAGAAAATCTAAGAGTGCTTGTCAGGAATGAGTGAGAGACCCAGGAGGTCTGAAGGGTATGTTAAGCACTGTAGAGGACTCCAGGAAGTGATGGCTGGAGCAGTTTATGTGTGTCGCCCTCCCGGAGGAGAGAAGTGATTGCAGTCCCCAAAACTGATCCACCACCACCGAAACACAAGCTTTGCTTTCTCAGGCCTGAATGCCAGGACAAGGGTGGTCCAAAGCCCTGTCACAGCTCTCAGAACATCTCCAGAGGGACCTGGCCTCTGACTGCGGAATACGGACACCTTCTGAGCTAGAGCCCATGAAGGTCTTGCTAGGATGCTGCAAAGGCACCTATAAGGGACGGATTGTCAGATTGAGGTTAGAGTTTGGCTCCCTCCTCTCTTGCTGAACGTTTTTGGCTCGGACTGAAAGGCGTGTTTGATTTCAATGTAATATTTCATGACTGAGTGGAACAACAGATCGGGGAGATTAGCTGCCGCATGGTCAGTTGAAGTGTGAGAGAGAACTTGAGCCTGTAGGAAGTTCAGATTTAAAATCTGCAGCCTTCTCTTTTTGTTGACATGGTAGGATCCTATTATATCGCTTGAATTTGGAGCAAGATGAAACCTGCTGAAGATTTTTGTTTCTTGTATCTTTTGTTGTTGTTGTTTTTCATTTTCTTTTTTGTTGTTCTTGGGGTTTTTTGTTTTTGTTTGTTTGGTTTTTTTTTTTTTTTTGGTTTTTCAAGACAGGGTTTCTCTGTAGCTTTTGGAGCCTGTCCTGGAACTAGCTCTTATAGACCAGGCTGGCCTCGAACTCACAGAGATCTGCCTGCCTCTGCCTCCCGAGTGCTAGGAATAAAGGCGTGCGCCACTACCGCCCGGCTTGTTTTTTTGTTTCGAGACAGGGTTTCATCTGTAGCTTTGGAGCCTGTCCTGGAACTAGCTCTTATAGACTAGGCTGGCCTCGAGCTCACAGAAATCCACCTGCCTCTGCCTCCTGGGGGTGGGATTAAAGGCGTGTGCCACCAGTGGCATTGTTGTTTTTGTTTTTCCAGACAGGATTTCTCTAGCCTAGGCTGGCTCAAACTCAGAGATCCGAAGGCCTCTGCCTCCCAAATGCTGGGATTAAAAGTGTGTGCCACCATGCCCGGCTGTTGTTTGTATCTTATTCAGTTTGTACTAATAATAATATCCCAGTTTCCCTCTGGGAGACCAGAGAAGCTGTGGAGACACAGAAAGTGAATGCTTGGATTGACGTAGGCTGCTTTCATTTATATTTTGGACCTGGGCTTGACTCAAATCCCCATAATCCCATGCAACCCGAGCTGGTTCACAAACCTCCTTTCTCCTCCCCCGTGCAATTGAAAAAGAGATTCTTTCTCTCTTGGGTTGCTAAATAGGAAGGCTATGAACTTGAAGCTGCCATGAATACCTTTGCTAATACATGACAGCATGTAAGAATGAAGCAGAAAGAAAACAGCTAAGGCAGCCTTGTTTGAGGATCTGGGTACATCAGTATCTGAACACCAAACGTGTACATTCCTTAACTTCCAGGTTTTATGAGCCAATAGGTATTTCCAGCTCCTCATGTTTTGAGTGTATGTGCATTAGAAGCAATTGGAGATAAGTTCTATGGTTCCCAGCTTATTGTGTCCCTTCCAGAACAACTAAGTATATCGTGAGTGGTCCATATGATAGAGGGAGATAGCATGTTGTGGCCTGTGCTGTGATTTGCTCAGGATGAACCAGCATTAAGGCAGTTAGGCTGCAGAGGCTGGCCGTGCCGTGTGCATACCGCAACACGCAACACAAGGAGCTGCATATGCTGGCCTTGATACACCTTTGCCTTCACTGGCTGGGTGCTTTGTCGCAAGTTGCTTAACCTTGTTGAGCCCTAGTTCCTACAGCCTAGAAAATGTGGCTGTTAACCCGGGTGCTAGTGAAGTCACTTTTAGCTCTCTGCAATGGATTGCCCATGTTTTTAGGTTGTCTAGGTCTAAAATGAAGTAGGAAAAAAAAAAAAACCAAACCCAAACTCAGTAACTCTCTAAGTTGTTTGAAGATCTCAAACTGTCTTTATATAACTTTGATTATTTTTATATTTGTCTACTTTGTTTTATGGGGTGTGTGTGTGTGTGTGTGTGTGTGTGTGTGTGTGTGTGTGTGTGTGTAAAGTATAGTGCCTTTGGAGGTCAGAGAGGTATGTTGGATCCTTTGGAATAAGAATTACAGGTGGTCGTGAACCACCATGTGAGTGCTGGGAACCAGACTCAAGTTCTCTGCAAGAACAGTAAGTGCCCTTAACTGCTGAGCCATCTCTTCACTTCGTGACCTGTTAAGTCAACGTATAGCTTGCATACAGAAAGCAGCTCAAACCCTAATGTGTACTTTGAGGTGTTTCTACAGACTGAGAACACTTCTGATAACTATCCACACAGGCACACATACCCTTATAGCACTGCAAAAATCCCTGGCCGGTGGGGGCAAGGAACCAAGCTCTGGTCCTCTGCAAAAGCAGCAAATGATGTTAACGGTTGAGCCATCTCTAGACCCTGGTCTTTTAAATGTCAGTCATTTGGTTGAGTTTAAAATGATTCACAGTGTGTGTGTTTTGTTTTTGTCTTTTCAATGTTTTTCCAATATTTTATCATGAAAAAAGTCTAAAACAGTGGGAAAGTTGAAAGAATTTTCTAATGCGCTTACACACTCGTCATCTGGACACTGCCAGGAACATTTTATTGCACCTGCTTCTAATGCATTTTCCCTTCTGTCTTGCTTCTTGAAGCTTTCAAACTTGAAAACAGCCATGCCCTTCACCTCAGACACTTGAGAACTCAGAGGTCAACTGCAGTGTAATGTTTGTGCTTACTTATCTTTTCTTGTCAAGTGCCCCTGGGGTTTGGAATATTTGCATGTCCATAATGACATGAGGGTGGGACCCAAGTCTAAGCCTAAAGTCCATTTGCTTCAGATGTACCTTGTATGCATACCTGATTAGGGGTAGTTTTCTACAAGAGTTTTTAGGAATTTTCTACGTGGAAAAAAAAAAGTCATTGTGTGGATTTTTTCCATTTGTGGCATCATGTTGGTGCCCAGAAAATTGAAGAAATTGGAGCATTCAGGGGTTGGATCACAGATTCAGGGTGTTCAGCCCGGGCTATTTCTGCACCATCAAGTGCACATATCTCAAGGACCATTTCTTACGTTTTGACAAATGCAGATCCCTGTGCGGGTCAAACATGGACAGCATGAAGAGCATCCCCATCACTCCAGGAAGTTACCACCATGCCGTCCTCCGAGCCCCACATCCATACTGCTACAAGCAGCCTTTTGACTTTCTACTCCGTGCCCCTGTGATGATGCTCCTCCGCCCCTCCTCCTCTTCCCACTCCTCTCTTCCTCCTTCTCTCCCCTTCTTCCTCTCCTTTTTTCCTCCTCCTTCTCTTTTCCTCCTCTTCCTCCCTTCCTCCCTTCTTCCTCTTCCTTCCTCCTCCTTCTAAAATATTTAATGTGTGTGCGTGTTGTTTGCACATGCATGTTGTGGCTAGAAGAGAGTGTTAGATCCCTTGAAACTAAAGTTATAGGTGTTTGTGAAACATTTGCTTGTTCTGTGGGTGCTGGGATCCAAACTCCAGTGCTCATAATTGTACGGCAAGTGCTCTTCGCTGCTGAGCCATCTCTCTGGCCTCCCATTGTAATTAATTTGCATCTTCCTGTTGACAATTGAGGCTGAATATCTTTAAATGTGTTAATTGACTACTTTATCATCATATGTCCAAGGATGGCCCTTACATTAAAAACATATTATTTGATCATTTGTGTTTATAATGTATTTTAGCCATGTCCACACCCTCATCCCCCTCCCATTTTCCCTGAGCCACTGAACCCTTTGTCTTTTTCCAGCAGACTCCCACTCTTTCTCTATCAGTCTCTGTGTGTGTCACCCCCAACACACTTACACACACACACATACACACACACACGGAGGTAGGGAACTCACTTTGTCTAATTAGAGGTGCCTGCATGAACATGGGTGGGAGGTTATTTGCGAGGGTTTGGGCAGCTTGCCAGTGGCTACACCACTGGAGAAAATGACTCTTCCCTCCTCCAACAACCAGCAGCAGCCAACAGCTCCCCAGGGAGGGGTGGGGTCTCGGGGAGCCCCATCCTACCCTGCGATAAGATGTTGACAGGCCCCAGCTTGTTTGGGTAACCATAGTTCCTTTGAGTTCATGAGCACAACAGCCATGCCGTATCCAGTAGACATTTCCCAGCGCTCCTCTTCATCCTCTGCCTCTCCCATCTTTTCCTCCCTTCTTCCACTGTGTTCCCCACGGCTCTTCTGCAGGGATGTGAAGGAATGAGGGCAGCTGACTGGCAGGTACCAACGATCCCTGCTGCCGTTCCGAAGAGCCTGCCTTTAACTGAAGGCAAATTTTCACACCTGCGAAAGTTCCCATCATCAGGAGCCAGGAAATGCTGATTTGTTAAAAAACTTAGCCCTAAATTGGACAGAGCAGAGAACTTTGGGACGCATTCTGCTTGAAGCCTTGCCTTCTGATCATCTCCAGTTACATAAGTTTCTTTCTGACGCGTGTCAGGCACCAACGGAACACAAAGCCATTAGCAGATTTTGAAAGAGATTTGGCCAGCAGCTGCCAGACAAGCATGGCTCTGAGCTCATGCGTCTTCCTACTGAAAGGCAAAGGTGTTGGGACAAAGGAGAATGTTCTCAGGACAACTGACAAAAATGGATACTTAGGGGAAAAAAAAAGGTGACATCTGTCAACCTTCAGGGATGGCAGGCCTTGCCTTTCAGAATTCAGGCCTGTCCCCAGCCATTTATTAACTGAGAAGGTGGCTTCACTGTAGTTTCATGAGCTGCAAGCATTTCCTGTTTCTTTCAGGGGCCTGTCTCATATAGTGGCTGGGCGTAGGTGACCTAGAGTCGAGGTAGAAGCTTAGTCTCCTGCATCTCCATCTAGCGATCTATTTCTTATCAGATGTCACTGGGGAAGGAGCTACTGACCATGCTAAGAGGAAGTGGTCAGCAAAATGTCATCCTGTCCTGGGTTTGTTACCAGCCTGGCAAAAATGAACAATATTTTAAAGATGTGTCTCTCAATAGGACAATCAGACCGTTGGAACTGTAGACCCCCAGTGAAATGGGAATCTCCCCAGAAAAAGCACCAACCATAGGGGAACTTGTCTCTCAGATGAGTGTGCACAGAATTCTAATGGCTTGTCAGATCATCTTGCAGGAGGGGACTGAAGCCCAAGTGATGATGGGTCAGTGGTGGGCAAACCACGACTTGACCAGGACGGCTAGGATGAGTACATCCTTGACTCTCTATTCAAACTTCGATTTCGTTTTTGTATCCCAAAAGCAGATCCACTGGGTCTATTTCTCCCTTTTCTCTATGTAGCCATACTGAGTATATCTATTTTGTCGGCTTTCTACTTTTAGTTTGGCTCTTTTAATTGGTTTATTGAGAAAGAGTGGCCAGAACTGACTTGAGACACAGGTTGTGACCCCCAACTTTGGTGACAGGTTCCCAGGGCTGCTCTGTATAAATGCCATCACTGTGGTTGTATCAATAAAAGTCCATGGGAAACAATTGCCGAAGTAGCAGGAGAGTTGAAGAGAGGGTGCTTAGACACTGAGAGTCAGGATAGGGATGGTGGATACCAGAGGGACAAGAGGAAAGGTCTATACCAGGGACAGTGAATTGCTCAAAAAGTCATGGTTGGGCGGTTCTGGTGCATGCCTTTAATCCCAGAACTCAGGAGGCAGAGACAGGTGGATCTCTGTGAGCTCAAGGCCAGCCTGGTCTACAGAGTGAGTTCCAGGACAGGCTCCAAAGCTACAGGGAGATCCTGTTTTAACCCCCCCCCAAAAGAAAAAGCATGTCTATTGCCATGCAACAGTCCACAGAGATTGAGCAGGCAAGACACACCTCTGTCACCCATAGGTTGAGCTCACCACACTAGAGGGTGAAAACATCTTTTCATGATTCTCATGCAGGGTATGGGTACATGAACCACAAAACTAGGTAACCAGCCCATGTCCAGCTATTCCTGGACCTTCATCTCATGTTACAACACGAGCATATAACTCTAGAGAATGCATTTCAAAAGTCTCTTGGATTTGGAAGGGAGCTGTGACCTGGGAACCTATTGCATGAGGTCCTGCAGGCTATGGGATGCAGTATAAAGACATCCTTTCCCAGAAGCAGAGGGAGGATCATCAGGGCACAGCACCACCATGGGTGCTTCAGAGAAACAGGGGCTTGTGAAGGCAGAGAAGGCAGGGTCAACTTACTGGGAGCAGGCATGGGAGAGGTCTGATCCCTAAGGGAATGTTATCCAAGGCCAAAAAGATGGAGGAAGTGGAATTGTGATGGCTTTGGTGACCTAGAGTCAGAGAAGACAGGTGTTCTTTTAGAGCTGGGAAACAGGCTGGGCCACAATGAGAATACCTTTGCTTTCAGCTAGGCTCATGGAGCAAGAAAGGAAGTAGAAACGACTAGGACAGAGCTGAGGGTGCAGCTCAGCGTAGAGTGAGCTCTGTCTCCAATGTCTGCATGCACACTCTCACCCACAGAGGGGTCGGATGTGGTTCAGAGTTCAGAGAGTGCCAGGTTTGAATACTGGCTCTGTCGCGTACTAACTGTGAGATTGTGGGCAAATGATTTGGCCTCCATGTCTCAGATTTCTCGAAATAGGACTGGTGTGCTATGTGTCTCTTGAGGCTATTCACAGGTCCCTATGAGTAAAGGCATATGAAACTTAAACCTGTCATTTGAGGTTTATCCTCTGACACCACTGCAAAAGCTGTCTCTGAACAGGACAGCCTGGTCCAGCTGTGGGGAGTGGGTAGAAGAAAGAGAGTAGTCGGCATCAGCGGGCGAGGGAAACCTCAATCCAGACGGATTCCTACAGCAGCAGGGAATGAACCAAGGACATTGACCGTATGCACCAATTTTAACCGAAGACTAATTATTCGTTGTCAGGGCAATTATTTGAACTTTGTCGATCGTACATTAGTATAAATATGTTTGATCCTTTGAGCTCTAAATAGGATAGAGTTGGGAGAGATCATTAAAGCATGAATTTTGGACAGATGAGGGCTGGAAGAAGAAAGGTAGAGATGTATGTATGTATGTGTATATGTATGTGTATATGTATGTGTGTGTGTATATGTGTGTGTGTGTGTCCAGACAAGATCATGTAGCTCAGGCTGCCTTCTGATCCTCTTGCCTCAACCTCCTGCATTATCAGTTTACAGATGTGTACCAGTACATCTCATTTGAGACAGTGCAGGGAATGGAACCCAGTGCTTTGTGTGTTCTAGGCAAGCACTTAACTGAGCTACCTCTCCTGTCCTGTTTTCACAAGTTCATTTTCTGCATTTATATGTGTAAGAATCTTAGCTCACTTGGCTGATCCAAAAACCTCTTTGGACCTATAGCAGGAGCTACTAGGCTCCTTCTGTTCCTTTTAAAGGTGAGCAAATCCCCATGTGGTGAGTAGGCTCAGCAGTGTGATCAAAACCCACTTGCAAAAACTTACTGGGTATTCTTTTTGTCTGAGTGGCTTCAGTAAGTTTTACTGCTGTGGTGTGTGTTTGCACTTCACTGTGATGTGATTGAACTCATAGACACATACATGCCACCCTCACCTTCCACTAAGCCCCACCACATGACTTTGCCTGGAAGTGTGACAACACTCATCTGTGTATGTATGAGCCATGAACCAACCACATAGCGGAGCTTCTGAAAATGAACTCAATACAGTGTTCCAAAGCTGATTAGATAGGTTTGGGAGAATAGCACACTCAGAAAGAGAAAACAGAATAACTAAGCATTTGGAGTTTCTTGACTTCCTCTTTACTTTCTATAAATCTTGACTTAACAGATGGACTCAATTTGGTAAAAGCACAGATTCTGCGATGGTCTAACTGCAGGAAGTCAGTGCCCTCTCAGGTCTTAGCCCTTGATGATGACTGGGTCTGTTCTGTTTCAAGATGGGCAGTTTTTAAAGTTGAACATTTTCTGGAGAGAGGGCTCCAACTCAGATCCCTCACTGGATAATTACCTTTTTGGTCACTGTGATAGAATAACAGAATACATGACAGAAACACTTGTAGGGGGTTGATTTGGCTTACAGTTTTGGAAGCTACAGTTTATCATGGCAATGGTGATATGGCAAAGTTTATCATGTCAGAATGTGTGGGTAGGACCCCTCCCATCTTCCTGACTAGTGTACTAGTCAGGGTTCTCTAAAGGAACAGAACTGACAGAACACATATGAACATGTATATTAAGAGGGGATTTATCAGAGTGGCTCAGAGGATGAGAACTAGGTCACCCAACAATGGCTATCTTGCAGCAGGAGGGCCAGGGATCTAGGAGTTGCTCAGTCCGCAATGCTAGCTGGCTCACCAGTCCCAATCTGACACTGAAATCCTTGAGGACTCCTAGAAAGTTGTGGGTCTTCAGTCTGCCTTGGCATCCCAAAGAAACTGTTCTCATATTAGTGAAGGAATGCCATAGCAACAAGATAGCTGGTCTTGCCTCTGTGAGTGAAGATAAGCCAAAAATCGAAGTTTCCATCTTCAGTGGCCTTTTATATGGGCTACTACCAGAAAGTGTGACTCAGATTTAGGGTGGGTCTTCCTGCTTCAAATAATCTGATTAGAACCCCCCTCCATAAGACTACCCAGGAACTTGGGTTTTGTTGATTCCAGATGTAGTCAGGCTGACAACCAAGATTAGCCAGCAGGACCAGGAAGCAGAGAGATTGAACTAGAAGGGGCTGACTAATCTCACGCCTCATGTCTCACCCAGTGGCCCACTTCCTCCAACTGTATCTCACCTACTAAAGGCTACACAGCTTGCCCAACAGGGCCGCCAAGTAAGAATCAAGTGTTCAAAGGCATGAGGTTGGTAGCACTTCACTTTCAAACTGTGACATTTCAGTTCTGGCCTCATGTGTTACAATGCAAAATGTATTCAACCCAACTTTGAAAGTCCTTCATAGTCCCAACAGTACACAAAAGTCCAAAGTCTCTTCTGAGATTCAAGGCAACACTTAATTGTAAGCCCCTATACAGTCAAACAAGTTATTGTACATGTTTGCAATATTCAGCACCACAGAGTAAACATTACCATGCTAAACTCAAGGGATGGTAGCATCACAAGGAAAGGCTGGACCCGAGCAAGACCAAAATTCCCAGAGGAAACATTAAGCCCTGCTGCTCTGTGCCTAGCATCTGGTCCTCATGGCAGCCCCAGTGGCCTCAAAGTACCTTTCCCATTTCCCCCAACACAACCTGGAAGGTTTCGTCTTCAGGATTCCAGTTTCTTTAACAAGTAGAGCCACGCTGTTTAGTTTGTCTGCACCTACCTTGTCTACAACTTGAAAACTCCTCCACGTTCCTTTCCTCACTAGACCGCAATCGTTCTGCCTCGTTCTTTCCACCTCTTCATGAGGTTCCTCACTGTAAACTTGGCTAACCACAGTGAACAATAACCATGCCGTAGCTCAAATGCTAACTTGCCTTGAAATTTCCTCTGCCAAACAAAGTAGTCCATTGGTTTAGTTTTAGCCTCCCTCAGAATTTTAGAACATGGGATTAGAACATCCGGATTGTGTCAAAATGCACAGTTAGGAGAGACCTCTAACTGAATTCCCCCACAGAGCCCTCATTTCCTTGTTGAAACCTCATGAGTTGAGTCCTCACCACTCAGGTTTGTGTCTGCCGCACTGTGATGCTTCCAGGGATGGCATTAAGCTCTGTCTCCAGCTCATCAAGGCTTCTCTAGTGGACAGCTCCAAAAACCTCCATATTCCTCTTTGCTTCTAAAGGCCTGAGAATTGGATGATCATGTTTATCACAGTGGTGACCCCACTCCTGGTACTGATTCTCTGCGTCATGTCTTTCCTCTTCACCATGATGGGCTATTGGACATTTTGACTAGTGGCTTGCGAGAGCACAGTCTATAATGGTAGGGAAGGTACTGCAGAGTTCATGGCAATGGGAACCTAAGGCTGACACTCCTTATACCTTGGTCAACAAGGCAGCAGAAAGATTGACTGAAAGTAGGGCCAGGCGATAATCCTCAGTGCCTGTACCCCAGCAACCTACTTCCTTCATCTAGACTCCACCACCTAAAGGTTCTACAACTGCTTACAACAGAACCACCAGCTTTGGACTAAGTCTTTAAAAATACGATCCTGTGGGAGGATGGTTTGTGTTTAAGCCATAACACTCACAAACAGGGCCCAAGGTGTCGTGTTTCTGGTGAGCTCCTAGGTAATGCTGGTCTGTGTTCCACACTTTGAACAGAAAGCCGTAAGGAAACTCACACCTTGTCTATTCAAAGGAGCTTGCCTCATCCATGAAGATATGGCCAGCACCTGCTCCCTAGCGATCTCTTTGCGACCTCTACTAGAATTGCTCCTGGAAAGTGGGTTCAAAGGGCTGAAGTGGACACACTGAGTTATAAAGGGTAAACACTTTCATTTTCTTCCTCTCCCCTCCTAGTCTCTCTCCTTCCCTCCTCTCTTCTCCCTTAACTTCCTCTATTTCTTTTCTGTACTAGAGATGAAACCCAGGGCCTTGCACGTGCTAAACAAGCATTCTACCACTGAGCTGCATCCCCAACCCCCCCCTACCCCCATCTGTGTATGTGTGCGTGTGTGGTTGTTGTTGTTGTTGTTTTTGGATTTGTCCTCTACGGTAACCATTTTTCTGAGGTCCATCAGCATGGGCATTATTCTGTGACAGGATCTTCTGGTTCCTACTCTGGTCCTCGCCCTGTCTCAGGACCACCAGGGTCAAGTCCTTTGTTGAGGTGTTTCTTGCTCTCATGGAAACAAAATGGTGGGTCTTTCCACTTCACTGAGTCTCCCTTTGGGGGGCAGAGAGGTATCCCTCATTTTGAGGATGGGATAGCTTCAAATTTACTATTGTACCTTTTCCCCAACCCATAAAGATACTATCTTCTTTACACCATGTCCTGACCAGTAAAGCCCACTCTGCTATCCTGGCCCAGCAACAGGCTGGTGGTGTCCCCAGCAGAGCAGATAACCTGCTGATGTGTCCTGTCCCTCTGCCAGGATCTGCACTGATGGAGCTGCTATGCCAGGGAGACCTCAAGTCTTGGTCCAGGGTTTCTGAGTACCGTATATCCTCGGTACTATGCACAACCAGAACCTGAGCTGGGCTTTGGCAAGCTTGCCAGCCCTTCTGATGTTAACTGCCTGGGCTTTCCCAGTAACCTTTTTGTTCAAAGCTGGAGTGGTGTGCTCCTGAGGAACCTGGGAGCTCTGTTCTCTTATGTAACATTCCCAATGTGCCTTTGATGTGCAGGGGTGGCTTGTTTTCCTTCCTTTTGATGTGCATTTGAGCATTTACCACCACATCCCTGGGGCTCTGCTCTCCACCAGCCTACTCCTTGCCCTGGCAGTCAGTCCCAGACACCAGGACATTCACAGGCCTGATCTGAGGCAGGCTGCCTGCCAGTGAAGGACCATGGACCTTCTGATAGTTTCTGCTCCTTTGCCCAGGGCCACCAGTCTTCCTTGTACCAGCTCCACGGTGTGGCCCTGCCAACTAGAGAATTCCCTTTTGAGAACTAGCCGTACATCTTTGGAGAGCACCCCTGGCTTTCACTACTAAGAGGCTTCTGCCGTGTGTTTCTCTTTCTGTCCGCATCCCGCTGTCCTTTGTCTAATGGTTGCCAGGAGATTCTGTGCAGAGACAGGCAGGAATGATGAATCTGGCCAGCTGAATATCTGTCATGGAATTCTCATCAAATGTCAATTAAAAAATGAATTTTTATTCTTTAAAAGAAATCCAGCATCCATAAAGATTTACACAGGGGCTGAACAAGCCTGACCTGAATGTCTAAAATCCAAAATGCTCGAAACCCAAAAAACTCCAAACCCCAGAACATTTTGAACAGTGACATTGTTATCAGTGAAAAAAACCCCAACCTGTTATAAAGTTTGATGTTGTGTATAATTACCTTTAATCTCTCTCTCTCTCTCTCTCTCTCTCTCTCTCTCTCTCTCTCTCTCT
>JAQHUG010000025.1:3977854-4011066 GCA_028555095.1 Dicrostonyx torquatus | reverse complement strand
TGTGTGTGTGTGTGTGTGTGTGTGTGAGCTTGGGTTTTGGACTCAGGTTTCTATCCCCCAAAGAGCTAGTGACCTGTATACAAATATTATCAACTCCTCCCTCCCCAGTCTGAAAATCTTAACTCTTCTAGTCCCAGACTTTGCATCTGAGGAATGCTCAATCTATAGTAATTTGTCGCATTGTTTCCTGTGTGATGCTGGTCATCTGCAGAGATTGACTTCTGCCTGGAAGCTAATCTGTCAGCTCTGACCAGAATGCCACTTGGGTTGAGTTCTCATCAAATGGGATGATATCTCTGGCCCGACACAACTTGAAAGAGAGGAGACCCGCCTAATTGTTGCACTGGTTACTTTCTGGCTAGTGCCGTGGATCTTGTGATCAGAATGACATCCTTGCTTGTGTTAGGGAGAGGGTGCAGGTAAACATGGAGCCCTGGACTTTGGACAGGATCAAGTTCATCTCTGCCTCGTTGAGTTTCCTGTGTATCACTGTTTATCACCAGTGCCTTATATAAGGTCCCCTCTTCCTGTCTGGCAGGACCTTGCTCATGCTTCATGTCACCAATTCCATGGCTGTAGGCTGGATGGGGATGGGAGTGGAGACAGGTCTCCTTCTCACTGTCAGCTGCATTCTCAGACTGTATGATAACTAGCTGGGCAGCTGTAGTGCCATCTTCCTTGCCTGTGTGGCCCAGCACATGTGCTCTGTAACTTTTTAAAAAAATTTATTTATTACATACCAGTCCCAGTTCCCCCTCCCTCCTCTCCTCCTGCTCCTTCCTCTTCCCCCATCCACTCTTCAGAGAGGGTAAGACCTCCCCTGGGAAGTCAATTAAGTCTGTCCCATCACCTCTTTGAGGCAGGACCAGGCCACCACCCCCATGCCTAGGCGGAGCAAGGTATTTCTCCATAGAGAATGGGCTCCACAAAGTCAGTTTATGCATTAGAGTCAGATTCTGGTCCCACTGCCAGTGACCTCATATACTGCCCAAGTCACCACTGCCACCTATATTCGAGGACCTAGTTCAGTCCTATGCAGGTTCCCCAGATGTCAATCTGAAGTCAGTGATCTTCCACTAGTTTGGGTTCATTGATCCTGTGGGTTTCTCCATCATGGTCTTGACCCCTTTGTTCATCTCTTCACCTGGAGCTCGGCCCAGTGGTTAATTATGGATCTCGGCATCTGCTTCCATCTGTTTCTGGAAGAGGGTTCTAACCTCTCTGGGGTTGTGGATTGTAAGCTAGTTATCCTCTTTTTTACATCTAGTACTCACTTAGGAGTGAGTACATACTATATTTGTCTTTCTGAGCCTGGGTTACCTTACTAGGGATGTTTTATTCTTGTTCCGTACATTTAAAGTTGGCATTGTTTTTTAATGGATGAATAGTATTTCATTGTATAAATATACCACATTTTCTTTATCCATTCTCAAGTAGGCTTCATTCCAGAGATGCAGGGATGGTTCAACATATGAAAATCCATCAGTATAATCCACTTATAAACAAACTGAAAGAAACAAAAACCATGATCATCCCTTTAGATGTTGAAAAAGCCTTCAACAAAATCTAACACCCCTTCATGGTAAAAGTTTCGGAGAGAACAGGGATATAAGGAACATACCTAAACATAATAAAGGCAAAATTCAGCAAACCGACAACCAACATCAAATTGAATGGAGAGAAACTCAAACCAATTCCACTAAAACCAGGAACAAGACAAGGCTGTCCACTCTCTCCATATCTACTCAATATAGTATTTGAAGTCCTAGCTAGAGAAATAAGACAAAATGAGATCAAGGGGATACAAACTGGAGAGGAAAAAGGCAAACTTTTGCTATTTGCTGATGATATAATAGTATATATGTGACCCCAAAAATTCTACCAGGGAACTCCTACAGCTGATAAATACCTTCGCTAATGTGTCAGGATACACGATTAATTCAAAAATGAGTGAGTACATACTATATTTGTCTTTCTGGGTCTGGATTATCTCAGTATAATTTTTTTTTTAGTTCCATCCATTTGCCTGAAAATTTCAAGATGTCGATTGTCACTGCTGAATAGTACTTCATTGTGTAAATGTACCACATTTTCTTTATCTTTTCTTCAGTCGAGGGACATTTAAGCTGTTTCCAGGTTCTGGCTATTTTTAATAATGCTGCTATGAACATAGTTGAGCAAATGTTCATGTTGTGTGATTTTACCTCTTTTGGTTGTATGTTAATTGATTTCTAATTTTCTGAGAAGTCACTATACTTATATTCACAGCGGCTGTACAAGTTTGCACTCCCACCAGCCATGGAGGAGTGGTCCCCTTACTCTACATCCTCTCCAGCATAAGCTGTCATCAGTGTTTTTGATATTAGCTATTCTGAGCGGTGTAAAATGGTATCTCAGAGTTGTTTTGATTTGTATTTCTCTGGTGCCTAAGAATGTTGAACATTTATTTTTAAAAAAATATTTTTTATGGTTTATTTAACTTTATTTTATGTGCATTGGTGTGAAGGTGTCAGATCCCCTGCAATTGGACAGTTGTAAGCTGCCATGTGGGTGCTGGGAATTGAACCCAGATCCTCCGTAAGAGCAGTCAGTGCTCTTAACCACTGAGCCATCTCTTCAGCCCCTGTTGAACATTTCTTTACGTGTCTTTCTGCCATTTGAGATTCTTCTGCTGAGAATCCTCTCTTTAGATCTGTACCCCCATTTTTAATTGGATTATTTGGTAGTTTGATGTCTAGTTTGAGTTTTTTGTATATTTTGGAGATCATCCCTCTGTCCAATGTGGGGTTGGTGAAGATTTTTTCCCATTCTGTAGGCAACCATTTTGTCTTGTTGACCTTGTCATTTGCTTTACAGAAGCTTCTCAGTTTCAGGAGGTCCCTTTTATTAGTTGTTGCTCTCACTGTCTGTGCTACTGGGGTTGCATTTTAGGAATAGTCTTCTGTGCCAATGTATTCAAGGATACTTCCCACTTTCTCTTCTATGAGGTTTAGTGTGAATGGATTTATGTTGAGGCTCAGCTGAATGCTCCTTCAGGTGTAGGGAGAGCAAAGGTTCCAGGTGCAAGCAGGCCCAAGGTCTTTCCTCAAGGTAGAGGCAGGGCCATTGTTCAGTTGGTCATCACTCCCAGGCAGGTCGCTCCCAGCTCCTGGGCAAGTAGATCACTTGGGCCTCTGGTGCTCCTGAGTGTGTCTGTCACTCCGTCTTCCTCTTTTGCTCCTGTGTGAGTCGGTTGTTTGGGCCTCCTCTCTGTAACTTTGTATTGAAGGGTGCAGAGAGAAGAATTTTACCCCTGGAGTTCTAAAGACTAGAATTTGATTGCAAGGTGCCAGCTAGGCTGGTTTCTTTAGAAATCACATGTCTTTCACATGGTCTTCCCTTGTGTTTGTTTTCTAGTCTCTTGAATATGTGTGTTTGTGCGCGTGTGTGTGTGTGTGTGTGTGTGTGTGTGCGCGCGCGCGCGCGCACGTGCATGCGTGCATGTATGTGCATGGGCATGTGTGCTCATACTGATATGTGGAGGCCAGAGGTTTATGTAATATATCTTCTTCAGTTGCTCTCAACATTTTTAAAGTATGAGATTCCTGCATGTATGTGTGCTTGTATGTGTTGTTGTGGGGGGCAGTTGAGTACCCTAGATACATGTAGAAGTAAGAGGGCAGCTTGTGGAAGTTGATTCTCTCCTCCATCTGGGTCCCAGGATTGAGCTCAGGTCACTGGCCTTGGCAGCAAGTGCCTTTACTACTGAGCCTTCTTGCAGGTTCTCCTGTAGTGAAATTTCAATTGTATTTTAATAAATAAAGACTGCCTGAAGATCTGAGAGTAAAACAGTCCCACTGGTCAGCCTTACAGACCAGGTTATGGTAACACACACCTTTAATCCCAATAGTCACAATAACACACACCTTTAATCCCAGTAGCCAAGCTAGTTACCATAGAAACTGGGTGGTGCATGTCTTTAATCCTAGTGGTACACGGCTTTAATCCTAATCCTAGAGAGGAATATAAAACAGAGGAGAGACAGCTCTCCGATACAGTCTCATTCCGAGATTCCTGGAGGCAGGAATTTTTGGACTGAGGTCAAGGTAAGAGCCAGTGGCTGGCTGTTTTGATTTTTGGATCTTGAGGTTGAACCCCAATTTCTACCCTGAGTATTTGTTAATCATTCATCACCCTCCACTTAATTTATTTCTTTTGTGGAGCTGGCATTTGAACCCTTCATGCATGCAAGACAAGTGCTTTATTCTACCAGCACTGGTCACCTTAATGCTTGAGACAAGGCTTCTCACTGAACCTGGCACTCACTGATTAGATTGGACTGGCTGGCCAGCAAGTACCATGGACCCTCCTGTCTCTGCCTACCTAATGCTGGGGTTAGTATTATGCTCCCACATCTGTTTTTTTTTTTTATGGATGTTGTGGATTCAAAAGCAGGTTGCTTCAGCTTGCATGGCAAACAGTTGGTAAACTGAACAATTTTCATGGCCTCCTAATCTCCCCACCCCCACTCCTACCTCCTATAGCAATTGAACCTAGGACCTCATGCATGCTGAACAAGTGACTGAACTACATCCCCAAGCAATCAATCTCTTCTCAAGGACACTAGTCATATTGGATTAGGGCCTAACCTAGGCACTTCATTTTCACTCAATTAATTTATCTTTGTAAAGAGCCTCTCTCAGAACACGGTCATGCTGGCCTGGGAGATGGTTCAGTCAGTGAGTGCCTGTTGTGTAAGCTTGAGGACCTAGTTTAGATGTCTAGCGCCCGTGGAAGAGCTCAACATGGAGCCATGAACCTGCAACCCCGGCACTGTGGGGTCACACAGGAGACCACCAGGTGCTCATTTGTCAGCTAGGCTCGTTTAATCATTGCTCCCCAGGCTTAGTGAGGACTCTGTCCCCCAAAAGAAACTAAAGAGCAATTGAGGAAGAAACCAGTTTGACCTCTGCCTTCCCCACATGCACACACACACACACCACAAAAATACGCAAAAACAAAAGATTTAAAAACCAAACAAAGTACAGTCATATCCTGAGGTACTGTGAGTGGCTGGGAAGGATAAAAGGAAGACATACAAGCCAGAACACTTGCCCTGATATTCATGTCCAAAACTCCCTGCATTCAGTGCAAATCTCCACATAAATCTATACAGCTAATGAACTATGTGTAAAATTGAAAAAATTATTTAGGCTTTCCATGTACTGGGAACATCAAGAATCTTTACTATGACAGTAATGGTTGATGTTAGTGGTCTGGCTTTATGTTATGTCTCCTGTTTGTTAAGCTTTAAAATACACTGCTTACAACTTGACCTGTTTCGTTGACTGTATTTTCTGTACATTTCTTTGGGTGGTTAGAAAGTTTTATAATCTGATTTTAGTTTTAGTCGTTATCTTTAGTTGTAATGACCATGTAATCTTATATTATTGCCTGTCCTGATTTCTTAGGGTCTGCTGTATCACTGCTAATGAGTAGTGATACTATTATTCCAAAAGATTGTCAGTCTTTAAAGAGAATACATTCATTTGAGTGTGTGTGTGCGCGCGCGTGTGCGCACGTGTGTGTAGATAATTAGGTAGGTATGTGTAACGGCACAGGTATAGCAGTAAGAGGACAACTTGAAGGAGTTTGTTTTCTCCTATCACATGAGTCCCAGGAACACAACTCCGCTGTTGTCAGGCTTGGGGGCAAGTGCCTTTCTCTGTTGAACCATCTCGTTGCCTTAAGGGTGTTAATCCTAGCAACAACATTTTTATATCTTATTCGGACCCTTTCCATACACACCTGTATACTGCAAGGTATCTAGTATGCATAGTTTACAGATGAGAAATTGAAGGGCCTGAGAGGAGCAGAAATTTGCCCAAGGCCCCTTGGGTTAGCATCTAAGGAAGCTGGAATTCAGGCTGGACACTGTTTAGCCTGGAGGCTGTGTATACAGAGACTCCTGGTCCTCTGGCGGATCAGTAACTGGAGTAACCAGTGCCCCCGCCTTCTGCTTCATTTTTACATCTTTGGAGCTGGGCTCTTTGTAAGGAGTGGTACTGAGCTATAGGTGGAAGAATCCAGACCTGCTCTGGGATACAGTGGTGTGATGAGGGATTCCTGGGCACTCATCCAAGCAGTGGCTGTGACTCCCCCCACCTTCACCTTTGTACGGAAAGGGAATTGTGGTGGAGAGTGAGGCAGAACTCTTGAGCCTACTTGACTCTCCAGAAGTCGTCACTTTGTTGTTGTCAGAGGGTAACAGGTGAGTACAGGGCCCATGAGGTCACCCTGACACACATAGATACTCACACATTTTTAAAGAGAGAGACTGGTTTTATGCCACATGAGCAATCTGTCAGGCTTCGTGTCCAACTCCAACACTACAAAACAAGCTGCTTCCTTCTCGTCTCCCAAGCCCCTTTCAATGGTCTGCCTACCCAGGACAGACAGGGACTTTGAACAAACACCTTCACACGGCTAAGAGATGGGATGAGTCAGTGGAATAACAGTAGGTCAGAGGGTCAAAACCATCAAAACCTCAACCCCAACTGCCTTGCCCTCAGCTTCCAGTAAGTTTTCTGGTCTGTGCCCCTTCTGTTAAGAGGGAAATACTACTCTAATACCCTCTTTATAGAGACTTACTAGATAGGAGATTAAGACCATCAGCTTTCTTGCCCTGCTCCTGGACCCAGGGGATTTCTTAATCTTTGACCTTTTACTATTCTTGATGCAGAAGGAATCCGATGTCTCAGTGTAACTAAGTTGGCCTCTGTCCCTGAACAAATGCTTTCTTCTCAAAGAGCCAGAACATTCCTTAAGTTAGGCTTATATCTAGCATGTTGATATTTTTCTTATTATTGTGAGTGAAATTTAATTAAGTTTCCAGTTGGTTATTGATATGCGGCTCCAGAAGGATGCTCATAAAAAGTCTTCCTCCCATCTTCAGTGGGAATTCCTCTGGAATCTTCTTGAGCTCCAAGGCTGGCTGTTGGTTTTAGATTAGCATTCATATTTCCTAGTTAGCATTTTAATATCCTTTTTATGCCTCTTTTTCAGTGACTTCATGGAGAGTCTGAGATTAGCCCCGGTTTAGTACCATGAGGAGGTGTTTTTAAAGCTTCAGACAGATGTGGAACATCAGCAGATGGGGCCTGTCATCCTCTTCCAATACTTACTTTCATTTTTATATATTAATAGGATTAGCATAAATAATAGATTTGTTTCTAGCAGGATAGATTGATGACGTCAGAGGCACCTCACTGGAAAGAGTAGAGGGTAGAGTGTCTGGAAACTTGTGATATTGGTCTGGCTTGGTTCTTTTTTTACAAATTTGACCTTGGACAACCCAATGGCCTTCATTGTCCTGCTGAATGGATGGTCCCCTGTTTCTTTACCTGTTCAGTGGGAGGTGGCCGTGGTTGCCCTTCTTTCCTTCCTTCCTTCCTAGTGTATTACAAAGACAAGAACAGTCAATAGTGCTTGCTTTCTTTTGTATTTAATTAAATGGTTTCCAAGCTGTAAAAGAGCCATGAAAAACATAAAAATATTTAAAATCAGTAATATAACCTTAATTGTTGCATATAGTCAACTAAAAATCCTTTTATCCATTTATCCACCTATCTAGTAAGTACCTATGTTAGATCAGTAATGTTTTAGATATTGCTGTAGACATTGGGAAGACAGAACTTCCTAGGCAAACCAGCTCTCTACACAGTATAGCTTACAGTCCAATAAACAAAGACTTCTTGTGTGTCAGCCAAGTGATAAATACTGTGAAATAGACAAAGGGATTGGAGTGGCGATTGTGACATATTGTACAAGGGACTGGCTTTAAATGGCATGACCAGAGAAGACCTTTCTGGGGTAACAATTGAACAGAGAACTTAATGACAAAAAGATCAAGGAGCTTTATGGAAATCTGGGGTAATAGGAAGGGTGCAGGGCCTGAGGCAGCTATGCTTCTCGAGCATGGATAGTTAGTTGGTCAAGCAGGTAGAAGAGGGAAGGGTTAAGGTCCAGGAGTTCCAGAGGCCAAACTGCTGCAGAAGGATGTAACTCATCTCAGGGACTCTGCTCTTTTCTAAGTATTAAGGAAAGAAAGCACTTGGAGGATTGTGAACTGTGGGTGGCACAGCCAGGTTCTCTGTCTTAAAGGATTATACTAACTGCTAAATGGAGATAGATTGGAGCTGGTTTCAAGTGGAGACAGACAGATGGAGGGATGGTGGCAGTGCCTGGGGTGGTGTACAGAGGAGGCAGTGAGGGTGGACTCGGGGAACATTTTGTAGGCAGTGCTGACAGGGTTTCCTGACAAAGTGGAGATGACCATTTGACTTTTCCTGTGAGATCAAAACATGTCCTCTGCTTTGCTGTTCTGTCTGGGAATCTGCTTGCATTTTCTACTGCACTGCCTTGCTGAGTCAGGGGAACCCCACCCGCCTCCATCCCCCAGCAACTTCCCAGTGTTCTGGACTGGGGATTGAAAGCAGCCAAAGTGTTTGGTGACCCCAGGGAAACTCCATCCTGAGACTCCGATGCTCTCGGTGTGATCCCTGGACCTGGATCGCGGGGCAGTCAGGTAGGAGGGAAGATGAGCCAGTGAGTTAGCTGCTACTGTCACACTTGGTGTTAGCCGTGGGACGCTCGCCATGGACAGCACTGTGATTAATTAATAAAAGCCAGATACGATGTTGGGAGGCATTTGCCTTTCCTCAGTGTTTCTAGTTCTCCGTGGGCAGCCCTGTGGTACTGGCTTGATCCTCCTCTCAACCCTGGCAGCCAACTTGCTAATTTATGCCTAACTCTTTAAACTTGACCTTCCCCTCAACGTTGAACTGGGGCGACTTCTCATTGCTTCTCATCAGTACAAACTTCCCTTGTTTGTCTCTCTCTGTTTTCTGATAGCCTGATCCTTCTTGGATCTTCCAGAGATCTCCTCCCCTCTTTTCTTGTTCTTATTCTTCTCTTCCTCACCATTGTCTTCCTCAATTTTGTTTTGTTTTCTAAGACAGGGTCTCACCATTGAGTTCTCCCTGGCCTAGAACACACTGTGTAGCCCAGGGTCTCCTTAAACTTTCAGTCCTTCTGCATCAGCCCAAAGCATGCCGGTATTACAGGTGTGAGCCTGCACACTTGGCACTTCTGCTGGGAATTTCTTCCTTTCTGAGTGTTTAGGCATCTAGGCTGTGGGTTGAGGACACCACTCAATCCCTCATTTCTGAGGCTCTGGTGTCTTGTAGGCTCACTGAGCACAAAGCTAAGATGAGGTCCCCAAACTCTGGGTGCTTAGGGAAGAAAAACCAGGTTGGAGTCTGCTTGCCTAGCTATTCCCACCCCAGGGAGAGGGTGAGACACACAGTAAAACCAATGTTAAAGAGATAAGATGCTTAAACAAGTATAGACCAGCAGAGTGCCGAGACAGTCATAGCTCAGCACTGCGTTATAAGAAGTCTCTCCAGCTAGCTCAGACCCTGGTCTTGGTAGTGGAGAGGTCAGCCTGGAATGGGCAGAGTCTGGAAGGCTCGACTTGGTAAGAAGAACAAGACTGGTCACATTGGTGAAGAGGGAACCACAGCCTACAAAGTAAGGGTGTCAAGTAGCACAGCATTCCAGCACTCACTACTGGATATGTGTCCAAAGGAAAGGGGGTCTGTGTTGAAGAGACCCACCTGCACCCCTGTGTTCATCAACTAGCCAACGTATGCAATGACCTCGGTGCCTACTGATGACTGACTGGAGAAAGACAATATGCTTTATGTAGAGAGTGGAATAGTATTCAGCCTTAGAAGGAAAGGGAGGAAGTCCTGGAGTTTGCAGCCACCTGATGCCCAACGACATAAGTCGGTCCCAGGAAGACGTACCCAACAGGATCTCAGTCACATGTGGAATCTAAAGCAGTTGAACAAAGCAGAGTGCAGAATGCTGAGTACTGGGGACAAGGATGGCGGGAACTGGGAGTTGAGCAGATCATGATCCAAGGACACAAAACTTAGGCTAACAGGCGGAGTCAGTTCCAGGGAGCAGTTGAATAGTGTGGGGTCTATAGGCGACAAGAATACATGGTATTTTTGAAACTTGCCAAGCGTAGGTTTTGTGTTCTTTCCACAAGTTATAAACATCTGGTGTCATACGTTGCAAACATCGGATGTCATACGAGTTTACGCCAGGGGGTGGTTCCACAATGTACCCAAAATTCAGAACACCGTGCTGTCTGCTGTGACAGATGCGTACGGGTTTCACATTTACACAAGCCTGTAAAGTTGCAGGGAGTATTTTCCTCTAGAGAAGCATGTGTAGATGAAGAGGCCAGCTCTTAGACAGACCTAGTCACGGGGGCCTGAAAGACACATGGAGTCCTCTGGAAAAGGGTGAAAGCGGTTTTGGATGGTCGCTGCTAAACCTGTGAGTCAGGATGGGAGAGGGGAACCAGAAGTTTGGCTAGATGTTAAGATTGAAAGCTCTACTCATTAAAAGAAGCTTAAAGGTTACTAGTATTGTTTTATCTATCTATTTATTTAAGTCAGATCTGGGTATGGTGGTAAACACCTGTGATCTCAGCTCCTAGAAGGCTGAGGCAAAGACGTCCAGGCCAGCCTTGGGCTACATAGCAAGATCCTACCTCAAACCCAAGCTAAAAGTCTACAAAGCCTACTTGTGAAATTCTTATATGTGACACAACACAGAGATGGAGCTGTAGCAGCCAGCCTCCTGTGAGTGGGGGCGGGTGGGGTCAAAGGTCAAGAAGTTATGGTATCTGAGCCACGACTCAGGAAAGGCTAACTGGAGGCAGGATGGTTAACCTCGCCAACTCTCTGTGGGGATCTGAGGAACAAGAAAGCAGGATGCAGGAGCGGCGAGCAAGCATTCCCAAACACGGAAGTGTCAGGGACTCCTGCTCTCGTTGCTGCCTGGCTGTCACCCCCACACTCTCCTCAGTTCAGAAGCTTAGAGTCAGGTGGGGAAGTAATTTTGGGCAGTCTGAAGACAACCAAGCATTGCCCTCAGAGAGGAAGCAGAGGCCAGAGGCTGAGGAGGAGACCAAGTATGAGCAGTTTATAGAGGTCAGCAAATTGTGTGTCTCAGGTTAGTCCTGGGCCTGTTTGGGTACAGAAATAATAACAAATTCAAGATACCATGGTGGTCAGTCAATTTTTTGTTGGTTTTTGAGACAGTTTCCCTATGTAACTCTGGCTAGCCTGAAACTCGCTATGTAGACCAGGCTGGCCTTGAGCTCATAGAGATTCATCTGCCTCTACCTCCCAAGTACTAGGATTAAAGGCTTGAACCAGCATGTCTGGTCTCACGCAGTTTTTGTTTCTGTGACAAAATACATGCATGTAATCCCAGCAGTCAGGCAGAGAAGCAAGAGGATCATGAATTTGAGACCAACATGGGCTACATAGTAAACTCTAGGTCAGCCTGGGCTACGAAGTGAGAACCTATCTGCAAAACAAAGCTAAACCAACAAACCAAAGTACCTCGGTGAAACATCTCAAGGGAGGAAGACTCACTCCATTGTGGCTCGCAGTCTCCGGGTAAAACTAGGGTCATTTGGGCTCATTGTTCCTTGGCCAGTGGTGAGGCAGAACGTCATGGTGGCAAGAATGAAGAATGTGGTAAAGAATAGCTGCTCATCTCACAGTGGCCAGGCAGGGCAGGGTGTGTGTGTGTGTGTGTGTGTGTGTGTGTGTGTGTGTGTGTGTGTGCTGCGACCAGGGGCAAGGTACATTTTTCAAGGACACCTCCCCATGGCCAGCTTCCATTGATTAGACGTCTCCTAGTTTTCACCTCGTTCCATAAATGCTGTTAAATTATGAGTCAGTCAATAGATCAATTCCTTGATTAGGTCAAGGATCCTCCTGTTCCCAGGAGTCCTACTCTGAACTCCAAAGACCAAGCTAGTTTAACATGTGTTTGGGAAAGATGTTTCAAATTCAAACCATGACTAACAACTTTTGTTTTGGATAGCAACTTTATTGAGATCTAATCCACGGACAGTCCATCTACTTAGTGTGTGATTCAGTGGGTTTTAGTACACGCACATAGTTGTACGACTGCCACCACAATCGATTTTTCAAACTTTTATCTTTTTCAAAAGAAACTGTGAAAAGCTGGAGAGATGGCTCAGAGGTAAAGAGCACTTGCTGCTCTTCCTGAGTTTGGTTCCATCAGCTCACAATAGCCTGTAACTCTAGCTTTAGGGAAATCTGATGTTGTCTAGCCTCTGTGGGGCCCTGCATCTGTACACACATGTGTGCACGTGCACACACATACACGATAAATAAGTGCACACACATACATGATAAATAAGTGCACACACATACATGATAAATAAATCATAAGAAATACAAAAGAAACTGTGCTCCTTAGCAGTTTCACTTTATATCCCTTACCACCAAAGACCTTGACAATCAGCTCTCTCTCTGTCTCTGTCTCTGTCTCTGTCTCTGTCTCTGTCTCTGTCTCTGTCTCTCTCTCTCTCTCTCTCTCTCTCTCTCCCTGTTCTGAGTATCACCCATGAGTGGTATGGTGCCAGTGTGGCTTTTGAGTTTGGCTTCTTTCACTTAGGGGACGTTTGTGGTTTGTCTGTGGCAGGACTTCTTTCTCTTTGACTTATGGATGATGTTCTAGTGGGGTGTGGGTGTCTGGGCTGCATTTTGTTTTATCAGTCATCAGTTAGAGAATGTTTGGGTCATTTCTGCCTTCTGGCCTTTAGGACAGACGTGGCTGTGGACATATGCTTTCAATTGTCCTATACAAATACCTGGAATGGAACTGTGAAGTCCTATGGTAACAATGATTAACCTTTGAGGACTGTCCAGGCTGTTTTCCAATGCTGCTGTATCATTTTACAGTCTCAGCAAGAGTCTAGGAGGCCTCCAACTCCTCCACATCCTTGCCAACACTTATCGCTGCCTCTGTGTCTTTACTGTTGCCATTGCTAGTGGGTGTGGTATGCTGTCCGCTGTGGTTTCGCATTCCCCTGAAGACTAACTTTTCATGAGCCTGTTGGCCATTCATATCTCTTTCGAGAAAGGTCTATTCTGAGTCTTTGCCAATTAAAATATTTATGTATTTATGTGTGTGTATCTGTATGTTTGCTGTGCTGGGGGAACATGGGGCAAGGATGCCAGAAGAGGACATCAGATCTTCTGGAGCTGGAGTGACAAGTGGTTGTGAGCTCCTGAACATGGGTGCTGGGAATCGAACCCAGGTCCTCTGGAGGGGCAGTCACTGCAGAGTCACCTGTCCAGCCAAAATAAGTTCTACATCAACGAACCTGTCTCCCTTTCCCTGTTTGGAGACAGTCTCACTATGCAGCCCTGGCTTGCCTGAAACTTATTGTGTAGACCAAGTTGGCCTTAAACCTACAGAGATCCACCTGCTTCTGCCTCCCGAGTGCTGGGGTTTCAGGTACCACTATGACTGGCATGCTTTTGCCAATTTTTAAAAGTTGGGTTAAATAACAATTATCTCTGAGTTGTAAGTATTCTTTATATACTGAAGATAGAAGTCATTTTTCAGGGGGTCGGAGAGATGGCTCAACAGCTAAAAATGCTTTCTGCTCTCACAGAAGATACAAACTTGGTTCCCAGTGCCCACATGATGGTTCACAACTGTCTGTAATGTCATTTCAAGGGGATCCAATGCTCTGTTCTGGCCTCTGTGAGCACCAGGCACGAACATAGTGCATAGACATATGTGAGGGCAAAACATCCATACATATGAAAAAATATAAGCAAATACTTTTTAAAAGAGATCTTTGTCAGCTATATGATCTATGAGATTTTTCTTTCCCCCTTTGTCCTTTAGAACATAAAAGCTGTTAATTTTGGTGAAAGTCAACTTTTTTCTGTTTCTGCTTTTGTTGTCCTAAGAAACTATTGTTTAATCCTAGCTTTGAAGAATCACACCTGCATTTTATTCTAAGATTTGTAAAAGTGTAGTGTGTGTGTGTGTGTGTGTGTGCGCGCGCGCGCGCATGCGTGCACACACGCGTGTGTACATGCCTGTCTATGCCTGTACCTGAAAGTGCAGTTGCCTACAGAGGCCAGAAGAGGGCATTAGATCCTCTGGGGCTAGAGTTACAGAACAGCAAGTGCAGTTAACAGCTGAGCCATCTTTCCAGCCCTTTTGAAAGAATTTTGTAGTCTTAGCTCTGCCACTTAAGATTTTGAGCCTAATGGTGTGAAGAATTGGTTTGCATGCAGATACCTATTGTCCCACATCCTTTGCTGGTGAGACTGTCCTTTGGTTTTGAATGACCTCTGCATTTTGGTTAACACTTCTGTGCCTGTGTCATTTAAATCAAAGGATAACAGATCAAGCTGCTGACCCACAGGGAGGAATCAATCAAGCATCATTTGCATTTATAATGCCATTCTGCTTAGAATTAAAAGAAAAATAACTTTCACATTTTTATTACCATGCAGGCAGGCAAAGAACAAGTGTTGTAAATTAAATATAAGTAGGGAGACACCATGTTTTGTTTTCTGGCTCAGTGAAGGGAAAGGGGGAGGCCCTTGGCTTCAGCTGGCTTTGGAATTCCATGGGCTGTGGGCTGAAAATCAAAGCTGAGATTATCAAGTGGGGGAGCCCTGTCCCTGGGTCTGTACATGCAAGAAATTGTATGTCCCCTTGCCACCTCTTCTCTGTCCCCCTGTGGCTCCTGACTCCTCAGAGCTTCGCACAGCAGGAGGTCAGCAGAGGAACCACCCAGCAGAGCCAGGAGTGGTCTCTGGACTCTTGGGCAAGGCTGTGATTTAGGAAGGGATTAGGGAACTGTTTCCTCCACCACAGAATGGAATCCTGGAGCGTCTTGGCCTGCACCTCCTATGTGTGGGCTGGGTGTGGAGCTGTCCCGGAACTGTTGGTATGGGCTGTGAGGCTGTACGGGCCTTGCCTTCTTGTATGACTCAGCCTGGTCCAGGACAGGGTCAACGACCTGGCTCCTAGACCTGGCCTGCTTCCCTGGAAACTGGATCCCACCAGTCTCGCACCGGTCCTCACTCAGAGTCCTCCCAACTGATCCAGAGAGCAGAGGATTTAGTTAAGCCGCAGATGTTTAGATGTCTGAGTCAGTGTTTGCCTGTGCTCTGCAGAAAGCTTATGTGGCCCATGAGGTGGTCATGGAATTTGCTCAGATCTCAGTGAGGGTTCTAGTGTTGAATCAGCATCTACAGGGAGGGACTGAGGGGGTGGGGCTAAGGGGGAGGGTGATGGTATGTCATACACAGCCTGCTTGGAACTGGCCCAGGTTAGACTGCGGTTAGTCTGCTTCTTGGAGGGGACCTAGTATCTCTACTGTCTCATTATCACCCTAGAATCAGGAGGGAAAAACTCACATCGAGCATTTGTTTCCCTGGTTCGAGTTAACGTCTGCAAGGTCAGAGTTCTCAAAGGGCATTTGGACCTTTCCACCTTGGCTTGTGGCAGGAGTGTGTCCCTTGGGGAGAGAGCACCGCCGGAATTCTTTCAGGGTTGCTAGATGGGAAATGGGTGCTGACATCTGGGGCAGAGAAAAACTGATCCTTCTATGGCATCTCTGCCCATGGGACCAAGCTGAAAAGCACCTGTTCCTGGTGCTGGCCAGCCCAGCTGCAGACATGCCTTCTTGTCTATGTTCAACTCAGGTTCACGCTACGGCTGGCTGTGCAGACGTGAGAGGCACAGCAGTGCCTGGAAACTGAGGGACCCAGACAAGCTAGGGGGCATTTGAGGAGGGGCTGATGGGATTTCTGGTAAGTCTTCTTCTTAGGGCTCCCCAGATCACTTTTCTTGTTATCTTTACTGTTCAGAGCAAAGCTGATGCCTACCTCCACGGAAGGTCAGATCGTCTTGAGTGGGGCTTACAGGTGCAAGTGCCAGGGCCCAGCACGTACTGGATTCCATCCCAAACAGCACTAGCCAGTTGTCAGAAACATGTGCCAGGCTGGAAGCTTGAGATTTCCCAATCTTGAAAGATAGCCAGTTGATTCAAATGAAAGTCAACAAGAACACCTCATTGGGCTGGACCTCTCCAGCCTTTGGGCTTTGGGCTTTAGTCTTTGATTAATATATTAGAAATTATATCCTAAGCACATACAAGATTGCTGGAAAATCTAGTACATGATCTGCACACATACCTGGGGTTTTAAGCTTCAATTTCCCAATGCTGTCTCCTTGCAATGATATCAGATTTCCAAGTTGGGAAATAGATTATGGAAGGTCATATAGCTCAAGTGGTAGAGATGGGATTTGAACCCATAACCCATAACCTGCTGACTGGTTGCCCTGCTATTTTTGGAAACTAGAATCCGATCTGGTTAGTCCTAAAGTGTATTCCCTTCCTGACACATCACATTGGGATGTGAATTCTTTCCCTCATGTACTCCTCCCACTCGCTCATTATTCAAGTGTATCCATGCTGAGAACTTCAAGGAGCCAGTTGGAACAGAGACTATTCCCCATCTGAGAAGCACCTCCCCTTTCTAAAAAGGGACCCTTTAACCTTTGCTTTTTCTTGAAGTCCTGGGTCATTCCCTGATGGCTGTGAGATGGCTCTGCTATTGGAACAGTGTGGTCATCCAGCTCCTGTATAGCCAGAGGCTGCTCTGAGATGAGGGACTGACATTGATGGGCAGCACTCCCTATGGGCAGAGCCCACCCAGTGCAGCCCTGTCTAGCTGTCTCTGGCTCTGTGGGTTCCCAAGTGTGTGATAGGACTGGGCATGCGAAGGTCTGGGAGCGAAAGGGAAGTGTTAATAAACAAAGCAGGGTGGAGGGGCTTCTGAGCAATTTATTAGCTAAATATTTTCCGGATGTTTTCACAGTTCTTTAAGGCTAATTCAGGGGGAGGCTATGGGGCTTAGTGAAGTGCCTTCAGTGGCTCCCACTCTCGACTGAACCCCTTGCACCCTGTCCTCATTTCTAGTACCACCCATACCTTCCCCTCCCCCACTGCATCACAGTTCACTCCCCTCTTTTAGGCGCCTTCTCCCACCCCTAACCATAATTAAATACATCACTGTACAACATTCTTCTCAATTTAACAGTCCTTGTAACTTTTTATTTTTCTTATATCTATTTACTTTTATTTTATGTCTGTGGATATTTTGCCTGCATGTATGCCTGTTCACCATGTGTGTGCAGTGCCCTTGGAGGTCAGAAGAGGGCATCCATCCTCTGGAAAATGAGTTACAGACTATTGTGGGCTACCATGTGGGTACTGGGAACTGAACCCAGGTCTTTCGGAAAAGCCAACAGTGCTCTTGACTGCTGAGCCATCCACCTCTCCAGTCCCTTCACTTAATATCCTTTAAGCAGGGGCAATCTCAAGACAGCGTTTTTCTGTGTAGCCCTGGCTGTCCTGGAACTCTCTTTGTACAGCAGGCTAGCCTCAAACTCAGAAATCCACCTGCCTCTGCCTCCTGAGTACTGGGATTAAACGTGTGCACCACCACAATCCGGTTCTTTAAGTGTATTTCTATCAAGCTAGGTTATGGTGACAAGCATCTGTAATCACAACATGCAGGAGACACAGGCAGGAAAACCATGGGTTTGAGGCCAGCCTTGGCCACAGAAAGAGCCTATGTTTGCAGAGGGGCAGGGTAATTCTATCAACAAATGTCTTCAGTCAATTCTGATCTTTTACTATTAATTCATATTTCAAAAATTACTACTACTTAAAGTCCCCTAGTGATGGATACTGAGGTTTTTCGTTTAGATTTTTTTTCTATTAAAATTTCTGAAAGCAAGCTCTGTGATGCTTTCTTTCTGGGGTTCCTGTAAGTGGTTGGACCAGTGTTGTCCCATTGCTCTTTAGAACGGTCAGGCCAATTTGTGGCCTTTTACAGTGCCCAGTGCCTTGTTTGCTTGTCAAGACAGGCACTTTCAGACCACTGTGAACATATCAGAACCACTGATACCATTGCCTCCTGTAGAAGGGAAACTATGGGAGGCCAGAGGCACAGTGCCTGGATGCCAGTGGGGAC
This sequence comes from Dicrostonyx torquatus, assembly GCA_028555095.1. Taxonomy (NCBI): domain Eukaryota; kingdom Metazoa; phylum Chordata; class Mammalia; order Rodentia; family Cricetidae; genus Dicrostonyx; species Dicrostonyx torquatus. The sequence goes on along the minus strand of JAQHUG010000025.1, from coordinate 3,993,106 downwards.
TTGTGCTCATGCACAGCATGTATTAGATATCTGGGAGCCCTTCTGGGGTTGCATGCAAAGGCTGTAGGGATCCCCAGCTTCCGAGCAGCCTTCCATACCCAGCATGCAACTTCTGCTAGTATGTGCTACCTTGTCTGAGCATGAGCTGTCTTCCACCCTACAGTACTAAGACTGGTGTGATTTAACTTCGGATGCATCAAAGCTGGCAGCAGGCAGGGCATTATGCCATGGAGGCTGTATTTTCCCTTGGGACCCTGCCCCACTAGGTGTCATTGGATGTATGGGTACACATTTCTGGCTCCGGTCTTTCTGACCCAGGTCTGGCAGTAGGACCAGGGTGCCTGGTCTGGGCTGTGGACTGTCCACTTTCCTGTCTGCCTTCAGCTTGGCTTTTTCGTGTTGGAGGCTTGTGCAAGGCCCCACCACGAGGGGCTGGTTGGAGCCGGGAGCCGTGTGGGGAGCCCTTTTGGGCACAGTGATGGCTCTGTTTCCTTCTCTGCCTTGTCAGGAGCTCCCATTCACTGGAAGGAGAGTCACACATTCCCCCTTGAGATAAGAATAGTGCCCAACTGTGCCCCAGGACAGAGTCCAGCTTCTTCAGCCGGCCCTTCGAGGCCTGGCAAGGGCTCCCAGATGGTACTGGCATGAGTGGGCCCTGGCTGCCTGCCCCACCAACCTCTTGTGCATTGTATGGCTGGGACACTGGGTCCAGTGTGCATGCCTGTGCAAGCCCCAGGAACCCACCATGACTAGGCTCTGCCCAGGAGGGAAGAACTTGTCTTTATATTATCTGGTCTAGGGCTCTGCAGTGTCCCTCCCGTTACTAGCTTTGATGTGTCCAGGATTTATCGAGGCTTCTGGAAGGGTGGACAGGAAATCACGCTTGGGAAGGGTAGCACACATTAGCAAAAGCTGGAGGCTGGATATTAAAGGCTGCTAAGCAGCTGGGGACTCCAGAAGCCCTTCACTGCAACTTCAAAGGACGATGCCAGACCCTGTGGAGATTAGAGGAGGCAGATGTGATAAATTGGGTCCTGGAGCCTCCACACTTAGCCCTGCCTGGATCTGAGGCATGAGATGCAACATCCAAGAGTCCTCTGGACAGCGAAACCCAACAAGGTGCTATTAACTGGCAAGAGGCTCAGAGTGGGGCTGGAGCTTTGACTCAATAGTAGGGTGTTTGCTTAGCATGCAGGAGGCTCTCTGGGTTGGATCTCCAGTCTGGCAATATCCAGACAGCAACAGAAAAACATATAGTGTTCCTACAGTGTTCCTTGGCTCTCCCCAGGGTCATCCCAGGTGATCTTTAGCACATGCTCCAGCCTTTAGACGGCAAACTGTTGCTTCTCCAAAAATGTTCCCTGTGTGGGCTGCACTAGCAGCTCTGGGAATCTCAGTGGCCGGAGTCACATGTTCTCGGGGGTCCCACCCACAACTGCCAAATCCAAATCCTGGAGTAGATCTCAGAAGTCTCTTTTGCAGTACTTACTACTGGGGACTCTGATACGGATCTAAGCAGGATGTATTCCAAAAAGACCCCCAAAAAAGACCTTGGGTCAGACAGGTTGACAGGTTTGTTGACCTCTGCAGGCATCAATAAAGGAATACAAACATATTACTTATTTATTTTCCAGCTTACTTTAAAAGAATTCACCCTACAGATTTTTGTTTCCATATTTCTGTTTAGTTTGCATCCATGTGAGATGGGTTTTTTAATTTTATCAGTGCAAATACTAAGCCTCTATAGAGGTCCATGTTTTCCTGTGTTGGACAGCTATGATTGCCATCTGGGATCTTCACCTTGACACTAGAAGCTTTTGCTTATCCTTCTGTAACTGTTACCATCTCGGCAGTCAGGTTGAGGCTACCCTTCTGGTGAGAGTTATAGCTGAGGTCCCCAGAGGTCTCACACGGGTTAGGAGGACACATGTGTTTTGGGGTATTTGAACAGGACCCCACACATTAGTGTTTGGGATGGTGTCTTGAGTTGACAGCATCTAGGACTGTCTCTTAGTAAATATGTTCCTGGTAAGAGAAGGATTCTGGAAGCAACAGGCTTGGACTTTGGCTACATTTCCAAGGAGAAAGAAAGAACCATTGGTGAGCCATCAGCAAGGGGGAGGGAGGGATATGTTCAAGTACAGTTACCAGTGCCTTTGAGGCTTTACGAGTCTGTGAGGTATCATCCCTGCGCTGGATGGGTCTGGGAGTGATGCTCTAGGCACAGCCCTGTTTTCACAGGCAAGGGATGCCTGAGGGGCTTCTGGACACTGGACATGCTTCTGCTGTCCTCCTTCCCGCTGTCCCCAAGGGCTATGGTGTCCAGTCCACTATAAATATAGGGCTTTGTCTGTTGCTGTTTGGAGTGTCCATTGCATGGCCCGGTTCTGGGCATGTCTCCATACCATTGGTGAGAGGTGTCTTGTGCTTTTGAATATTCTGTGACAGGAGCCTGAGAGGTTCTAGGCATCTGTGGGACAACTCAAAGCCTCTCCCATGAGAGTTATTCAGGATTTCTGAGGTTAGTGTAGACTACCACAGCCTGTATTGGGGCATTGGGAACCTGCTCGACTCCTGAGACTCAGTGGGGAGGAATGAGGTTGGATATAGGAGAGGTTGATGCAAAGCAAAGAGGTCTGGGGCTAACTCCTCAGAGCACCCTACCCAGCTTATACCTGACAAAGCTTCTCAATCCGTTCTCTTCACATGTGGGAAGATTGTTTTAAATCACACCTATCCAGAAATATACAATAGCATTTATCTCGGTCCTATTATTTTCCGAGCATTGTTGAAAACACTTGACTTGCATTTTCTCATTTAATCCACATACTTGTAGTTGATATTCATTTACATATGGGAAAACTGAGTCACAGATAAGTCAAATATCCACACGCACACACCCATTAGCCAGTGAGCAAATGGCAAGGCCAGGGCTTATATTTAGGCCATCTCTCTTCGGAGCCCAAGTTCTTTTATTTCTTAAGATCGCGTTTTATTTTTGATGTGTGCATGTGCGACGGCCTGAGGAGGCCAGAGGCCCTGGTTTCCTCTGGAGCTTGAGTTATAGACGGTTGAGAGTCTGGTGATGTGGGTGCATCTTAGGAACTGAACTTGGGGCCTCTGAAAGAGTAGCACATGCTCTTAACTGCTGAGCCGTTTCTCTCACTCCTCCAGGGCCCAAGTGTTTAACTCCTAGCTGCCATCTTAAGATTACCCTTCTGTACTGTCTGCTGGTTAGTTAGACATGACTTAGCCCCACCAGAATTCTCATAAAAACTTGGTTTCTAGGGTAACGGTGTGGGGACATGCTGGGTCTCTGGCCTCATGGATGGGCTAATATCTCTCTCTCTCTCTCTCTCTCTCTCTCTCTCTCTCTCTCTCTCTCTCCTTGGTTAGTTAGATCTTCTGAGACAAGATTAGATCTTGGGGAGAGAGGGATTTTTTGTTTGTTTTGATTTTTGTGTTTAATTATGTATTTTGTATATGTGTATTTGTGTTTATAATACATGCCATTGTCCGTGTGTCAAGCTCAGAGGATAACTCTCAGGAGTTGGTTCTCTCCTCCCACAATGTGGGTTCTGGGAACTGAACTCAGGTCGTCAGGCTTGGAAGCAAGCATCCTTATTCACTGAGCCATCTCGCTGGCCCAGGTTGGGTGTTAAGGGACTGGGTTAGTACGACAGGAGCTTATTGTCATAAAGCAAGGTAACACCTGGTGTTGGGCCTCTTTAGCATGTACCTGACTGTCACCTGTGTACCTGTCCTCACTCTATGACATCATCCTTCATGAGCCCCTCCCACCTCAAGCCAAGTAGATGCTGATTCCATGCTTCTGAACTTCAGAACTAAGAGAGAATTTAAACCTCTTGGGCTGTTGCTTAGTCCTAGAGTTGGATTGAACCTGGGCATAGCGGGACTATTTGAAAACTCAATAATGGGAGGGAGGGAGAGAGGGAGAGAGAGAGAGAGAACACACTGGTGTTCCACCATCCTTGGCCCATCATGACTACTCTCAAGACCCCGAGATTTATCAAAGGAGACAGCTAGATGAGTTTTCAGATGATGTCTGGACCAGTTCTTGGCAACTGCTCTGTTGTTGGTGGCCATGTCTTCTCCTGGGGTCTGGGAGCAGCACTATTCCAGCCAGCTCATAGTTGTATGTGGGATAGAGAAAGGCAAAAGGGCCAAGAGCTGGGAGACCACAAAGGACCTTCAACAACAACAGCCTTGATTTTGCCCCCAACAGGAAGTACCTTCCACTCTGCTCTCTAGCAGCCCAGGACAGGTGGCTAACGTTTCTAAAAAGGGGATGCTAGCTTGTGGTCAGCGGCCTGAGTTCTGTTTCCCAGGCTGGTCTTCCGTGTATCCAAGTGTGACATCCTCCTCTGTCTTCAGGCTGTGGCTTTGAGGGGAGGCACACAGCTAGACAAGAAGAGTCAAAACCCTCCTAACAGGTGTTCGGCCAGCACTAGTTGGGGATGGTAGCCAGCAGGGCTCACTTAGTACTGGGGTCTGTTCTTCTTGACAAAGTAATGGTTCTACCACACGGGCTGGTGAAGTTAGTTAACATGGCCCTAAAAGCAGTGCCTTGTGCGGCGGTGGCCAGGCAAGTGGTAAGGAGGCACCTTAGCTTCTTCTAGAGAAACCACTGCACTGTGGTTTTGTCTGGTAGCTGAGAGGGTGTGGTATGATGTTAGTGGGAAAGAGGCTGGGGCCATAATGGACCTAGGACTCAAGAACCAGCCGAGTCTTGAGGCATTGCGTTTCAGTATGCTCTGTGGTTCTTTATGATGTTCTATGATGCAGAGAGAGCCAGCTCATTTATGGACCTCCCATAAATTGTTGTCCTAACCTCTGTTTTCCAAGTAAGACATCACCTTGGCGAGAAGAGGGCTCTAACAGGCTGTTGGTGGCCCTCATGAGTCATTTGTCACCGGATGAAGGACCAAGTGAATGTAGTATCCAGAGGGCTCAAAAGATGTCTATTACTGTGATGTGAAAGCAATGGTAACACCTTGAACCTCTTAAAATTGACACCATCTAGGCCACCCGAGCAACCAACGGTCCCCTCATCCTACTTCCAGCTTGCTTGTTTTGTTTTGCCAGGTGGAGTTTCATTCTGTAATTGTATAACCCAGGTTGGCGCGGAACTCTATCCTGCTATGCACCATAGGATGGCTTTGAACTTGTGATCATCATCTCTCAACCTCATGGAGCAGGGTGTGCAATACCACACCCAGCTCTTCTCTCCCCTTCTTTTCCCTCCCCTCTCCTCCCTTCCCTTTTCCTTCCTTCTAAGAGTCTGTATTTTACTTATGCATCGTGAATGGTGTCTACTCCCCCACCAAAACCATCCCTACTTCCTGCCGAAATACATGTTCCTGGAAGACAGAAGTTCATTATACCCCTTTCTCTCCTGTTCACTGATGGGCCAGGAATACCTGAAAACTTGGGCCTGGTACTTAATTATGCTTCATGGAAGAAATGGGCCAGGCAATATTTGGCTGGAGCCATCTGTAGCTGAGAGTCCCTTCAACATACTGTTAGGCTGGTTTCTAACAAGAAGGGAGGCCCCACTTCTCTGGCAGGTGCCTGCCCTGGCACTTCATTGTATTCTTGACTTACTTGGCCCTGAAGTGGGACCACCCCAATTCCTTATGACAACTCACAGACAACTGAGCTTTCTGGAACCTCTTGGCAGGGCAGGCCAGGGAGTCTGACAGGTAGTGAATGAGCCAGGATATCGGTAACCAGGATTTTAGAGCCTGTGGTTGTAATGCATTCTCCTGCCCTGCCCCCACAGCGGTTCCCACCCTGTGGGCTGGGGCAAGAGGAAAAATGCCTGATTGAGAAATCCAGGGTGCAGATGAAATCCCTGTTTATTCAGTCTCCATTGTCTTGCCTTGCAACTAGGATGAGGCTCCCAGGCTTCATCTGGGTGGTCACTGTATCCACACCTAGGGAGTTACAGGGCCACTGCTTCCTGTTGTCCTCTTGGTAGAGTAGAACCCTGCATCCAGATGTGCACTTGACATTCCCACACAACATGCCCCAAACTAGGACCCTGATGTCAGAGAACGACAGATGTGTCTTCACAACTATTCTGGTCCAAGTCCTCAAAATCCTTGACTTCTCTCTCTCTCTCTGTCTGTCTCTCTCTCTCTCTTCTCTTTCTCTCCACATATGCTGGGAAAGCAGGCAGGGGCTCTTCCTGCAAAACTGATCTTATATTTCTACCATTTTCACAGCCCTGATCTCCCAGACCCTCCCCATACTGCTAGTTAGAGCTAGAGCCCCTAATCTGATGACCTGGCTCCACTGCCATCACCCAGTCTTTTTATTTACTTATTTTTCTTTTCCTCTTGAGACAGGCTCTTCTCACTCTGTAGCCATGACTAGCTAGGAATTCTCTATGTCAAACAGGCTGGTCATGAACTCACCGAGATCCACCTGTCTCTGTCTCATGCGTGCTGGGATTAAAGGTGTGCCCCACTGTGTCTGCCCCACTCTGCTTCTGATCACGTCACACTTCTACTGAGGACATTCCAGGGGCTCTCGTGCTGGCAGAAGGGAAAACTGAGGCAAGCGTGGCCCAAGAGACAATCATAATAGCACGGCCTCTGTAATGAGCACCGGTTTCCTTGTTGTTGTTTCCTAATAGCACAGCCTAAGGACTGTTTTCTCCACCTTTGCATGGTGTTAGGTATCCTAAGTAACCTAGAGGTGATTTAAAATGCAGAGGAAGAGCTGTCAAGATGGTTCAGCCAATGGAGAGGCCTGCTGCCAAACCACCCACAGGGTGTGGAAGGAGAGAACCAGCTCTGAAAGTTGCGCTCTAGTCTGGATGTGAGCGCGCACTCGCGTGCGTGCGTGCGTGCGTGCGTGCGTGTATTGTGTGTGTGTGTGTGTGTGTGTGTGTTCTACACAAATGCTAAGAGCCATTATACATTAGAGACTGCAATGATGGCTCAGCAGTTAAGAACACTCTTTGTTCTTCCAGAGGACCTGGGACCATTCCCTAGCACCCACATGACAACTCACAACCTTGTGTAAATCCAGCGCCCCCTTCCAGCCTCCAGGGGCACAGCACCTATGAAGTACGCTGATATACATATGGGCAAAATACCCATACACACAAAATAGCAAAATTAATTAATTAAAGATCTCTCCCTCTTTTGGTGTGCATGTAAGGCATTTGAGCATCCACAGGTAACGGTGGCCATGGGGAAGTCTGGCCTTTATCCTCTACAGTTACTGAGTGATAATGGTATAGAAGGGCTTCGGTGCTACTTGTGTGTTTAGCTGTTCACTGCAGGCCTTGGAATGCACCCCCCAGGGATTAGGCGAAGGATTCTTTTGCTCCGTGTGTGTCTCATAAGTGGTCACTGTCAGGATGTAAGGGACTCAGCTGATCTCTGAGCCCAACTTCATGTCATCAGAACAACAAAGACCTAAAGGAGAGAGGGACCCATCACAGTTTGCTGGTCACCTATGATTTCCAGAGCTCCCAGACTTGAGAATTCCTGCCACTTCACTTCTACTCCCAGCTGAATTATCTACTTGGGGGTCCCTTCCCCCCTAGAGCCACAGCCAGGAGCAGCATGGCTCCATGACTGCAGCAGGTACTCAGAGCTGGTGTGGAAGGTGAGCATGTGGAGTCTGTTGCCAGTGGAGTGAGATGATGGGGGAAATGTGGATGGGGTTCTCCCCAGGTATGAGGGACAGGCAACTTCCGTGGTCTGTCCTGCTGATAGTCTGTGTGGAGGATGTGGTATGTGGAATAAGAAAGAAGGAGATAAGACAGGGCCCTGCGGATGAACAAAAATGTGGGGTAAGAGTTGTGTGTTCCCAGTGAGCACCTCATTCTTGGGGACTCCGATAGAGTCCTTGGCACATGGTCAAGGAGGAACCAAGAAAGACAGGCTTCCAGGGACATGCTGTGAAGTAGCTGGATGTCTTCTCTGGAGAGAACGGGTTAGGAATTACCTACTGAGTTAAGGGAAGTGACACCCCCCATACCTCCCCCCCTCAACCCTCCCTACCATAGCCACCACCACCACTGCCCCCCAACACCATCCTTCAGCCTGCCCAGGAAGCCTCTTGCTTAAGAGTGAACCTCCAGCTGTGGTTTTCACCACTCTTGCCCTCTAGTACACCAGCCACTCCCGCGAGACTCCTCCCCCTCCCTCTCCTCTGCTGGCTGCTGACTCACAGGGCTCTGCTTTTATGCAACAGCCCAAGCTCCTGTTCTCAGAGAAACTCTGTTCTCCTCAGAGCCGTCCACTGGAGGCCATGATTTATGCCTTTTCGTTTGAGTTAATGCTTTCCACATTGATGTCTGAAGATTAGTGTGGGGCCGGTTTCTACAACTGCAAGAAACCTAGTGCCCAGTGTGGGTCTGGCACAGGAAATGAAGGCAACCAGACAGGCAGAAGACAGCTTGGTGCTTCACTCCCCGAGCCTGTCTGGCCTGCAGCTGGCTCAGCAAGTCTGGCCTCACTTCCAAGGCAGAAGCCCAGGGAAGATGGGGCCCTCACATGCTGCTTGCCAGGGACTCCACTGTCCTGTCAATGTCTTTCCCTTGAAGGGCACACATCTTGCAAGGGTGCAAAGAGTTAATTGCGTCAAACCTGAGAGTACCTACTGAAGAAGCCCTGTGTCAGGAAGTGACAGGCAGCTGAAAGGTGTGGAAAATGCTATCTCTGCGGCTTTAGAAGTGTCACACGACTCGTGTGTGTGTGTGTGTGTGTGTGTGTGTGTGTGTGTGTGTGTGACTTTTTTCTTTCAAGAACCCATAATATTACCTTTGTTGCTATGGTTTTGTTGCAGGGGTGGCTAATTGGATGCATCCCCATCTGATGCTGTCTAGTGTCTGGTGTCCATAGCGACTATCTCACAGCAACCATGGGACTCACTTTGATTTTCTTCCCGGGAGTGAGAAGATGGCAGGGGATCATTCAGGGATGGCTGTCAATAGGGACACAGAGCTGGATTCAACTTGGGGAAAAGACATTCCTTGATCATTTCCAAAACTGGACCGTAGTCCAGATTGACTGGAAGCCAGGTATCAGGGAAGTCCTGTCCATCTGGGGGCTGCAGGTGATAAGGAAATGGCATCCTAAGCAGAGAGAGAAGTCTTCTACTTGCCGAGCATCGTGAGGACGCAGGGTGGTAGGCAGGTCCTGACTGCCCTCCCAGTGGGACAACGGTGGTCATAGAGAAGTGGGTTTCAAGCCACACCTACAGGAGCCTACTGATGTTTCTCTCCTGGGGGTGTGCCAGTCCTGATAAACTCACCCTACCCTGGAAGGATCGTGAAGTGGAAAATACATTGGGAGACACCTCACCTTAGCTACGCCTTGCCTCCCACCAGCAGCAAACGCTTTGTATTATAGAGACTCCCTTATTTCCTCTTGAAATTGCAGGACTGACAGGGATCTACCACCCACTGCTGTTCTCCAGCATGCAAGAGGATCAAACTACACATTGCTACTAGCCCAGGGAGAGAGCAAGGCGAAGGCTTTCTGGACACAGTTTCTATTGGATGTATAGCACCACATACCACTCTAAAGAATGCGATATAGGTCCTGTACCTTTGTTAATTTTGCACTATTTGTTGTGTGTGTGCGCGCATGTATTTAATTTTAATTTTATGTGCATTGGTGTTTTGCCATGGGTGTTAGGTCCCCTGGAACTGGAGTTACAGACAGTTGTGAGCTGCCATGTGAGTGCTGGGAATTGAACCTGGGTCCTCTGGCAGAGCAGTCAGTGCTCTCAACCACTGAGCCATCTCTCCAGCCCCAGTTATTTGTGTGTTTTGAGACATGGTCTCACTCTGTAACCTAGGCTTACCTGAAATTTGCTATATAGCTTAGCCTGGCCTTGAGTTCACAACACCCTTCGTGCCCCAGTCTCCAGAGTGCTGGGACCACGGGTATGAGCTACTGCATCCAGCTTTATTTTGTGCTTATTGAACAGTAGTATTTGCTGACATCAGATATTTGAAAACTAATCAAAGACTGTAGAATGAAATGCTGTTTTCCTTCCAACCTGTCACTTCCCTTCCCAGGGGCTAAACAAGTCACTGATCTCCTTATTTCTAACTTTAAATTTATCAATTAAAAGATTTTTACTTAAAAAGTGTGTGTGTGTGTGTGTGTACACATGCATGTCCCATAGGGCCAAAAGAAGGCACTGGATCCGCTGGAACTATAGTTACAGGAGGTTTGGGGCTATCCTACCCTACATGGATGCTGGGAATTGAACCCAGGTCCTCTGGAAGAACAGCAAGTCCTTTTATTGCAAGTCCTTCCCCTCCAAATTTAAAAAAAGGACTATTTTTATTTTATCTGTGTGTATATATATATACACACATATATATATATACATATATATATGTGTAAGGGTGACATATCAAATGTGTGCAATACCTATAAAGACCAGAAGAGGGCATTGGATCCTTTGGAATTGTAGTTAAAATGGTTGTGAACTATTTAGATGTGAAAACAGAACCCTGGTCCTCTGCAAGAGCAGCCAGGGCTCTAACAGCTGAATTGTCTGTCCAGCCTCCCAGCCCCTTCCCTAATTCATTCATTCATTCATTCATTCATTCATTCATTCATTCTTTTTTTCATATTTATTTGTTTATTTATTTATTTTTGAGGCAGGATCTCCTTCTGTAACCCTGGCTGTCCTGAAACCTGCTATGAAGACCAGGCTGGCCTCAAACTCACAGTGTTCTGTTTGTCTCTGCTTCCTGAGTGCTGGGTAATATTAAAGACACACATTACCACACCCAGTCTGAATTTTTGTAATTTCAGATTATGTTTTTATTTAGTCATTTTGTTTGTACATGGTGGCAAGGCAGAAGGATTTGCACACTTGTTATGATACTCAAGGGGAGGCCAGAGGACAACTCGCAGGGGCTGGTTTTCTCCCTCCATCATGTAGGTCCTGGGAATTGAACTCAGATCATCAGGCTTGAAGACCAGGGCCTTTATTTGCTGAATAATCTTGCTGGATCAAGTTACTGATCTGTTTGGGAGATTTCCGTAGAGAGTGAGGGCATTTGTAAGTGTCTATTTTTTTTTTCTTTATTTCAGCTCAGGTGTCTGTCTCCTTAATGTGGGTGCTGCCTCTGTGCTGTAACTGTGGTGATTATTTTATTTTATTTGCACTGCTGGGAACCAAAGTCAGGGACTTGTGCTTGTTAGGTGAGTTAAGCTCATCCAACTAACTTTGTAGCTGAGGCTAGTCCTCTAGCCTCCACCACCCAAGGGCTGAGATGGTAGGCATTTGCCGCCGTCCCCCGTCGCTACTGCAGTTTTGAGATTGTACAGTGTCTTGGAGTTTAGTCACCAAACTTCTGTTCAATGCCTTCCCCACCCACTTCATAGACAGACAAGGAAGTTGCCTTTAATTCCTCCCCAGTAACGTTGTGGAGAGCTTTATCCGTCCATCTATCAATCCACACCTGGCTGAGTGTCTCTGGGAGGAGTGGGGTGAATTCTGAGGCCAAGATTATTTTTGCAGTTCTGGAAGGAAGGGCCCATTGTCTCCAACAAGACAATTCTCACGAGTGCTGCCGCCAGCAGCATGTGAAAGGACCCCTGTCCCCACAGCTGTGCCAACGCGGTCAATTTTCAGGTGTTAAAATCTATTCGTGGAGGTTTGGCTTTGCTTCTGCTCGGTTCCTCTGTAATGTTTCTCCACACTATCGTTCTCTTTTAAGGGTCTTGGCTGGGTCCTGTTTGGCTCCCAGGGACTCTCAGAGGCCTTTCTGTCCTGTAGTATTCTGCAGATTTGATGAGTCCATCTGCGGCTCAGTGGATAGTCCCATGTGATGCCTGGCCCCAGGAGAGACCCTTTACAACATTTCCATTTATTTGTGATAACGCCAAAACACATCATTAGACATCATTTCCTGTGTGCAGCCCCCACTTATCTTTCTTACTTCCTCCTCTATCCAGTCTCTGTCTGCACATACCTACCCAGTGCTCCTGCTTACACCCCCACCCCAGTGTCCCTGCTTACACCCCACCCCAGTGATGTCCCTGCTTACACCCCCACCCCAGTGTCCCTGCTTACACCCCACCTCTGTGTCCCTGCTTACACCCCACCCCAGTGCCCCTGCTTACAGTGTCCACCCTGTGTCTTCAGCTTATCACAGGCCAAAGATCTCGTCTTTTCAGTAAAAGCCAGACTCTGGTAAATACCTCTTGACACCATTCCTTGGGACACACTCCCAAGGATGAATTCCAGGGTGGATTCGGGTGTGGTGGCATCATTTCTGTCCTCTGAAGTTTTTCTAGTCATAGGAGTGGAGTCTGGAATGCTGGGAGAGACATCTTCAGCTGGCACAGTCCAACAGAGCTTCCAGTGGTGCCGGAAGCCTCCTGTTTGTGCCATAGGGCCATGCACCTGAGAACACTGGGCTGTGGTGGAAGGAACTGAGGAACTATTGTATTTAATTTGAATAAGCTTAGATTTAAGTTGTTGCCTGTGCCCAGCAGGGGTCGTATCAGATAGCACAGCTCCAAGGTATACACTTTCAGAGATAAGATTTGGACACAAAAAGCCCTTTAATGGGGCTCTGTGTTAGTGGCATGTGCATGCCTTGAATCCCAGCACTTAGGAGTCAGAGGTCAGTGTATCTTGATTGACTCAAGGCCAACCTGACCTATATAGGAGGTTCTAGTCCAGCTAGAGTTACATAGTGAGACTTTGTCCCCCAAAAAAGGAAAAGGAAAAAAATTTAAAAAAAGAAAATAGGGATCTCATGTAGTCCAGGCTGGCCTCAAACTCCCATGTAGTTGGCGATCTTGAATTTCTGCCTCTACATGTATGCTTTGGTACATGCACCTCCCCCCAAATAAGCAAACAAATAAATATGATTAAGGCATTTTTTAAAATGAGGAGCTATGTAAATTCCTGTCGGGGGAGGCCATTAAACTTAGGGCTTAAGCAACACATTTCTTCACTCACAGTTCTGAAGCTCTGGAGTCTGAAATGAGTCTAAGGAGGCTAAAAATCCAGGCGTGGCCTGGGCTGGCTCATTCTGAGTCTCTGAGAACACCCCATTCCTTTCCTTCCCGGCTTCTGGAGGCACCTTCCTTGGTTCATGACTCTTCATATGTGTCTCTGCTCCCATTTCCTGTGTCACACACCTTCTTTCCCCTCAGAACTTTTTCTTCCTTCTGTTTCACCTTGGTGCTGGGATTTGAACCCATGACTTCCTAGGTGCTAGGCAAGCACTTTGCCACTGTACTGCCTCCCAGCCCCCCTTAGGAGGACTCTTTCTGGAACCTGCCTGGAACTATCCAGTGTAATTCAGAATACCTAACTTTATAGAACCTTTGAAAGTCCTTTCTGCCATATAAGGTAACTTTAGGAAGAGATGAAGAAAGATCTGTAATCCCAGCACTTGGGAGGTGGAGGTGGGGAGATCATGAGTTCAAGGATTTCCTTGTGCGTGAGTCTGAGGGGACAGCCTGAGCTATGTGATTCCCTGTCTCAATAAAGAAAAGAAGTGACTATGTCTGGGGTCTTCTTTCCCCCTGACCCGGAGAGGCCTTCCAGCTGTTGCAAAGGGACAGTTTGGTACTAGAGAGTTGTTCTAAGTAGTGAGTGGCAGGGTCAGTGGACTTGGGCATCCCTTGGTTGTTTGTGTGGACCAACTGGTGTTTTAGGACAGCAGATCTCAAATTTGCTGTGTCCAAAATCACCTAGATAACGTGGGGACTGTGCCTGGCAGGGCTTAGAGTGTCCTTTCCTGTGTTTCTGGACTGGTGAGTGCTTCCCTGGCGCCCCAGCAGCCTGTGATCCTTAGAGAAGTCAGCAAGTCTGAGGATTGCTGTGTGCTCTGATATCACCTGTCTTGCCTGCAGTGGGAGGTGAAGAAGTGTGAAGCCCAGGCTACAGACAGGAAGTGCTGGGGAGGACTGGGGAGGGGCCAGTGCCTGCAGTGAAGCTCTCACCTGAACCACACCTGCCAGGCCAGAGAAGGTGTGGCTTCTCTAGAAGCCAGGCAAGTGTTCTGAACAGAGGAGGAGGCCTCCTGGCAGCACCAAGGTAAGCATGTCACCTCTAGGGACTTGGAAGCAGTCTGGGACCAAAAGAACTAGGGACAGAAAATTGATTCGGTAAGAGGAACATCAGCAGGAGCGATCTGCTGGTGTTTGGACTGTGGCCAGAGGGTGGAATGGATGAATTAATTTGAGCTTAAGTAAGATGGAAAATTTAGTTCCTCTGACTTACAGGTTGCCACCAGACAAGGTGATAGCATGAACAATGAGAAAAGGGGGACAGAGGTGAGAGATTCCAGAGGGGATGATCTGGGTGTAAGTCCACACGGGTCTAACACCCCATGGATGCTTACTGATAGAGCACAGGGCAAAGTCTGCTCTGCAGGTGCAGGGCTGAGGAGCTATACCGGGTGAGTAAGATCAGCCAGCGCCCTCATCTCAGAAGTATTCCTCGGGGTGGAGTGGTGCGGTGGTGTGGTAAGATTAGGCAGCTAGCAGGTTAGCACAAATAAACAAGGAGAGCATTAGCAGGTGACGAGTGATCTGGAGAGTTCCACAGACTCTGGACTGGGAGTGAGTGGGTGGTTTCTTTAGCTTGAATGCCTGGGGAAGGCCCCTCTGAGAAGGTGGTATTTAAGCAGATGTCTAGATGACAAGAAGGACCCAGCCCATGAGAAGAGATGGCAGCGGCACTCCAGGTAAAGAGAGAGCAATGCAAAAACATGAAACAGGATCCAACTTGCTTTGTCTGAGGGACAGAGAGGTGTGGGGAGTGCTACAACTTCCTGCAGTGACAAGAGTGATCTCCAGCTGCTTGGGGCCTCGCGGCAGCTACTGACCACACGTGATGGTGGGATACTGACTGGCACAGTGGGCAGTAAGATAGAGGAGCTGGTTTTTCTATTTTATTTGAGCCTGACATAATTGTAACTGCAAATAGCTGCATGTGAGCAGCTTCTACTGCATCGGGCAGCACAGGGTGGGAAAGTCAGGGAAGCTGGCGGTGGGAACGTTAGTGGCAAGAGATGAGGTCAGTCCTCAGTGCTTTGTGAATTATGCTAGAGAGTACGAAATTTTAAAGCTCTGTTTTTATATTATGCGTCTAGGTGTTTTGTCTGCATGTATGTCTGTGTATCGCATGCCCACGTGGTGCCCAAGGAGGCCAGAAGAGGGCACTGGACTCCCTGGAAATGGAGTTTAGGATGGTTGTAAGCTATGGTGTCAGTGG
>JAQHUG010000025.1:3901309-3975924 GCA_028555095.1 Dicrostonyx torquatus | reverse complement strand
TTGAATTAATTTAGTGTGGGTCGTACCCTACTTTTTAAAAACTCCTTTAGTCATTCTGTTATTAACACAAGCATTAGAAACACCTGTGTAAAATACCAGATCACAGGAATGACCTTGGGAAGGTGTAGCAAAGATGGGATGGAGGCAGGGTTGCCCCATGATGTGTGGGCTCTGGTCTACGTAAACAAGGTGAGTCACTCAAAATGAACACGGGAAGGCCATTCTAGTTGCTTAATCTTACATAGTTTGACCAAAGAAATGCTATGCCACTTGGTAAGAGTAGTGTGCCCTTCATGGACCTTGAGATGATCTCATTGTACCCAAGGTCAGAGTTGCTTAGGACATCTGGTCTACCATATGTACAAGCTCCATGAGAGAAGAGGTTACTCAGATGGTTTTGTCAGTGCTGGTCCCTCTGGAAAGTTTCAAAAAAGGCCAGCAGCAGTCTGAGGCACCTTAAGCCACCCGGCTGGGTCAAGAGCAAGAAGATCGAAAAACTGAGACCCCAAATTAGATAATAAGCTTACCCAGTTGTCAAAACTCATGACAGCATAAAGGTCAAGGATAAAGCATTCTTTGAGTGAAGAGGAGTCTGGAAGTATCAGTGTGGCTGTACACAGGAGGTATGGTATATCTGCTGGCACCTGGCTCAGCAGCAAAAATAAAAAGTTGGAGGCTTGGTGCTCATGGAGTTTTGTTAGGTGACCTCACAGAAGTCCTCCAGTGAAACCTGTCCCCTGATGTTCATTTCTGTGTATAATTTCATCCCTTTGAATGCAGGCAGGACTTGGTGTCTTGTTTCTAACTTCAGAAGAACCTTGTCACTTGAGAATAAGCCACAGAATGACCTTGACATCAAGCTGGCTCTTTCTACTTCCTTGCTCTTTGCAAACTGAGCATGAGGAGCACTGTGTACCATGCTGTGAGATGCTTGTGTGTCAGAGGACCAGTTCCTCCTAGCTGTAGCTCTTGATAAGCCAATGAATGATGGACTTGGTAGAAGATTCCTCCTGTGGTGCCTGTGAGGGGTTCTGAGTGAAGCTTGAGGTCTTGGAAAGCTGGGCCTGGGTAACCGGGCCTCAGAAACTAAACTAAAGCAATGATTATTTTAAACTACTGCATTTTAGGTTTGTTATGCAACAATAAATAAATAACAGGAGGAGAGTTTGCATTTTCAAGTTTTGCTTTATTCTTTTTGCCTAAGTATATGCGTAAAATGGACTACATATGTAGATGTATTTCATATGTGTGTGACTGTATGTGTGCAAATGCACATGTTTATTACATATGTGTCTCTGGAGGCTAGAAGTTGACACTAGGTGTCTTCCTCAGGTGCCCTCCACTTTATTTTTTGAGGCAGGGTCTCTTACTGAACACAGAGCTCCGCCATTTGAATACTGTAGGTAGGTTCCCCTGTCTCTTCCTCTCTAGTGTTGAGCTAGCAGGTGGCCACCAGCCTGCTCAGCTTTGGCATGGATTCTGGGGTCCCAAATGCTGTTCATCATGCTTGCACAGGAAGTGCACTGTCCACTGTGCCATCTTCCCAGCCTGGTTTTGCCTTCGTTGATATCAGCTCCGTTTTCTAGCTTTGTAGCCCCATCTTAAAGATTCCAAAAGTGGCAGCAATTTCCAAAAGGAAAACAGGAAAATTACTCAGCAACTTCCATACTAAGCCTGAAGTGGTGTGGTTAGGAGGGTAGCTCAGCCCCATCCTTCTCTCACAGGATGAGAAAAGTCCATGGGTAACACCCCTGGCAAAAAACCACCGTCCACTGACTCTAGAGAGAACACAAGAGTAACTGGTGAGATGTGACTGGGATGGGATCCTTGATTGTCACTGTCCAGCTGATGGGATGTGAGAGATCAGTCTGACTCTCAGGCAGACAGGAGGTGGTGTGGTTAGCACAGCAGAAGTAGATGGAGAAGCCTTGAGATGCAGAGGCAGAAGCTACAAGTTGACCAGTAGGAGCCAGTGTTTAATTGTGCGTGATGCTGCTTGAGCCCATATCCATGCAAAAACATTAGTGAAGGGAGGAACCCAAGGCAAGCAAGCATTGACCGTTCTTTTGAGTAGGTGGCAATATGCTTTGATCTCCTGTGTAAGTAGGACAGTAGCAAGTTAGACTAGACATAAGAAATCAACGACAAAATGTAGTATTGAAAGGAACCATAGATATTGCTCATTTCAACTCCCTGTTAAATGTGAATAAATTCACCACATCGTCTTTTAACCCAAAGTTCCCATTTCCCTTTCCTAAGCCTTTAGCACTCCCCACAAGGAAGGAAAGAAACAAATTTCAGCTCTTCCCTTTCCTGCCTCTATTTCCTTTCCTGGGAAGATTGAGAGAGACCGGATGAGGGAGTTGGTACCTAGCAGCTAGACAGATGAGCCACAACATTTTTAGAGACTCAGTTGGAGGGAAGAGATGCCTGGACCTTCACTGCGTCCATTCCATTATATACCTCCAGGTGGGAAATGGAGGCTGCCTTAGTCCTCCTGAGTTTGGAAGCAAATTAACTGACTGTTTGAGATGCATTAGGTTGGCAAGAGTGTATCTTTGAGAAGGTGGGATCTGCAGAGGGCACTGGGGCCTGGTACACTGACATGCTGTACCCAGAATGACTAATCTTGCAAAGTGATGGGGATTCCACTTCCTTTTTGCAAGGAGGGCTTGACATGTAGATGTGTTAGTATTGTTCTGACTGGCTCTGATCCACCTGACGCGAAGCTCTTTCCCATTGTGTTGCTTATCTCTGTCAACTGTATGGAGTATCAAAAAAAACGCATAGGAGGAAGAGGTAAAGAAGGCAATTCACTCCCTACCTTCAGAAATCCCAGTGCAAGAGTAAGAAGCAGACCTCTGTCACAGTCACCTCGGTGCCCTGGAAAAATGCTTCCCTCACATCACTTAACACTGTGACCAATTTTAAGCTTTGCAGAAGGTTTGCAAAGTCCCCATCTACTTGGAGTGTTTTCGGCTGTGGGCAATGCTGCCTGCTTCAGTGTTTATGGGGAGAGCCCAGGAGGGCCATGGGGAATCCTTTCCTGAGCTTCCTGAGAACATACTCCAGCAGGTACTCCAGATCTTCATTGGGCCAGTAGAGCCAGCTGTGTTTTTTTGAAGAGAGGGTGCGGCCATGAGAGGGGCAGGGTGTGTGTGAGCTGCTCTCTTCATGTCCTGATGATCCACATAATCCTGCTGGTTGTACCAGAAGGTGAGAGGATGGGAATTAAGGAAGAACCGGTTAAAGTGGGCATCAGGCAGGTATTCCTCACCTCCACCACTCTGCCTCTTGGTTCAGGATTTTAGTTATCATATTCAGAAGAAGGTGTCTGGTGCTGAGGTGTGCCCAGTTTCCTGCAGATCCTCTTGCCTACTGTTAGGCTTAAGGAACAACCTTCCTTTGCTATCTCGGCTGCTGGAAGGAGAAGCTCTGGTCCACTATTGGCAAATGGATGCTCCTTTCTGCTTGCTGCCTGCAACACCAAGGCCACCTCACTACTCCACTTCCTCTTGTGAAGGCTCATTCTTTGTGGTGAGTGCAGAGTAACTATCTGGGCAGAAGTCACTGAATGAGGACAAAGGCAGCCACACCTTTGTGTGACTAGCTGTATCCTTATCATCTGAGTTGAGGAAGCCACCTCAAGTTCTTCAGAGCAATGCTGGATGTAGGTGGCATAGTGAGCTTGAGTCCAGCCTGGGCTATGCAGAGAGGCTCTGTCTCAAAAAGCCTCTCTGTGTAAATCCATCAGTCAAACAAAAAAATCAAATAAACCAGTCAAACAACAACAGATAACCAAAAAAAGAAGCAGGAGCTCACTTAGAAGAGGAAAAAGGAGCAGGGACAGCATGGAGTGGATGCTCACAGCCAGGAACCCAAGAGTTTGATGGCAGCCCAAGTCCTCTTAGGCCATTGGTCCCAATGTATATTTAATCTCCTTCCATTCTTGGCTCATGGGTAGGAGCTGCCAGCTGTGCCCTAATATGCTTGCCTGAAGATTCAAATGAAGTCCTAGGGCCAATCCAGCTCTGATGGCTCTGAGGCCATGGGCTGGCAGACTCCTGAAAGACAGATCCTTCTGGAAGGGAGCAGGGGTGGGAGGGGAGGGTGTGGGAGTGGGGACAAGGCAGGAAGGGGTTGTCTTCAAGGCACGCAGGAAGGCTGGAGTGAACACTTGCACAGGGGGCTGCTGAGAGCCTTGCCTGGCTGACACATCCAGTCTGCTCTGCTTGCCCTGAATTATGGAGTTGAGCTGGGGGTCCTGCAGCTTCTATGTTGTTCCTTCTCTGTCTGAGAGTGTGGGAGTGTGGATGTGTGAAGCCTGTACCTGGCAGGGACCTGAGCGACTGAGGTTGCCTCTGTTCTCTTATCTTCCTCCTTTCAGTTCACAAAAAACCACCAGGCACATACCTTGCAAATCTGAGATAGTGTCTCCTGGACCCAGGAATCTATGCTAGCCAGGGTAACATAGTGAGATACCAGTATGTATATATGTATGTGTGTGTACATATATACATATATGTATGTATGTATGTATGTATGTATGTATGTATGTATGTATGTATCTGTGTGTCTGTGTGTGGTCTTCAGAAAGTGTTTATTCAATGATGTCCTGACTTGAGGCAGCCCCTGGCTGACAAGAACTAGTGACTCTAAACCGACATCCTTCCTGTCAGAGACCACCAGCCAGTAAGCTAAATGTTCCTGAGTTAAATCCTATTGAACAGGGCACTGTTGAGAAGCAGACTCCATGCCTGGAGGGTGACTGTGCCAATGTTTTGGCTGATGGGTCTTTGGTAAGGGTTTGGGGACTCCCCCAGGAAGGTGGGTACCATCTCCATAAGAAGGATACTGGATGCTGAGCAGTTGAAAGCCATAGATGAACCACTGGTGTGACAGATCCTTCACTTCTCCTGAAGGACTAGGGTGTTTTGCATGCCATGCAGGACCCATTGCAGGCTAAGGAGATGACACTTTCCTAATGAATAGCAGAGGGTGTTCAGAGGCAGAGGGACTAGTAGGGGTGGGGACTTGAGAGAGTCTGACAGTGATTAGAGAGACTTAGGAAATGTTGGTGATGGGGAGCTTGATTTGGGCTTCTAGGGCTTTTATGCAAGGAATATGTATACATTAGCATACACATACGTACATGCATGCATGTGGTAGAGAGTGGTGGCTGTGGAAAAGAATTTGTCTTGGGGCGTGTCGGGTTTGAAGTGACTTTGGCCCATGATTATTAGACTTTACATTGTTTTTTAGACACTGGGGCCTTTATACTGGCTATGGCATTGCACTAAGGAGATAATGGCATTATAATAAGCAGATAGATGTCTGAGACACTTTAGGATCAGGGACCAGGGCTGGGATGGAGCCTCCAGGACACTTGTGATGAGTGGAATAGGGTAAAATGAAGTGGACAGGGCAGAGGGTGGAGGGCTGGGCTGAATCCTTTCTCCTGCAGATGAAGGGATTGGAAATGTGCTGTGCAGAGAAGCTGGGCCACATGGTCAGTGTCAAAGACAGAAGCCATACTAGCTCCATTTGCCAGCATCATGGGGACTGCTCATTCAAAGAATGCATTTTATTGTATATACATTGCACCCCCATAAACCTGACTTAAATAATCCCCATAGTCACATAGTTCAGAGTCACAGCAAAATGGAAACAATCTAGCTATCCAGGAACAACATAATGAAGAAATAAATTGTCTTCTGTGCACACAATGAGACCTTACTCAGTAAAGAAAAAATATGAAAAATGAGCAACTAGAGATACGTGCAGCTATGCAGATTCATCTTACTGAGCGTTCAGAGAAAGAAGCAAAGCTCAGAACATGTATCTCTTTATCCCAGTATGTTTAAATTATTATAAAGTTTAAAACATGCAAAATTAATAAGTACCATGTCTAGGGATATGCTCATAAGTGTCCCAAACTGTAAAGAAGAGCCAAGGAAGTGGTTTTATTTTTTCCCGAAGAGTTGTTCTGGTAATATAGAGGGGCTGGATCAACATCAGGCACTCTGGTGGCTTTACTGTGTTTATAACCACTATACCAGAGTTGGACGAAGTAGTGCACCTCTCGTAATCCTAGAAGCAAGAAGATCAGGAGTTCGAGGACAACCTGGGCTGCATCTATATCCTGATATATACCCTATATGTATATATCATGTATGTGTATATATATATACACACACACACACATGGTCTATATTCTGTACCACTGCCCCCCTCATCTTCCCTCCCTAAATGATTATACCAAACGTGTGTTCTGTGAAAGTTGTGATTATGCTGTCTGAAAAGAAAGCTTAAAAATAAGAGACACTGAGAACCATTCCTCTGTGCAGACAGCTTTTTACATGGCAGGGTGTGATTCTATGTGCCTTACACTCCTGAGTACATGCAGTCTCCACAATAACCCTGTAAAGAGGGTCTTATTCTCTTCCTCAGTGGATGAGAAAACTAAGGCACAGACATGTGACGTCCCACAGCCAGAGAGAAGTACCACGGTGACTCAGCTTGCTGACCAGCTCTTAACCCCCCACCCCGCCCCGTGTAGGCTAGAGGATGCTTTGGCCTCAGGCCACACACAGGTCTGGATGAACTTTGACTGGGGCATAGCTGAACGGCGAGGGGCTGACGTTCTGTTGACAGATACCAAAGTAACAAAGAGAAAACTATAGAAATTGCAACACAAATCATGGCCCTTGCTTTTCTAGATTATTCGACTGTCAGGTGAGTTTTTAGCATACCCCATTCAGAGTACTCCCCTTGGCTTACTTCCAGGCAGAGGAAGGAAGCTAGAGGAGCGCCTTGGAGCACGGACCTTACAAGCTCTTGGGTAGATGCTGTTACCTTAGGATCTGGAAGCTGAGACTTCAGGAATGCCCCCGGCTGTACGCTGGGTCCTTGGCAAGCAGCTCTGGCTCTGGGTATTCACTTGGCACACGTTTGGTATGCTAGAGCTGCTTGAGTACTTAGGTGGTGTGAGCTATGGATCTTGGGGTCATTGCCTTAAGGTGGCAGGTGGACCCTGGGTCTTGGTTTCTTCTTTCCCGCCTAAGTCCTTTTTTTTTTTTTCTTGAAAAATAGAAGGAGAAATAGTGGTATCACCTAACACTCGATAGCTATTGGATGAGTCTCACGCCCATCACTCAGTCCATGGGTCAAGGGCGTGTTCTCACATGTCTTCTCCCTTAATGTAGTCTTTCTGAGAGGAATGGATCCATATACATTCTCAGGGCTGTAGCCAAACAGCACAGACTTAAACGTGAGGTGTGAACCACACACAGTGAAGAATGTAATACAGATGGAAAAGACATCATCCACCGCACAGTGAATCCGAAGAGAAAAGCTAGTGATGGGATCACAGGAACTCAATCCCTGTACCTTTTCCTGGAATCATTCATTCATTCACTTAATACGCATGTGTGTGCGTTCACCTGCCATGTGCTCACAGAAGTCAGGTGACAGCTCGTAGGAGTGATTCTCTCCATCGTGAGGGTGTGGGGAATGAAATTCAAGTCATGAGACTTGGGGACAAGCACTTTTACCCACTGTGCCATCTTGCCTTCCCTGAGGACCCCACCCGTTACTCTTTGATCTGTTCCTCTATATCACTCTCTCCAGATGGCATAGATAATGGAATTTTACCCCAAGAAAAGAGCAAGTCCACTGGAGAGGATTGAGACAGGGTGTGATACGATGTTTTAGATTTTTCGACTGATGTAAATTCGTGTTGTATACAATTAACCATATTAAGGTGTACCCTTAGGGTTAAAAACACTCTATGTAACTATCATCTCTAGCTGTTTCCAAAGTGTTTTCATTCTCTTAGGAGGAAGCACCAATAAGGAGCCAATTTCCTTTCTCTCCCAGCCTTTGACAACTCCCTGTCTGATTTACTGTTCGTGGATTTGCCTGTCTAGACTTGACCCTCAAATGCTCTTAGAAAAATCAGTATGGCTGGTGGGCCGAGAAGAAGTAGGAGAAATGTTAAATACCATGAAAACACAGGCAGCCATTAGGCCGCTTCTGGCGATAGGTAGCAAGATAGTCTCCTATACTGTGGGCATCACAGGTAGAAGAGGGCCAGGGGGCCTGTCACATGGCCACCTCTGAGAAGCCCTGTGGTAAGGAAGCCTGCTGTGGATTGACTGTGTTTCACAAATGTTCAGTGTTAGGAAGTGGGCCTCAAAGAGAGGTTTTTCACTTAGGGGGACAGATCTCTCATGAATGGATCAATGCCCTTCTCAAGAGGTTGCTACAGGAACAGGCTTTTCTAAAGTGAGGCTGCCCCTTATGTGTCATCTCTATGGCATGCACACACTTGCCCTCCTGCTTTTCTCACCACGAGACCCTCACCAGACGTGGCTTCCCACACTTGGTCTTCTCTGCCTCTACAACTATGAGCCAAATAAATCTCTATCCGTTATACATGATCCGGTCTCGGTATACTCTGTTGTAGGAACAGGCAAAAGATTAAGACAATCTGGACTAGACAGTTGAAACCTTCCTCTAAGTGCTCTTCAGCTTGTCCAAGTGCTCGTAGGTTCCTATGGCTGTATCTTGAATTAGACAGGATTGGAATTCAGCGCTGTGCCCCAAGGCTGCTGCAGTTTTGTTTTGATGCACTGACCTGATCACCTCACATCTGGGCCTTTGACATCCTGGTCTAAACACTGCAGGTGCTGACAGGCTTTGAGATCACGGGGTTAGTGATTTGGTTCCTTTGGTAAGTGCCTGTCCCAGAGGGACAGTGATGGGCTGTGTGATTGTATAACATGGGTGCAGATAAAGTATGGCTGAGTTTGAAAGTAGATTTACGTTCTTTGGCAACTAGAATCTTCTGGAAAGTCAGCTCTTTGTGGTGTTTCCCAGACAATCAGTGTGAAGAATCTTCCTCATCTCATCTGGATTTTAGGGATTGGCAAATCTCAGCCATGATGGTGTAAGGTAGGCAGGGCCTCCGTCAGTTTCAGTTTCTGTTTTTAATGACCCTGTTTCCTCAGAGCTTCTTCTGTGTATTAGCCATGAAACTCCCAGCTTTCCCAGCCACAGGTTCTCATCTTCCTGTTGGCACTACGTGCCAATGGGCTCGCTCTTCATTTTTCATGCTATAAACCTAGATCTTTATTTCTGTTGTAAGCAGGAAGAATCACTACAGCCCAAATCAAATCATGCTACAGGCTCTGAGTGCTGGTTCAGCCCTACAGCCCACTCCTCGTCCAGGAGCCACACGGCTAAGAGTTTATTTCAGCTCTCTTGGTAGTTAGCCTACAGAACTTCAAATGAAACACTTACATGTTGTTTCTCAATTTTGTGGACTTTGACACTACCCATTAGGTCCCTGTTGTGACAGACAAGGAGCTAGTTACTTATACTATGTCCCAAATGTGTCTCTCCCTCTGTTCCTCCCTCCCTCCCTTCTTGCTTTTCCGGTGTTAGGATGGGATAGTTGTACTCCCGAGTAGGTGTCTTAATTGTCTTAGGACTCCTGAGACCCTAGAGCCAAGTTTGTGGCTTTCAGTATCTGTAAAGTGCCTCACCAGATTCCAGTCTTGCCTCTTGCATTAGAAGACAGGACTGAAAAGGTCTCATCTCCTATGACATACCCCACCCCCTTCCTTCCTTTAATTTCTTTCCTGTTATTTCATCTAGCTCTGCATTCCAGATGGCTGGATTTAGGGAATGATAGTACAGGATGCTTCCTCCCCTCTCATTCTAGTAGTCTCAGAGAAACTGGGGTTCAGTAAGGGTGACCTGCCCCCACTTTCCAGCCTACAAGGGGGACTTGGGAAGGTCATCATCCCTTCCCTTCCAGCATGGGAAGCACTGATCCAGAAGTAGGTTGGTGTGGCAGTGTGCCCTGTGTGATTAGAGATGATTTCTTTTGCTGCTGAAGACACCAAGCCGTGAGAGGATTTACCTTGAGTCCATTCATATGGCAGGGCTGGGCCTTGTAAAACAATGCCCGACAATTAGTGCCGCGTGGAGCCGCTCTCTAGCCCGGGCCTGCACAAGCTTCATGAGAGCCAGGGAGCTGCAGTTCATGGAGGTCCATTGGGTTCCCTCCTGGAGCTCTCATTGTCCCAGCTTGGAGGACAAAGAATGGGAATGGTGGAGCAAGGATGGTCACCTGCTCACAGGTGGCTTGGGATCTTGAGCCCATCTCTCTACTTTTCTAAGGCTACCCCGATCCATCTTGTTGGTGCCACTAATAGCCACCATGGTGCCGACTGTCTTCCCTTTATTCATCCCTGTGTTTGGTTTTTAAAAGCAACACAAGGCCAGTCCTTTCTTTTCTTGGTTGAGCACCCCTTATATGGCAATCAAAAAAGAAAAAAAAAATCAAAATGTTCAAGCATCTGCTGCTCTTTTTTGAGTGATGTGACACCACAAATGGAAAATTCCACATTGTGAAACTTCGGGTCATGCACGAAACCATTGGCAATACTACATAAATTGCCCTTCGGGATGTGTGATATGATGTGTGTAGAGCATAAATGAATTTCGTGTTTGGGCTTGTTTTGCAACCCCAAGCCATTTCACTGTGTGGTGGCAACTGAGCAGCATCCGATGCAGAATGTTCTGGTCCCAGGCCCTGGGGATACAGACAGCCACCTCTACAGAAGTTGATGGTACCCCATCGTATCCTGAAGGTGAGAACATCTGGGCTGTGAACTGGTCAGAGTGAAGGGATGGAGGGGCCCCAGAGGTCTTCCATGTCTTCCTCCCTCCATGTCTCCCTGCCAGTGAGTTCAGGACCTCACAGAATAATGGCTTTTCTTTGGGTGGTTTTCTGTTGTTGTTGTTGTTGTTTGTTTGTTTGTTTGTTTTTATGCTAGGGCAGGGTTCTTGGAGATCTGCAGGATTTTAGAACGCTGCAGGGCCTTAGAATGCAACATTGCTTTCCTTCCTCTGTAATTAACAGGTCAGAGTGTGAGAGTTCCCCTAGGACCCCAAGCGGTCTCTGCTTCAAAGCTTCGTGGTCATGAATTAGCTGTGTTCTGAGATTTAGGGCTCATGGGTGGGTCTTTTATAATGAGGAAGGCTGCAAACTGCCGTGGTTACCCAGGGCACAAGCAGGCTTGCTCCCTCCCTCTCTCTCTCCTCCTCCTCTCCCTTTCCTCTCTACCCTTTTCTCTCCTCTCTTCCTCCATCCCTGGCTCCTCCAGGGCTCCCTCCAGGATGCATGCCTGTCTACTGGGTGCCATGGGCAACACAGACATCCGGAAAAATTTGCCCCTGTGTCCCAGGAACTTACAAGTTCCACTCATAGTGACTGTACTAGGACAGAGCACACACCGTCTTCCGGCAGGAGCTGTTTTTGTGCTCTTGAGATGGTGTTGACTACATGCCCTCAGAAACCATCCTAGTCCACTTCTTCATAGTGATTCCCACTGTGGTAATGGCGCCCTGCTCAGCTGAAGCCACAGGGTGCTCTTGTGAGCTTGTGTCCTGGGCCTCCCTGGGGAGTCTGGGCCGTCTGGGATGGCCTTGCTATGGGCATGGACAATGGGTTATCTCCTTACTTGACATTTCAGGCAGTTTTGTTCCTATATATAGCAGAAATTCTTCTTCTTACCAGTTACCTATGGGAAGCAGAAGTATATGCTAAGGCCCAGCACTGGCTCTCTGGGAAATTGGGGCTGTTCAGCGGCTCAAGAGAGTTGGAAGCCTACAGTGCCCCAGCTTCTGGTCTCCTCGTTTCTTCCCAGCATAGCTCCCACTGCCCTGATAGGAGCTCTCTCTCTCTCCCCCCCCACCTCATTTTTTAAACTCACTCGTTTATTTATTTCTGTGTGGGATGGCAGAGAGAGGGTGGCACAAGGAAGATGGAGTGTGCCGTGGTCTGAGGATGGCTTGTGGAGCCGGTCTCTTTCTCCTTTACGAATGCAGGAGACTGACTTCAGGTTACCAGGCTTGGCAGTGATCACCTTTACCTGCTGAACCACCTCACTAGCTTTCTCTTCTAGGCTTTTAACTCACTAGGATGTATTCCCAAGAGCTAGTGGCTCTGTGGGGTCTCTCCCAAGATTCCTTTTACTCCTTTCAGAGCGTGTGTACCACTGAACCCCAGTCAGTCTGAGAGTGGCCTCGACCACAGCGGGGACTTGTCAGTATTATTTCTTACAAATGCCACCCTTTTGGATTGATTTGGTCTGCAGTGGGAATTCTGCAGTTCCCAGCAGTTCTTATTGATTTCAGCAGCTTGTAAAATGTAGGTTTATTTCCCCCTCAGGCCGCTAGCCATTTCTTACCCTACCCTTGGCCCTAAGCATAGAGAGCCCAGAACAAACTCCAGTTCATAACGGGGACTGTACCAGGTATTGGGACTTCTTTGTAGAAAGGAAGGAAGCAAAATCTGGCTGAGTCTCAGAGGGACGGGTATAGATCCCACTTATCGCCCCACAGATACTATCAGTGCTGAATCCAGGCATTCTAAAATGATTAGCTGACAACTTTGGGCTAGCTAATGCAATGCTAGCTAAAGCAATGCCAGAACCGTGAGTCATTCTATTACAGGTGCGGACAACAATGAGCATGCTCCATCGCCACGGTAACGGGAACATTGGATTTGCCTCAAACCAGGAGGAATCTACTTTCAATCCTCTGGAATGAGGATGTTTCCCACACTGTCCCACAGCTGTTCTCCCTAAGGCTGTTCCTCATGCTGCAAACTGTCATGGTTCCGGTCACTGCCACCTGAATGAATAGTTGTCCTATCACACTACATACAAATGACTTCCCCCTCTTGCTGCTTCAGAGGGGCAGCCAGCATCTCATGCCCTGAATGCCCAGTGTAAACTCAGTAACTGAATGTTTTCTCTAGGCAGCGAAGGATGACAAGGTGACAAAGAACTAGGCATTCAAAGTTTGACAGATTTGGCTCAAGTTCCGACCCTGTCACATGTGAGAATGTACGTTTTCCTCAGCTTTGGCATCCTTCTGAGTGAACTGGAATAGACCCCACTCCACCAGGCTATTGCAAAGGCTAAGTTCAAGTGTGTTTAAGCGCTTGGCACATCGCTCAGGAGGAGGTAGTTCTGAGGATGTCGACGGTCCCAAGAGTTGACTGTGCCCAAGACAACTCCCTATAATTTTGAGCTCTGGACTGTGGGTCTCATGAACCTTGGCTGATTGGGTAACGTGTCACACAGCAGTCTTGGAGAGGCACTTCAGGAGCTGATTCTGGGTGACATCAGCAAGTGGGGCTTACTCTACAGAAACTGGAGGTTCAGGGCACAGCCTGGGTACTGATAGAGCTACTTAGATAGAAACCAGCCACCCAGCTGTGGAAGGCTGGGCGGTGGGTATGACAGGAGCGGGCACTCAGAGCAAAGACAGTGTGGTCAGGTTTGCTGTCTGACTAGCCGGCTGAACTCTGAGCCTGTCTTTCCTTGCTCATGCCCATGGTTCAGAGCATCAGAGGCATAGGACACATGCCTTCACTTTGGGACCCTAAAGGGCCCCTTTTGGCTGAGCTGTGGGGTCAGAGCTGGCATCTGGAGCCGTAACCACAGAGAAATAGCCCGTGGGGGAGAGATAATTTTCTAAAAAAGGAATGAGGAAAGTGTCCTTGGCAGCAGAGGAAGCAGATGACTGTGAGATCTTGGATGGAAGATGTGGGCTTCTTTTCTGAGAGCAAGAGACTTGGATGAGATGCACTTAGAAGACGGTTCTGTTCTAATAGGAGGACACGAATTATTAAGGGGACAACTCTTTCCCTGAGAAAATAGGAATTAACATTGTTAGCCGCCTCCATTTCTCATTGGTCCCTTAAAACTTTCTACCCCCAGTTGCTGCAACACGTTTAATTTTTAATAAAATAGTTACAGAAAATTAGAGACAACCCATGTATCTGCCACTTTTTTTTTAAGATGAGCTTTCTAGGGCTGTCATTTGCAAGAAAAGAATGATTATTTTACAAGTACAGATAGGGTCTGGTGGGCACACGCCTATAATTCTGGTACTTGGGAGACTGAAGGAGAACGGTCATGGAACTGTAGCTAGCCTGGCAAAACCAAACAACAGCCATGCACATATAGATGAATGGCTGGGCAAGTGACTACACCATCATAACCAGCATGTGAGATGTGTGCACCCACCCCTTAGTATCCACAGGGCATTCGTTAGGCACACCCCAGACTTCCAAAATCTGAGGATGCTCAAGTCCCATATACAAAGCAGTACCATATCTGCACACAACTTCGGCACATGCACTAGTATACTCTAAATCAGTGTACTGTTCAGGGAATAATTACCAAACCCTGCATGTTGAGTTCAAATACAACTCATTTCCCCGATATTTTCAGCCCTTGTTTGGTTGCGTGTTGAGTAACTGATCGTGTGAGATGCCTTCCCAAGTTCTTGTTTGCAGTCATTTTTATCTCCTCTGCTCCCACCTGCCTCCCCAGGTCACCTCTATCATGGAGATTTGTTTTGTCTATTCTAGAATTTCATAGAAACGGATTGTATAATTGAATCTAGATTTTTTTCACTAGACAATGTCTAAAATTGATTCTGAGAATTTTCTGCCATTGTTTTTTTCTTTTTAATGCTAAATAGAGTCCCATTTGTCAAATTTACTTTGGCCTGTTTATCCATTTGTCAGTTAGGGAACACTTGGGTTCTTTCCAGCTTCTGTGGACGTTTGTGTACACGTCTGTCGGACACGGCTTGGTTCCTCTTGCACAAGTACTTGGGCATAGGACTGCTAACAGTGCAGTAAATATGTGTTTGACTTCATAAGAAATGGTGAAAATGTTTTTGAAAAGCATTAGCCTCAATGTGCTCATCACATGATGCCAAATAGGAATTTCTAATTATACTACCTTCTTGCCAGCTCTAAAACAGTTCTGTTCCTGACCATTTCAGTGAGTTTGCTCATGTGTTTTTCCTAAAAATGAAGGATGCTGAACATTGGCCATGCGATCATCACCTTTTCTGGATTTGACAGGGTACTGACACTGCCAAATGCCATTCAGAAAGAATGTAGTACTTGCTGGCATCAAAGACCTTGCCTGTCGTACCCCCCCGTTTTGTTCCCTTTTTCCTTTTTTTCCTGAAGGTAATCAGTGTTCTGTGGTTGGTATGCCTTTTCCATGAATGTGTTTTAAATTTTCATTAGCATGTATATATACAAAATAGTATTAAGCAATATCATGTGTGTTTTTAAGCCTCCCCAAAATGCTCCATTCTGTATTTATACTTTTGCAATTTGCTCTCCCACTCTCCGTTTTTGAGGTCTACCCATGTTGATACATGCAGATTTAGTTTGTTCTATCCATCGCAGGGTTCCACCTGTATCCCTATAGGCTGGTGTTCTGATGTGCAGCCTGTGCTAGTCTCCTTGTAGATTTGTGTGTGCAATCCTCCGGGGCTAGTACCTAGAAGGAGCATATTCTTCTGAGATGTGCATCTGGACTTTGCTAGATAGTGCCATGTGGTTTCAAAGAGATTCCCAAAATATATGCTGCCACCCACCGAGTGCCAGAATTCCCAATTCCCATTTCAAGGCAATCGGGCTTATATCTGCCACTGAGGGTTTACAGGGCCACATCTTGGGGTAGCCTTCATTTATGTGTCCTTTGTTGCTAATAAGTAATGTTTCATATATTGGTGCCCCATGTGCGTGCTTCATCCTCTCAGCCTATGCAGCTCAATTTAACTGCCATGCTAGCTTTTAATCCTTGTTTTATTGTGCATTTTCACTGTGGTATTTTTCTCATGGAAATTCCCACTATAATCAAATTTATTAGCCTACACTTTTTGTCTTAGGAAATATTTTCTTATCCCTAGATCATTATACAGCCTAAAGTACTTTTTCTAAATAAATGGGGGAGGGTGCTGGAGTTTGAACCCAGCCTTGTGCATGGTAAGCAAATATTCTACCACTGAGCCATGCCCCAAGCTCTTCTCGCTGAGTTGATGGGTACTTTGCCATATTTTTCGCATGTCTATGTTCTATTCCCAAGCTGGCTCTTCTGGTTGGAGGGTGGGACTGCTTGTGAACCAGTTGCTCTTCACTTTAATTATCATGGTGTTACAAGAATTCTCTGAAGGAACAGGTCCCTACTCTTCTCATGTTTTTGGTATTTGTGACTTTGACAGTTTCCACTGAATTCTAGAACTAGCTTCTTGTTCCAGGAACAACCTTTGGGATTCATGTTGAAATGGCCTTATATTTCACTTCTTTGTTTATTTTTGAGACCATCTTGCTGTGTAGCCTTAGCTTGCCTGAAACTTAGTGTGTATACCACGCCAGCTCAGACTTGTGGGTAAGCCTCTTGCTTCTGCCTCCTGAGAGTGTACACCACCATACCTGGCTGGCACTGTGTCTTGTGATTATCTTGATGTGATGATTAATCTTGATTGTCATTTTTATTGAATTAAGAGATGCCTAGGGGTCTAACAAGACACATCCTTGGGCATGGCTGTGAGGGTATTTTCAGAGAAGGTTGGCATGTGGGAAAACATCTGGGGAGAAAGATAAGCCCTGACTGTGGACAGTCCCATCTCATAGGTCGAGGGCCCAGATACAATGAAGGAGGACGGTGGAGAAGGTTGGTGAATGCAGGCATTGTCTTATTCCTCTTCCTGGCTCTTGCGATGGGAGCTGTTTTGCTCTGCCCTGACACACCCTCCACCACGACAGGCTGAAACCTCAAAAACAGTGAGCAAATAGGTCCTTCCTTTATGCTGTTTCACTTGGGTATTTTGAAATCAAGTTTTTCAGATGACCATACTAAGTAGTGTGTTTTATTGTGTATATCTCACATTATCCTTTATTCTTATTCCTCCTTCCCCCTTGCTGGTGGCCTTGTCCCTCCACAAAAAGACAGCCCCATTCTGATTTCATGTTACATATATCCTGTAATTCTTTTGTCCCCTCACCTTGGGGTCTCTTAATACTTCCTCATAGTCTCCCTCAGCCCCCCAACTCTGTGTGTGTTCATATATATGTATATACACACATATGTATATGCATATATTCATTCTCCATATGCATCTCGTACCCAATGACCATAAACTAACTCAGGAAATTGGTATCAGGGAAGTTTGTTGGGGAATTTGGAGAAACTTAAAGAAGCAGAGCAGAAAAACGTTATAGTGGTTTAAGCAGAGCTTCGTGGGTGATTCTGGCAAGAGCTCAGAAAGCCAAATGCCTGCAGGAAGGCAGCAAGCGGTGGAGGCACAGGCGGTTTTATACGGGAATGAGGAATCCACTAGGAACTGGACCAGAGACCATTCATGTTACATTCTGGTACAAAACGTGTTTACACTTTGTCCATGCCCTAAGATGGTGGAGGAGGATGAGTTTAAAGGTGATGCGCTAATTAATTTGGCACGAATTTTTTTTTCAGGCAGTCCAGGCTGTAGTATCATCATTTCT
The DNA here is from genome assembly GCA_028555095.1 of Dicrostonyx torquatus. Classification (NCBI taxonomy): domain Eukaryota; kingdom Metazoa; phylum Chordata; class Mammalia; order Rodentia; family Cricetidae; genus Dicrostonyx; species Dicrostonyx torquatus. The sequence goes on along the minus strand of JAQHUG010000025.1, from coordinate 3,958,526 downwards.
GGCTCTTTTTCACCAAATTCTCAGTGAGAATTAAGAAGCACAAGGGAAAGCAAGAGGTATTTTTTAAATAACCACAAGTTGCCCAGCAACATGGGTGTGAAGTTGGGGCTAAGATGACATGGTTTCTGAAAAAGATTCAGGTCACCAAAACTCCGTCAAGTATTTTGTACTGACAGTAGGGAAGACGGCTTGAGGGCCCTCAGGATTAGCCAAACTCATTTCAGGCTGAAGGATCTGGAAGAATAAATTACTTGAAAATGCTTTCCCTTCCCATGAGAAGGCACATTTGGGGCCCCTTACTGACAAAGAGCCACCTAGGAAATGTTTCTCCATGCATCATTGCATCTCAGCCAGCTTCTCAAGCATGGAGAGAACAGTGCAGTCTTGTCTCAAGATGCCCAACGGTAGTTGTTCAGGCTGGTGTGAGGCACTGTCATTGTCTACATGAGCCTCCTGAATGAGAGGGTTTTATAGGGTCACGGAGGCTTCCACTCAGACTTCAAAGAAAGGCCCTAGAACAGTGATTCAACCTGTGGGTTGCAACCCCTGGGATCACATATCAGAGATTTACACTACAATTCATGACAGCAGCAAAATTACAATTATGAAATAACAACTAAATAATTTTATGGTTGGGGGTCACCACAACATGAGGAACTGTGTTAAAGGGTCGCAGCATTAGGAAAGGTGCCTGCAGGGATCCTGACCTTGTCTCAGATTGCCTTCCAGATGTGAAGGTATGAGGGTGAAGCTGCCAGCCCCACAGAGAAGCCACGTGGGCTGTTACAGGCAAAGCCATACAGATGAAGCTATGCAAGCGTGACAGAGCTCATCCCACCGAGCTTGAGATGATCAACATGGAATTTGCTATTTTCCCTGTAGGCTTCATCAAGCTTTGGTCTGATCCTTCCTTGCTTCTCTCCCCTTCTCCATTTCGGAATGGGACTATCTATGCTGTGCCATGATTTTTGAAGTATGCCATTTGTTTCATTTTATCTTACAGGTGCTTACCATTAATACTTTGCCTTGAGTCTCACAAGACATTTTGGACTTGGGCTTTTTACAGTGCTAGAATTTTGAAGCTATGGGGACTCTGGGAGACAAGCTGAATGTGTTTTGCGCGAGATGGACATGAACCTTCAAGGCACAGAGGCAGAATACTGTGGTCTAAATAGGAAATCTCCCCTCCAGGTCCGTAGATAGGGCTTGCTCTCTGATTGATGGCACTATTTTGGGAATTTCTGCAAACTTTAGGAGGGAGAGCCTAACTGGAGGCAGGTGGTCACAGAGGGACATGCCCCCTGATCATGCTTCCTGCTCCCCACTAGTGGAGTAGTCTTAGCTAAATACTTCTTATTCACAGCCGCATTCACTACTGCAAGGCGGCATGCCCATTCCTGACCTTTAGGCAGCATGACTGTGATGTTTGGTTATAGCGGAGTACAACATCTATTTTCCCTGTGGAACTTGCCGCTGGATTTCTTCTTGGCCTCTGCTTCTGTGATAGAAAAACAGCAACAAAGAGTAAATGGTGGTGAGAACAATTGGAGGAGTCTGTTTTCTTCTGTTCCTTGGTCCTTACAGATGTTTCCTTCTGCCTTTCGATCTGTCCTCACGCACTGTCAGCCCCTGTCAGTCTTCACCCTGACGGAAGAAACACCCTAGGCTGGTCTGTAGGACAGTTGCCATCTTGAGATCTTCTTTCTGAACCTACCCTTAGTTTTCTTTGCTTCTCTTTTGCTTTGTGAGCCATTTCTTGGGTCCTACACCTTCGATTTCCTTAACTTTCTGACATTTTTTAAATCCCCCCCCAGTAGATTTCTGCTAAGGAAATGTCTCTGTCCTGAACCTGCAACTATAAACATTTTCTGTAAATGCTGTATCTCAGTCTGGCTTGTCACCTGGCCTCTGGATGTCCCTGAGACAGAGGGCTCTGGACTCCTTCCTGCCACTTCCTCCCCATTGGGGGAGAGCGGGTCACTGGCTGCCATGGGTGGAAGGGTCCTAGAATATACTTTATTCACCTTCACCTGGCACATGCCTTTGAGCCTTCCAGGGCCTGAGTTACCATCTTTGGAAAGCAGCTCATTTCCCTTCTCCCCACGGTGTACAGGTTCCAGCTTTCGCCTCCATATGCTGTCAGCCATTCACCCACTTGCCTCCCATTCTCTGAGAGGGATTTGTTTCTGCATCCTATTAATTGTCAGCTCCTGTTTTATTTTCTTTTCCTCTTTGTGGCTTGGTACCTAATTCTTTTTTAGTCCTTTTCACCGAGTGTCAGGGGAGCATGGAGTAGACAATCTGCTTTCATTCAGCCACGTGAACCCTGAGAATTTACTATGTGTTCTCATTGTTGCCAGTTCATAGGAATGCTGGTAGTTTCTATGAATAGATCCTGAACTGTTTTGTTACTTCTGATTGTTTGTATGATGTTTTTGGATCTTAGAGGCAAACAATTCTAATGCAGGAGAATGTCAGCAGTTTCTCACTTTGTAATCCTTTTGTTTCCTATTTCTTTTTGTTGTTGTTTCAATATAGTATTTAAAAATCAATGGTAGTGAATAGCTTTTTTCTTATTCTTGATTTTAATGGAAAAGCATCCTGCGTTTTTCATTAAAAAATGAAGTAATTATGATTTTTGCTCATGATGATTTACAAGACTAAAAAAAATTCCCTACTATTCCTAATTTGCAGGAGCTTTCACCCCACCTGGGTACTGACTTCTGGCATGTCTAGTATTCATTCTGCATGCAGGTTAGTTAGGCTGTGAGTGCACATACCCAGGGTAGGCAGGCTGTACAACTCAGCAGATACTGGAGGAGGAGAATCTAGGAGAGAAGAGAGAAAGCGATGCTGTTTGAGCCAGCACAGAGGTCACACACATGGTGGATAAGCAGTCATGGGGTGGGGAGGGGACCTTTAAAGGAAGAGAAAGGAAGCCCAGAGTGTGAAGGAAAACATGTTTAGAAACTAGAGAGAGTGAGAAGATGAAAAGTTACACTTTTCTGCATGATTTAGAAAAGCTGGCAGACTTACAAAGTTGCATGGCAGTGTGTGGCCCAGTAAGCTAGTAGGCTAGTGGCAGGGATTCTGAAACAAAAAAAAAGTACATAATCTGATTAAAGGACTAATTATTCTTGTATTTTTTTGTTGTAAATGGGGGAGAGGTGCGGGTTGTGTTCCCAGCACCCAACTCCCAGCCCCCAGCCGCTGGCCCGCTCAGCAGCTGGTTGCTTGCACCTGAAATAACCACGTGAGGACAGTATTCATTTAAACTCTGCCTGGTCCATTATCACTGGCCTTTTCTTGGCTAGCTCTCACATCTAAACTAACCCATTATATAAGTCTGTATGTCACCACGAGGTGGGTGACTTCCCGGACGGTTCTACGGTACTTCCATCTGCTGCGGGAGCCTCATGGTGACTGGCTGTCTCACTTCCTTTCTTCCCAGAACTTCCGTTCTGTCTACTCTGCCCACCTAAGGGCTGACCTATCTTATAAGCCAGACAGAGTCTTTATTCAACCAATGAGAGTAATACAAAATACAGGAGACCACTCCCACATCATTTCCCCTTTTTCTGTTTAAACAAAAAAAGAAAGGCTTTCATTTTAACATAGTAAACTTACATATAACAAAACAGTTATCAAGTAAGAATTACAATTACAATATTTATATCTACTTTATCTTTTATCATAACTAAGGAAGACTATAACTATAACTATCCATTCTTCAATTCCATCAAAGACTCCATAAGGATATAATATTACCTAATTAAACAAGAAATAAGCAACTTACAAAACTCTACAAGTGACAGAGACATTTTGCTGCCTGGACAGTCACCCAAAGTTCTTTTTTACCGTTGGGGCATCCATCTTCAGCCTACAGGTCCATAGCATCCAGCAGACATTTCCATGAAGCAGGAAAATTCAAAGACAGTTCAGTCACTTTCTTTTGTGTCCTGCAGAATGTCTTGCAGACTCTTTTATGAATCAGGAACCCTGAAAGATCATCTCACCTTTTAGGCAAGTTCAGCAGTCCTCTTTCTGTGGGTTCTTTGTGTCCATTTAAGCAGTCCAGGCAAGAGCAGTTTCTTGCCCAAATGGCTCGCAAACTCCATAAGGAGCCTCTTCGATGCCCATCTTCCTCTTGAAGTAGCTTGGTGTTGCCAGGAGCAGACATGTCTCATTGTCATGAAAAGCCCTAAGTTATTAAAATATTAAATGCCATATTCTGCAGTCTTTGAAAGATATGAAGAATGTCTATCTAAAATATATCTATACATACTTAAAAATTTAACATGACTACAATCTAAACTATTATAGATGATTATCTATTAACAATCTATATTTCGTAATTATACATTACATTTTTAAATGAACTAAACAATCACAATACCTTAATCAAGATCAGAAACATATATACATATATACAGCAAAATTAACCTTAAACTTATGTCAACAAAGCAAAATCCATATCAATGCAAATTATTCATGTCCATATCATCTCCCCCTTTAAATGTAAAAAAAAAGCATTTATAAACAATATTTGGGAATATGGACGAAGTTATCTCTCTCCAAACTGCTTCCTGCTGTATGGGGGCGCTGTTAATTAGGTCTTTCATGGTATAACCTGTGTGGCATAGTTAGCCTGCTTTATTTTTTTTTTTTTTTGGTTTTGGTTTTTCGAGACAGGGTTTCTCTGTGGCTTTGGAGCCTGCGCTGGAACTAGCTCTTGTAGACCACGCTGGTCTCGAACTCACAAAGATCCACCTGCCTCTGCCTCCCGAGTGCTGGGATTAAAGGCATGTGCCACCACCACCCGGCTAGCCTGTGCTTTTAAAGCATTTTATTTATCATCATTGTGTGTGGGTATATGCTATGTGTGTGAGCATGCGTGCTATGCATACCTGTGGAGGTCAGAGGACAGCTCTGTAGAGTCAGTTCCCCCTCCACCTTTACATGGGTTCCAGGCTTTGAATGCAGGTCATCAGCCTTATGTGACAAGTGCCTGTAGCTAGCTGCTGAGACATCTCAGTGGCCCGGCCTGTTTTGTTTTTCCCTTGTAATCTTTTAGTGTGTTGAGTTTGTTGAGTTTTCTGATTTTTCACACCTCTGCATGTCTAGAATTCGCTAACGTTTATTTCAAATTTTTACACTTCCAAGCTAAGTGGGGTTAGGAGGCAGGCTTTTAAATTCCTTCCCTCTTGTGTTATTTTCCTTTGAAGTTGTCTGAAGTTTCTTTTGGGGTGTTAATAAATGGAACTAAATGTTTTCATCTTAATTTCTGGGCAAGATTGTGAGCTATTGTCTATTCCTCAAACATTTGTGAGAACCTAGGAGAAAAACCACACAGGGCTATTACGGTTTTAAATGTAGATTTTTGACCCTTGAATTGATTCCTTTGAAGGCTATCGATTTCTACAGGGTTTCTAATTCCTCTTGAGTCAATCTGGATATTTTTATTTTTCTCGAAAGTTGTCATCAGTGGCAAGAGATAGCAAACAAACAGGTAGTTCCAGGACTTGTTGAAAAAATAGTATCTTTAGCTCATCCCCACTGCCAGCACCTAGAAAGTGGAGAAAGATCAAAGGCAAAGCATGCTGGGGATTTGTATTATTCAGAAGGGAAAAAAAGCTATTGATTAATGCTGTACTTGAAGTCAAGTGTCCTTGTTCAAAATATCAGTGTAACCACCTACATAGTATAAATGGACTTTATAAATGCCAGATTTGTCAAGGAAGATGGGAAATAAAATATAGTCAATGTAAGGCAAGGCAAGAGGGTCAGACAATGCCCAGGAAAACCTGGTAAGAAGGAAGTATGTCTTTAGGGTGGCTCCTGGGCAGCACCCCTTTGAGGAAGAACTGATGGATGCTCCCTTGGCACCCATATTAAGCACCTGTCACTACTCAAGTCCCGAATGCACTACCCATTTGCTGTCTTTCCCTCCTGCAAGAAGACCAGGCTGGGTCATTGATCTGTGTGTTCTAGGCACCTGACACGGTAACTGTTTGAATAAGCATGATGTATAAATAAATAAGGAGACGCGTCAATAATTCCTGAAATGCTGCTCAGTGTGGCTGACCTGCTCCAAGGAGGCGGTTTAATGTCACGGTTGATCAGTGAGTCAGGGATGGGAGAAGTACACACAGTCTTGAATTCAGCTAGGGAAGTGAGTTGGTGTGAGATGTCTCGCTGGCAAGTGCCTCTGAGCTCCGCAGCTGCCTGTATGACGTCACACACTCCATCAGCACATCCCTGGAAGGTACCCTACATTGGTAAAATAACCCATAGGCTTGACATTAGTGTTTCTCACGCGTGAATGTGCTCATAGGTCACTGGGCTGCACTTGTCAGAATCTGATGGTGGAGGAGGCTGGAGCGGTCTGTATGTGACGTTTATTACAGGCTCAGTGGTGGCCATTCTATGGCTATGCTTTATGTCACAGGTACAGGCTGTCATTTATACTCAGATACTCCTCCTGGTACTCAGTAACCAAAAGGGGAAAAAAGGACAATGAGTTTAAAATTTAAGTTTTTTGACTTCTTGGCTGGGAAGTAGAATATAGAATCCAGCACTGCACTAGCCAGAGTGGGGTGTCCCTCCTCAGCCTCAAACCTTCTATTAGCAGTCCAGCTTGCTCTGGATCTGCCTGGGACTGCAAGGGGTAGGACTCACTCCTTAGGTGGCTGCACAGTGACCACCTCTCCCTTGCTTTCCTGTTTCTCAGGCTGAGCGACACAGCCTGTCAGGACATGCTGCTTTCTGGGAAGCCCTTGTCTCTGTGATTCACATGTCACCTGTCTTTGATCTCTGACTCCACCATACTTTATGCACACAATCAAAATCCCATTTCCTTGTCTCATTTCAGCCTCCTTTACCCTGCTGTCACTCCGGTCCCCAGGCAGGAATGCTACCTTTTTGTTTTTATGTCAACCACCTGTTCTGGGCACACTAGGGATGATGGCGTGAATCCAAAGCTGACACTCACTTTCCTCTTTTTATTTTAGTTCCCTGGTTTTAGACAAATGTCATAGAACTGGTAGGAAGTGCCTTCAACGGCAGGGCCACAGATACATCAATCCTGGGGCAACAGGCACCTGCCTTTACAAGTCCCGTTTTCTGGGGCTTCCCAACCGTCACTGTGACTTCTGCTTGGGAACAGCATTGGCAGACAGTCTCTTCTATCCACTGTGGCCCTGTGGAGTGGGCGTGGGAGGTGGGGAGAATGAGGATGGAAAGAGGCTTCTGTCAGAAAGTGATGGAACCAGCCTTCCTGAGGCGGTGCTTTGGTTCTGGGTCTTCATCGAAAGCTTATTTTCCAAAGCTTAATTTCCATCGCAGAATCCTCTGGCATGGCAGGAAAAGCTGTCTTTTGAATACTCTCGGGGCTGTCTCCAAGCCCTGAGCAGGGAAACCTGTCCTGGTTCTTCACTGGCCACACTCTGCCAATGGAAGCTGTGGCTACTTCAGGGGGAGCAGAGGGGATGCAGTGTTAGGAGACAGCCAGAGAAAGGGACAGGGCTGTGATGCCAGATCCTTATTCCTTACAACTTAATGCTGGCAAAGGACCGTGGGTAAAGCAGGGGCTAGATGATTGTACAAAGTGTCAAACTGGGATGGAGAAGTGGGAATCTAGAATTAGGTCCCTGGTTCTTAGAGCGAATGTGTAATTCTGGGTTCCTGATGCTCTTCCACCACCTTGACACCCATCTCCAAGATCACATCTATTTATTCTGCCTCTGTCTCTCTCTCCTTAATCACTTCTTAGATTCGAAGTGGAGCAAGAGGGATGGCGTTGCTGCTGGTATTTTTCCTCTGCAAAAGTTTAGCTGACAGTCTGGCATGCAGAGCAGAGCCCAAAAAGGCAGGATTTAGGGATGAGCATCAGCACGTTGGGTTGGAAGCTGTTATAGGAGGCTGGGGCCGCTGACCCAGGCTACTGATGGGTAGTGTTTAACAGTCCCCAAAGCTGGAGACAAAAATAGGAAGGTAGGAGCTGGGACAAGCTTGAGGTTTGGAATGGAGGAGTAGGGCACATATAGGGAGCCAGACCGAACAGGCTGAATAGTACCGCTAGTAGGTAGCATTTTTGCTCTGCTAATGGAAGCTTTGGCCAAATGGACCAGAGTTCCCAAAGTGCTGGACCAAAGTACTAGTGTGGATCTGGAATGTTCTCTCAAGTTCCTGTTGAAGACTTAGTCCTTAGGCTGTGTTCCTATTAATAGATGGCAGAGTCTTCAGGGTTTGGAGCCAACAGGAGTTGGGTCACTGGAGCATACCATGGATGGAGATATTGAGACTCTAGCCTTTCTTTCCTCTTTTCCTGGTTGGTCTCCTAATGACCACAAGTCAAACAATGTTCTCCACCACTCCTGCCAAGATGCTGTCTGCCCCACAGGACCAAAAGTCATGGGGTAAGAACCTCTCAAGCCAGGAGCCAAAATATGCCTTTTCCTTGCAAATATTTTGCCAGAGTGGCAGAAAGCTAACAGAATCGTCTGTGGGCAAGACATTGAGTCCCAGTCCTGTGGAGAGAAGGCTTTTCCTTTTGCTCTTCTCACTGTTCATGATTATGGCGAGAAGAGGGTTCTGAGTGGGGCTGGGTGAGAGAATGCTCCCCGGGTAGCCACATCCACCTAGGGCCAATATCCTTGCTGGATTTTCATTGTGACCATTTTTAGGATCGCTGTAGGTTTCTACAAATGTTACTAATTTCCTATTTGAAGATGAATATAACACTTTCTTTTCAGCCATTTTTTAAAGGAAGAAAGTGTGCCCTCTAAAATATTAACAAAGAAGAAAAGCTGTATTAAGTTTGTTGGAAATTATATTGGTGGTCAAGGAAAGATGGGCTTTAGGGAGTTACTGGGTATGTGGGTTAAAGGTCACTGGCTGCAGGGCCAAATGGATGAGAGGTAAGCCCATGGCAGAGTGACTTTGGGCAAGTCATTTCATGTCTCTGTGCTGTGGGCGACTCCATCGTAAAACAGTGATGTTAATAGTGAGTTTCTTGGGTGTCAAATGTTTGGCCCAATGCCTGGCAGTCATTGTCAGGGGTAGTTATTGTTACATGAAATTCTCATCAGCTTGACATATTGACCCCAGAGGCTGGAATTCCTGGGCTAACAATAGCTGTAGGCCAGCCATGGACCAGGGAGCTCTGTGGAACTAAGCTTTCTGTCAACAGCATTCCAGAAGATATCATCTGTCTAGAATTTGGTGTCAGGATTTTGCCACTTGGGCTAGACAGCTGTGGAGGGCCATTTTGATGAGCATTCTACAGCTAGGGAGCCTGAGTAGCTGCCACAGAGGCAGGCAGGATGGCTCAGTAGATTATGGTTATTGCTGCCACGCCATGATACAGACACCCTTTACACTAGGTGAATGAATGAATGAATGAATGAATGAATGAATGAAACTTGAAAAAGAATAGCATAGCTGACCTGTTTTCTTTAGCAAGCCAGTTTGTAATGTCACCCCACAGCTGGATTTGGGAAGTTCCCACGCTTTCCTGAGTGATGATGGTGGCCCATCTCTAAACCATTCCTATACACAGTGTGGTTGATGTCAAATGCCTGCCTCTCATCCAGGAAGCTGCATTTTGGCTACATGCTAGGCACTCCATGCCTGTAACCAGTCCCTGGTAACAATCCTGGACGCTTGGCTTAGAGAACTGCACATAGGCATGCATGAGGATCTGAGTTCAGATTCGCAGCACTGAAAAAAGCCAAGAGTGGCCATTCCCATGCTTTGTAAGCCCAGCTCTGTGAGAGGAGGAGGCCAGGAGATCGCTGGGGCTTGCCAGCTGCAACTGAACTCCAGGCCCAGTGAGAGACCCTGTCTCCAAGGAGTAAGGCAGAGAGTGACAAAGGAGGGCACCTGATGTCCTTTTCTGACGTCCACATGTGTGTGTGGAGGGACAAACTCTAGATCTGAGAACTCACGTGCTTCCTTGGTAGACAGTGATTATGATTACACATTCTGCCACTGTCGCTGCAGGAGGAATTATCATGTAACTCTACCTGGGAGAGGATTTCCCTGGGGAGGACTCTGGAACTTGATTTATTTACTCAGGGTTTTATCTCTGTCTCCATAGCCCTTCAAGGAGTTTGCTTTGTATCCTCTTGCTGAAGTAGCGCTTAACCAAGGACCGAGAGCTGTTTCCTGAGCCTTACGTGTTCTCTTAGCCAACCTTAAAACCTAGGACTAGTCTTGGGGGCCCCCAATAGTCTGTCTTCAGATTAAGGAAGGAGACCAGGGATGGTATCCAAACCAGCAAAAGTCTTCCCAAAGCCAAGCAGGAAGAGTCATTATGAGACAGGCTGAGACAGGCGTTGCTCCTGAGGAGAGCCAGTCTCTCAGTAGTGTGTAGGGTGGGACTTGCCTTCTTGCAGGACTAGTGTGACATGGCTTTGCTTCTCACTGAGCAGGGTAAACAGCTCTGGAGTCCCTGTTGGGAATTTTCACACATGGCTTATGCCTCAACTATGACTCACATTGGAGCGCTGAAGGACTGAGAACAATCCCAAATTAGTGAGGGGGTGAAGGCAGTGTCAGAGACACCACACCCTGGTCATTTGTTGCCTGTAAGGGTGGCCACCCTCTGAGATAGTGTCAAGATTAAGGAATGTTAAGATCTGCTTCCCTCTGGGGAACCTGACTCATTTAAGGAGTGTGTTTTCAGCTGGGGCTCGGAATACCAGCAAGAGTAGAGGATCTTGGAAGCAGAACATTTGAGCTGTACTGATAAACAGCTGCCCTGACACAAGGCCAGGACTAGGAGCCTTTGCAAGCACCCTTGCCTTAAGATCAGAGGTACAATGGCTGGGTTGCTCTGTGGAGACCACTATAGGGGCGGGGTAGCTTCTGTTCAGACTCCCCTCCTGTCAGCCAGGAGTAAGCTCAGAGAAGTGGAGGTCCCATTTGACTAATTGGAAGAGTGAGGGAAGTAGAATAAAATAGGAGGCAGAGGAGAGTCAGCTGACATGGAATGGATGCTTGATTCTATCATATCTCACTAGGACAGTCTAGTAAGGATGATACTGGGCCACAGAGTTGAGAGAAGGAGCTGTGGCATGCTGCAGGAAACATGAGCACAGGTCGGTCCTAAATGCTTCGTGTGCATCTGTTCATTTACATCTTACCAGATGTATGCCTATAAATAACAGCATCATTATTATTTCTGTTTCCATGGGGATTGCCTATTTCAGACATTGTCTGGAGAGATCAAGTGGCTAGCTTAAACTGGGTATAGATCTGAACCCAGCTCCCAAGTTTAATATAGTGATTGTGTGGGCTTGGTAAAACTAGCAAGGTAGGGCTGGAGAGATGGCTCAGAGGTTAAGAGCATTGCCTGCTGTTTCAAAGGTCCTGAGTTCAATTCCCAGCAACCACATGGTGGCTCACAACCATCTGTAATGAGGTCTGGTGCCCTCTTCTGGCTTTCAGGCATATATGCAGACAGAATATTTGTATACATAATAAATAAATATTTAAAAAAGGACTAGCAAGGTAGATTAAGGTCACCAGTGTCATGGATGTCATAGGCTTTCATCACTACTTTTTTTCACTAGTAGACCTTGAAATAAACAGGGAACCACTGAAAAAGTGAACCTCTTTGGCCACCCATGTAGGACTCATTTTGGTGTTGCAAGTGTTCTGGAAACCCCCTGGTTTTCTACTTTTTGGAAAACCCCAGTTCACAGTCTTGTTTCTTGAGCTGGGTATACAAACCACAGTGAAAAGCCATCAGTCCAGTTTTGGCACCACTGTTCCGCAAAACCATGTCTTTTCTCAGATCATATATGTCCTGAAACTGACACACACAGTCCTCAGGTTCTTCTCAGAGCCGAGCTCACCACACCTCATCTTCGTGCAGTCAGCAGCCTCACTTCTTGTGCTGGGGGCATCTGATAGTGCCTTTCAGATCTGTCCTAATCCCCAGAAGCATGAATGGACTTTGTAAAGAGGTCTTTGTGGCTATAATTACATTAAGGATCTTGAGATTGTCCTGGGTTATCTGGATAAGCCTTTATAAAATCACGGGTGTCCTTGTTGAGGGAGCTGTGGGAGATCTGAGTTCACGTGGTTGAGAAAGAGCATGCCCAGGGAAGCAAAGGCTGAAGCAACCCAGCCATAAGAGGAGTGAGCAGCTACCAGAAGTTGAACAAAACAAGGGCAGATTTCTATTACTGTTTCTATTACTTCTTACGGACATCCTACTCAAGTTGACTTAAAAGGAAAAGGGACTCTCTAGATTGATGTAACTGAATATTCTCAGAAAGTTCAGCTTCAGACAAGGTTTGACCGGGTTGCTTCATGAATGTCGGTGCACTGTGATGTCTCTCTGCCTCTGCTTCCTTCTCTTTTTCTCCTTTCTGTCTTCTGCATTGACACTGTTCCATGAGGTAACTTGTCCAGAGGCCCACCCAAAGCATCAGGCTTGCATTCTATTGTCATAGTACCTCTTGTCCTTAATAATTCCTACCAGAATCTAAAGATTTGTTCTTATAGGACTGTCTTGGGTCATGTGCTCATCTTTGAAGTAGTTACTCTGACCAGGGCAAAGGATCTGCCAACTAGCCAGACTGAAATAATTTGTCCTATAAACCATGAGCATGGAAAAATGGAAACTTGGTGATCTCTCACCAGTGGCAGGGATATGCTGCACAGATCTGGATGTTGCAAGCTACTTCCAGCCTGGTGTATGCAAAAACTGATAAGATGTCTTGGGATCCCACAGTGGCTTCTATGCCATTGGATTGCCCTGGGTATTCTGGAGATGCCAAGCCAAGCTCCCCGCTACCCCAGCCTCTGGCACAGGAATCTCTCTTTGTCTGTTGGGGAATCCTGCAGCAGTAGCAGCTGCCATCCTGCTGGGACCATCCATTTGAAAGCCCCATTATCAAAGCATCTTTGAACTTTCTGTTGGGCTTATGTGACTCATGTTGGATATGGGGAGGGAGGCCTGTGCTGGGAAATAGGAGAAGGAAATGTGGACCAGCACTCCCCTACAATGGGGCTTTCTTTGCCAACATCTTTGTGGGGAGTGGGGGCAACTCACTGGAGGCACTGAAGCCACAAAGGAACTGCTGTGACTGGATGGGAAAAATACAAATTTGAAAAGGCTTCCTGCCCCCCTCTTCATCTCAATTGCAACCAGGAACCCTGAGCCTGGGAGTCCAAAGGAAAAGCTTTTGGCCAGGGAGGATGACCGCACATCAAGCCCTGTTCCATGATGGGCAAGAAGATGCCATGGTGAACAGGGACTGAACAGAGTTTCAGAGCCAGCTGCACAAGGCTCAGCCCTCGGTGTGGTGCCTGGTTAACATCTGGGCAAGAGTATGGCTCTGACAAAGTCCCTGGACCACCAAGGTTCCCATCCAGGTGCCGCTGTCCCCAGCTGCGGTCTCATGTCCTTGTATCAAAACATGAGCAGTTAAATCAAATCTGAGCCGATTTCTCAGCAAGAATCCATTACCGTAGAACCTGGATGGCTTCAGGTGACCTGCCTTAAGGGAGGACACGGATACTAAATGAGATAACACATGGCTTATTGTCCTCCCGAAGCCGAGCTGAAGCCTCTTGTGGACCACTGACATCAGGGTCTGGAAGGGTTTCCAGCACCACCTGGCAGATGCATAGCAAACTCCCAGTGCTTGTGCAGTAGACAGCTGTTGTAATTAGGGGAGAGGTGTGTGGGTTGTATGTTCTCCAGCCGCCTGGTTCCCAAGCCCCCAGCTGCTGGCCCGCTCAGCCACTGGTTGCCTGCATCCGAAATAACCACGTGAGGACGGTATTCATTTAAACTCTGCCTGGCTTATTATCACTAGCCTTTTCCCGGCTAGCCCTCACCTCATAAACTAACCCATTATAAAAGTCTGTAAGTCACCACGTGGTGACGTACAGGAAAGGTCTAACCTGCATCCATCTGCGACGGTGGCTCGTGGCGTCTGGCTCACTTCCTTCTCTCTTCCCAGAACTTCCGTTCTGTCTACTCCGCCCACCTAAGGGCTGACCCATTTTTATAAGCCAGGCAGCTCTTTATTCAACCAATAAGAGTAATACAAAATACAGGAGAACACTCCCACATCAGACAGCTTGGAACATATGATCCTGAGTCTCAGGTATCCCGGCAGCAGACACCCACTTTGGCACGTATGATCCTGAGTCTCAGGGTATCCAGCAGCAGGCACCCACCTTGGCACATATGATCCTGAGTCTCAGGGTATCCCAGCAGCAGGCACCCACCTTGGCACGTATGATCCTGAATCTCAGGGTATCCCAGCAGCAGGCACCCACTTTGGCACGTATGATCCTGAGTCTCAGGGTATCCAGCAGCAGGGACCCACCTTGACACATATGATCCTGAGTCTCAGGGTATCCAGCAGCAGGCACCCACCTTGACACATATGATCCTGAGTCTCAGGGTATCCCAGCAGCAGGCACCCACCTTGGCACGTATGATCCTAAGTCTAGATGTGTCAGGATTTCCTAGGGCTATAGTCGTCATGGTTTGGAGCAGAGGCAGTGGTGGTGGCAGAGTTGCTGGGCATTTGCCACAGAGAAATCAAGTAAGTGTTCCACTGTGTCCTGCAGAGGACGTGGAAGAGGACTGTAGGGACCTTCCTGGGGTAGGGGATCTTGGGGACACAGAAAGAGAGACAGACGAGGCAGCGAAGAAGACTGGGACAGAAGTATCTCAGTGCTTCTGCGTTTCTCTTGATGGGGGTGGAGGGAGTGGACACTCGCTTTCATCAGGATGACAAGGAGGTGGCATCAGTAGGCTCTGCCTGGCTGTTACTTTGGGGGAAAACCCCATTACATTAACATTGTGTCACAGTTAGCTTCAGCTGTCAACTTGACACAACCCAGAGTCACCTGGGAAGAGTGAGTCTCAACTGTGAAGTTGCCTCCATCAGATTGGCCTGTGGGCATGTCTGTGGGGGGCATTTTCTTACTGATGTTGAAGCTGCAGCCCACTGTAGGCCATACCTGGGCTGTGTAATAAAGTAGTTAAGCGAGTTAGTGAACTATGCTTCTCTGTGGTTTCTGCTTTAAGCTCCTGTGTTGGCTTCCCTGTTACCAGGAAGCCCAATAAACCCTTCCCTCTTTCCCAAGTTGTTTTTGGTCAGTGTGTTACCACAAATCAGAAACTAGTTGCCCTTTCCAGCTCCTTCTTGGCCTATTTTGGGAAATACAGCCAGAGACAGAGGCACAGAAACAGTTTGTTTTGCTAGGCGGGGAAGGTATATCTGAATGCTCTCCTGATACCGTCACAAGGCACAGGATGTCCTGGAGCCCTGGTCCTTTCCCAGACTGTGCTATAGGTCTCACCATAGAGTAGAGGACTGCTGGCCACCTTCAGGATCCTGGGAGCCAGTGGGCATTGTGGGGACTGATATCTCCAAGCTCACTAGAAATGAACATCAGCTTCTGGAAGTGCAACATGATTGAAAGAGGAAAGAAAGGGAGACAGGTACTGAGGGTAGGAGCATCTCGAGCTGGCTAGTCCAGAATTCAGTGACTCTAGAAGCAGCTAATACAGCTGCCAAGCAAAATTAGCTGTGTCACTTGAAGTTATTGAAGTCACATGGATTCTACATGTATGTGTGTGGCTTCTGCACATCAGATGCCTTTCATGGTCTTTGCAAGTTTTATGCTGGGCATTGTGAAGCACTTCAGCATTTGGTAGGCTGAGTGAGATAGGCCAGCCTGGGCTATACAGTAAGACCCCATTTCAAAAACAAACAAACAAAAACAAAACAAAGCAAAACCTTGGACTAGAGAGATGGTTCAATGGCTAAGAGTACTTGCCTTGAGAGCTTGGGGATGTGAGTTCAAATCCCCAGAACCCATGTAGGTTCTTGGCCAAATACGTACCTGCAACCCTAGGAGCATTACTTGGGTTTGCTGGCTATTAGTCTTCAGATTCAATGGGAGAACCTTTGTCAATAAAGGCAGAGAGTGCTAGATCAACACAACCAATGTGGACCCCCCTTACACAGACACACACACACAGTCAAAACAAAACCAAGTAGTTATATTCTCTATGATCAAGAAGTGATATTCTGATCAATTGCAAAATCCACTTTAAAATTCTTAACATATTATTAAGCATTCCTCTTTTACTGTGGATCAAAGCTCTGAAAGTCTTTAAAAGTTCCAAGGGTGAGCTCTCTGGGGGAATGAATTTGAGTTAGGGTCACTGGGAGCTAACTCTGGTCTAGGTGATAGGCGGCATCAGGGCTTCTTAGCCTTGGCATGTTGGTAATTGGGATAGGGTCTACCTGTGTTGATGGATTATTTGGGTTTTTAATGTTTTTTGGGTTTTGTGGTTTTGTTTGGTTTGAGAAGGCTGATGCTAGCCTCCCATCTCTCTAGGCTCGTTCCCCCAAGAGTTGAGATCACAAGCATATGCTACTATACCCAGCTATGCCGGGTGTTTAGCAGCAAAGCCAGCAGCCTCTCATGGTAGGCACCTTCGTTTCTACTCCCATGGGCACATGACAATCCTTGGAACTTGTGCGCCATGGCTTACAGGAAAAGAAACTGATGTTGTGTGTAGAATTACAGCTGCAAGGAAACTGGCCTTGCAATGGGAAGGTACTGTAGATCACCCAGTCGGGCCCAGTTTGATCGCCAAGGTCCTTGCATGTGGAAGAGAGATGGCAGTGTTAACAGGGCGTATTCTGACATGGATGGTTTTGAATGTAGAGGAAAGGTCCTGGCCAAGGACTGGGCACTGGGCAGCATTCAGGAGCAGGGAAAGACAAGACAATCTCTAGGAAGAATGTAGTCTATGACTTTGACCTATGACCTTCAGAGTAGTCAGAGGCTGGAAGAGTGTTGTCCCAGGACACATGGAGACTGCTCCAGCAGCCATGGGGGCTAACCCAGCCAGCCCTACTGAGACAGCTAATAAATGTCTACAAACAGTGCCAAATGGCACTGGGGAGGTAGGGATGTGGAGGAGGAGAGGGACTACCCTGATTGAGAAATGCTAGCTCGAAAGAGTGTTGTCTTGTTTCCCTACAATTGGAAAGGAAGGAGTTTGCCATATATGGTATGAGAGGAAATGGGTGTCCCCACCTAGTCCAGCTAAGGTGAGAAAGAGGGTGGATGCCAAGCTGACCCCCACTCCCATGCCTCCGGAACTGCAACTCTATCATCAGGGACAGCATTTCTGTCTGGGCTTGTACATCTTCAGATGGAGGTAGAAAAGAAGCCAAATCGTCTTTAACTATACTATGAAAGAGAATATATGTGTGTATATATATAAAAAGTCTCAATAAAACACTGAAATGTCAGTCAAAACCTCAGCAAGAAAAGCCAGAGAGCAGGCAGTGTGCCCCTGGGACTGTTTGTGGGAGTCACGGTGGAAGGGAGAGGCCAGAGAGCCCAGCCTGTGCTGCAGGCCACCAAGCCTGGGCTCTGGTCCAGGCACATAGCCCCTGGTTTCTTGGGCCCAACCCTGTGCTGTAATTCTGTTTATTTCGCTGGATATGAAATCCATATGGTTCTGATTTCTTCCTTGTAGCCATCATCTTGGCGTGGCTTTGGAGCCAACAACCACGCAAAACGCCTTTGCATTTGTTCTGGAGAAGGTGGGAAGCTGTACTCTTCCAGGCTTCAGGGGGTAACCACGGGGCCCACATTTGATTTCTGGGACCTCTCCAGGAGTTCGGGGAGGGAGGAAAATGGATGAAATTGGTTCTGATTCTGGCAAAGGACCCCAGGGTCTGATGGGGGAGCTTGATGAGTGTGCTGTAGATAACCAAGGGTTGATTCCCTTTGCATCTCAGCTTAGACCATAAGTGTGTTTAGTGCCAAGCATCCCTGTATCCCCTTGCTTCTTCGTGGTGATCACATGAGAACTATATAGGCTTGACTTTTCTTTGCTGGGCAGCAGTTGGCCATATCTGGAGCAAGCTAAAGGTGGGTAAAGGGTTAGATTGAGAAAAGGAAGAAACGGAGATTTGGGTAGGTACGTAGAGCAAGCTGACTTATCTAGTTGGTTCCAGCTGCTATACCAAGGTCAGTGGTTCCCACCCGTCAGTTCACATTGAACCACAGGCTCCAGAGGTTATGTAAACATGGGCCCCACCTAGAAGTTTCTGCTCTAGGAAGTCTGGGTGGCCTTAGAGCCTACACTTTCTAACAGATTGCCAGGTGAGGTACCATTGCAGTTGCTGCTGCTCATCCAAGAATCACACTTTCAGAATGTTGATCCAGAATCAAAATAGTGTATGCCAAATGGAAAACAATACTGGTAGTAAATATAAATAGAGCTCATCTGCTTAGGGGTGAAGACCCCTTGTTTGAGCTGAATACTCTTGACCATCAACTATTATTCTTCTTATTCCAAGGTGAAATAATATTTTTATCCAGTTATCATGTATTAAAAGTGGCCCTTTTTGCATGTAGTTCTATGAATTTTAACACATATAAGTTCATCTAGCTACCCCAATCGTCAGGATATAGACATTCCATCATTTGCAAAATGTTCCAGGCCAGCTTGGTCTACATAACAAGTTCCAGGCCAGTCAAGGCCACATAGTGAGATCCTGCCTCAAGACTTTTTTTTTCATGCCTTTTTCATTCATACCTTCCCCACCCAAACTCCTGGCGCCTTCTCCATCTTCATGGCTCTGTATGAGAATGTCACATGAATAGAATAGCAAACTATGTAACTTTTGACACCAGCTTTTTAGCATGTGATGTCTGTGTTCTGTCAGCTTGAGTCCTGCGGTGAGGTATATATTGCACCATGGCAATGAGGGACTGTTGGAGCCAAGCTGCTCACCTCAAGGTTGAGATGTGAAACAGAGAGAAAAGGATGGGGTTTCACTTCAAGGACAGTGGCCAGAACAACTCCCATTAGGCTTCATTTCTTAAAGTGCCTATCACTTCCTGATAGGTAGGAGACCAAACCCCGAACACTCTGGACTTTGGTGGACATTTAAAATCCAACTGCCAGTCACTGCTCTGAAGGGTTGAGTCAGACTGTGTGTGCACACTTGTTTTCTTCTCATGGGTAAATCCCTGTGAGTAGGCATGCCGAGTCTGATGGCAAGTGTGTGCTTAGCATGATAGCAAACTGCCACTTTGTTGTGTGTGGGGGGGGGGACACACTGCTTTCCGTGCCCTCGGTCACCTTTGAGAGTTCCCAGTACTCTGCAACCTGCAGCTTCGCTGCGCTTGGAACCGGCAGTCTTCCTTACTCAAGCCTTTCCAGACCACACTTGAGCTCAGAATGAGCCTCAAAAGGCTCAGAGACTGGTCAAAGGCACCAGCCTTATCTAGGATCTTTCTGATGTGGAGACCGCTCATTCTTGAGGGTTGGTTGGCTTCAGTGATAGGGAGTTCATTCCACGTTCCACATGCTGAATCTAGGAACCAGGAGCTTGTATGCTGGGTGGAGGTGGGGGGTGTTCAGCTCTATCCAAAAGAAATATTAAACAAGGGAACAAGGGGAAAAGATACACATCCTGGAGTAGAAGCTTCTAGACAGCTCCACTCTATCACACACACATGTGTGCATACACACACACACACACACACACACACACACACTATTTTAAACTAAAGGAGCCAATAGGTGAATTAATTTGTCAAGTGTCATTCACCTGGCAGGTGACCTCTTGGCTCTCTGTTTTAGGCAGGCAGTGGCATCTTTGCTTCTACAGGCATTCTTGTAATAACACCCGGGGTGCTTCCCTGTGGAACCTAATGGGTTGAGCATTTGCAGTCTGACATACCTGAGCTGGATATTCACACAAGCCTAGCTGCTTGGCCTTAAATCCACCCCAGGTGGGAGCTGGCTTTAGGAAGGAACCTGTGCAGCCAGTGAGGCCTCAGCTGAAACCAGAGACTTAATGAAGGAGATTCCTAAGAACAGAGTCCTCCTCTGGAGACCATCCCACCCCGCTCAGGGGAAGGAGCCCAGCTGTCCTGGAAGGCTGTGGACATGCTTTTCCGATTGCAGAATACTTCTCTTTCATTTTGAATATCATTTGTTTGGTTGCCACGGCAACGTCAAGGCTCTATTTTAATGCTAACCTGCGTGGTTGCAACTTTCTATATATAAATGCTGCTTTGCACAGTGAATTAGCGGATGCCACGGGGAAGAAGTGGATGTGGGAACTGTGGCAAAAAAAAATGACCAGCCTGTCAGATTTGTATGAGGATCAACTGCAGGGCTAAGGTGAGTGGCGACTCTGACACTTTGGCCATCTTTCACGAAGATGCCCCAGGCTAGGAGGACCAGGTTCAACTGTTGACCCGCCAACTCCTACAGGCAGGGAAGGATTTCTTGAATAGCCTTTTGGGTTAGGTGTGGACGCTGCTTTAAAGGGACTCTGGTGCCTCTTTGCTTTCTGTGGTCCTCATGACTTCAGAAAGTCTGGGTTACATGGTGACCAAGGTTCTAAAAAAGGAAAGGAAGCCACTTGGATGGGATAGGTGTCCGAGAAGGATATGTTCCTGGTTTCTGTGGGCTTACCTCAGTGCTCCTGTTTGGATCTTTCTTCTTTGGTTTTGATTTTTTTTTTCTTTCCATCATGTGGCCGGTCTCTGTAGAGGCTCCAACTGATGTGCTGGAATTCTCAGGAGAAGCCTGGGAAGGTCTGTGGGAATCAATTGCTATCCTTCTCCTATTGGTGATAAGAGACAGGTGACATGTTCTGGCGGGGCAGGAAAATGGGAGTTCCATATGGACCTTCTGACCCCTGGGTGCCACATTGTGTACTTTCTTCTGAGAGGGCAGGGCAGCATATGGAGGGCACGCATCAGTCAGAGGAGCCGCAGAAGGGAAGCCCAGTCAGGGGTACGCCTTTCTGTGTTCGAGCTGGAGAAAAGTAATGGGCATGTGATTATATAATGAGACCCAGAAGACAACTTTGGGAACAAGCATAAAGTTCAAGTGCAGAAAACTTGTGTTTATATGGATTCAAGCTCTTTCTAACCATGGAACAATTTTGCTAGTTTTCCTGAGGCTTTGCTTCCCTTGGGACACTCAGACCATCTTCCCACAGCCTTGCAGTGCTTTAGGGTCACATTTAGGGTGATCCCACAGAGGACAGCTTTGGGATTCAGTGGGGGTGTGACTTGTCTGAGGACAGCATGCTTTTCCAACTGCGAGCATCCACAAGTGTCAGACTGAGGTTCTGTTCTCTAGTAGCTGGGAAAGGGCAAGCTGGTGTTAGAGGATCTTGGCCAACGCAGGACAAACATATTGCTAGAATATCACATTTTGGTGTCCTCTCCTATAATATCAGGCATATAGTGAATATTTCAAGGGTGTATGTCTGAAGACATCGACCCTGTTCTTTCTATTGCTTCTGTGATATTTGGTCCCACTATTTTGCCCATGCTGCTCTTGAACTCCCAGAATCCGATCTTCTTGCCTCAGCCTACTGAATAGCTAGAAGAACTACAGGTGTGTGCTTCTGTACCCTACAAGCAATCAACAGTCCAGTCTGTCTGTCTGTCTGTCTCCTCCTCTCCCCTCCCTTTCTTCCTGACAGTGTCTCAAAATATAGCCAAGACTAGAGTCAACAGTCCTCCTGCCTCTGCCTTCCAAGTGCTGGTCACAGGCCTGATGCTGTCACTACCCCACCTAGCTCTACAGGAAAAGATACAGTAAAATGAGATTGTATCTGGGGATCAGTGTCTCTTGAATCTTGAGTCCCAAGTCACACATTCCATGCAGTCAGTGTCTAGCACGAAAAACAAAATGTCCATGTCCTAGTGCCTACGCATAGCAAGGGTCAGTGTAGATTTTAGTCCATTAAGGAAAATGTGCTTTTTTTTTTTTTTTTGCGCTTATCAAACTTTCAAAAGAAATAGAAGTTTGGAAGTTGTTGGCCTCAAGTAGAGGTGACCCAGTGAGCCCAGGATCCCTCCAGAATGGCTGTGGATTCCCTTTCTGGTAGAACTCTGGCTCCCTAGGAGGGAGAAAGGTAGGCTTGGGTGGGGTCAATGTGCAGTGCCGTCTGGAGAAGCCCGCGTTAGAAGCAGAGGCAGTGTAAAGCTGCCCAGTTGGGAAGTTTGGGAAGTGGCCAGCCTGGAGACAGGGATGGAGCTGTTGTCTTCTCTCTGACAGGCAAACAAGAGTAAGAAAACACCTGTGGTGCTGTGCTCAGGCCCCAGGACAACTCCATCTAACAGCCTCTGGCAAGACATCTGTGACCCAAGTTCATGGAGACCTCTGTCACTGTCACGCTATGCCCCAGGACACTCATTCCTGTGCTCCTGAGGCCTGCAGGAGTGAATTCCTCACACCCCCTGAGAGGCTCCAATCCCACTCTCCTTCCACCAGACTCCATATCCCCAGGTGCTGACTCTCTGGACACTATGATGACTGTGTCAGCTCCCCAGGCATCCATCCTCACCCAGGCTCAAATCCTTAACCTATTTGGTCATCTTCACACACCTTCCTCTCCGATCACTCTCTTCAGCTGATGGGTAGGAAACCAAGTAGGACAGATTTTTCAGGGTCTCTTCTGTCCAAGGAAATATGTCTGTGCTAACTACAGAGGAAAGCTTAGTACAGGCTGGGGAGCAGGGCTCTCGGGGTAGGCAGGAAGGTGCCCACACGTGCGGTTCTTGGAAAGTGCCCACTGATAGAAACCAGCACTGAGATGCACCCACTAGGGTCAGTGGTAAGAGGTCCATGAAACTGGACAGCTTAGGGAGATCTGCTGCCTGGCAGCCTGGGGAAGTGTCATTCAGCTCTTTAAAACCAAAAGCCCCTCTTCAAATGACAGAGTATGCAGATAGCCAAAAGATAAAACCAGCAGTCACAGCTGGTGACCAGTGGGCAAAATCAAATCAGAACAGTGAGATTTGTAACTTCGTTGTGATTTTATTTCTATTTACCGCGCCCCCCCATGAGGTTTCATTCAAATACTGTTCAGTTGATGATCAACATCTTAAAATCAGCACATTTCAAAAACAAAAATTCAGAGTTCCAGCTCCTCTCACAAGAATGAGAAGTTTTAGTTACACCCAGCCTGCTGTCCTTTGGGGCTATGATGTGCTGCTGCTGGCTCTCCAGTGTGCTCTCCGGTGTGCCCCAGGCCCACCCTCCTCTGCTGATCACCATCCCTGAGGCCAGCATGTGGTCATTGTTATTTCATGTGGGTGGGGATGTGTGCGTGTCCCTGCACCCATGTCCACAGCAAGTGTTGAAGAGTCTATTCCTGCCAGGTGTGGTGGTGCATGCCCATAATCCCGGCATTTGGGATCATGCCCTCGAGTGCCCTTGTCCCTTGGAGGCCAGAAGAGGGTGTCAGAGCCCGTGGAGCTGGAGTTACAAATCTTTGTGAACTCCTTGACATGGGTGATAGGAATGGAGAGCAAATCTTCCGCAAGAGCAGTATATGCTCTTAGCCACGGGGCCACCCGTTCAGCCATCTTTGTCCCCTTTGGTTGACCACTGACTCTTCCGCCTGTAGATTCATTGATGTAATGTTGATGGATGTCTTAGTCTGTTTTGTGTCATCCTAATACTGCCAACTAAGTACTTGATACAAAGTTGTAGAGTTTTGAAAATCTGAAACCATGGTGGCAGCATCTGATTGAGGGACTTCTTGGGGTGTCATCCCAGAGTGAAAGGCAGAAAGACAATAGAGTCCAAAGGAGTCACATACCAAAAAGGGGCCAGACTTGTTTTGTTAGCAAGCCCAGCCTCAAAGTGACTAAGCCACTCCTGAGATAGCAACACTAATCTATCTATGAAGGCAGGGCCCTCCTGACCTAATTAGCACTTAAAGGGCCCAACTCCTAACATTGTTACATTGGATATTAAGTCTCCATCCTGAGAACTCTTAGGATTGTATTCTAACCTAAAAGACAAACAAGATTGACACCTTCAGCTGACTTTTAGGGAAAGTCACTTGGCTGCCTTCCCTTGGGACCAGCAGTATATGGCCATAGCACTACAGCCAGGGAATTAAGTCTTATTCCAAGGGACCAGGTAGGCTGCTCAGATTTAGCAAGGCTAACCAGGCATTTAAGGTGCTAGAGGTCTTTAGAGAAAATACACTACCAGTTCTTTCAGTTCTTTTTATTTTGTTTTGTTTTTTGTCGTTTTTTTTTTTTTGAGACAGGGTTTCTCTGTGTGTAGCTCCAACTGTCCTCCTGCCTCTGCCTCCCAAGTGCCGGGATTAAAGGCATGTGCCACTACTTCCAGGTTCTTTATAGCATCTAAGCAAGGGACAACCACATGCTGGTTTCAAATCTCCTGCTGGGCCGGGCGGTGGTGGTGCACGCCTTTAATCCCAGCACTCGGGAGGCAGAGGCAGGCGGATCTCTGTGAGTTCGAGACAAGCCTAGTCTACAAGAGCTAGTTCCAGGATTGGTTCCAAAAGCTGCAGAGTAAACCCTGTCTCGAAAAACCCAAAAAAAAAACCAAAAAACAAAAAACAAATCTCCTGCTGGTAACTCGATGCCATTTCACAGTCACTTGGTCACTTCCAGCTGCCTTTCGGGCTAAGGGCTTTGATTGCTGCAGTAGACAGTCTATGTGAGCCCTTTCCAAATTTACTTGGATTACTTGGAGAATTGACCCAAGGCCCTTGAGAACGTTGTTTCACAGACTCCAGCCAAACCATCGATGACCTTGTCTCCCTGGCCCATTTCATTTCTATGTGCTTTGGGGAATTGGGGTTGGGATTAAATATAAGAGCCCTCTCATTGCGAAGCAGACTGGCACATGGGCACTGCTGTCTCCGCCCGCTAGACTCTTCCAGTTTTTCTTCCTCACTCTACTCTTGCTCTTGGTGCACAGGTCATTGCAGAAAAAGAGACGTCCACATGCCAGAAAAACTGACGGGTTTATCCACATGCTCAGAATCTGGGAAGAAGCCAACTTGACCCCTGATGCCACACACATGCACAGGGTTCCATGTAGTCCAGGCTGGCCTCAAACTCATTATGATAAGCAAGGATCAACTTGAACTCCTCGGTCCTTCTGCCTTTACTTCCTGAGTACTGAGACTACAGGCATGTATCAGCTTGGCCAGTTGATGACTTCTGGGAATTGAACTCATGTATGCTAGGCAGGCATTCAGTCAATTGAGCCCCATCTCATGCATTTCTTATGCACATCTGTGTCTGGAGACAGATTTGAATAAAAGACTCTCTTTGTGCTTGTAAGTAGCTGATGAGTGCTCATCCCAGGCCGCTTCGACCAGAGCAGCGGTGGGTGGAGAAGTTAAGCAGGGTGGGGGTACACCTCCCAGGAGACGGTCATTTTTCAGGTTTTCAGAATCCAGTGTAGAGGGGAGGAGGCTCGCGTGATTAGCCGGAGAGTGTGGGAGCCTAGTCTCTAGCTGCCTCTGCCTCTTGCTTTGGTCAATGAGTAGAAACTCCCTGCGAGAGCTCCTAGTTCTGTCAGAGTCCAGACAAAACTGCTCGAGGCTGTTCAGCACTCAGTGGCCACCTCCTGGGAGACGTTCCACCCCGATGCTGGTAAGAGCTCTTGCTTGTAAGAATGCATGTGCTGTGAGTTTGCTGCTTACCTACTTAACAGTCCACTTGCCCCTGCTGCTGCCTCCCTCTCCAGCTAACCAGCCTCCCTACTAGCAATTAGCATTGCATTCCCCGAGTCAAAGGGATAATGAGGGGGCTGGCTGCCTGGCTTCCTCCACAGTCTTTGCCTTGGGAAGCAGCAGAGGTTCAGTACAGGGACTCAGGGCAGCCTGGGGCGAGGAGGAATCAGTAGTAGGCTTAGAGACAGAATGTCAGCTTCAAACCATGCTAAGAAGTGAAAATAAGAATTCCCCCAAGACTCAAATAAGCTAATATGTATCGGCCTCCAGGCGCCCAACAGACATTGTGCAGCACCTAAGGGCAGCAAACACATCAGATCTCATGACAAAACACAGGCCCTGGAACTGGCTGCAGTTGTCCAGTGGGCGGGAAATGGAGGAAGCTTAGGTCCCCGTGTCCCCCTATTTAATGTCTCCTTTTGAGGTAAGGGCCTATAGGAAAAAAGTGAAGGCATGCATGGGTCATCTCAGGAAGGGTGGCAGGGCCTTTGTGTGATGGTCTCCATCTCTTGTTGGAGGTCCAGAAGCAGGCGCTACACACCTTGCCCTGGAAATCTCTGTGTCTTCCAGCCCCCTTGTCTGGCTAGAGCTTTGAGTCTTGGTGGTGGAGAAGTAGTCAGACGAGGATTCACAAAGGGGAAACTCAAGTGGGCTCAGCCAGCAGCTCTCCACGACAGTCCTATGTCCACAAGAATCCCGCTCTTGTCATTTCCGTGTCCTTCCTCCTGCTCCTGCGGTCAGCCTGGTCAGTGTCAGGAAGGTTAGACAGTGTTGTTCCAGGGAATCCCGCACAATCTGTTGGGAAGGACCAGACAGCATCAGCGAGTGAGCCCCGATGCCCTCAGTTGATGGCAGCTCACAACGGTCACCCAGAGACTTAGCAGGTTACGGAAAGCTTTGCAAAGCTAATCCATTTCTACCAGTTTCCCTACCCTCTGACGGAATGGTCACCAAACCTCTGTTAGAGATTTACTGTGTAGTTCAAGCTAGGCCCCAGACTCAGTGCGGGTTCTACTATGTGCCATCATGCTGGCTTGTATTTTTCTTTCATATGTGCTGGGGGGGGGGAGATCAGTTTCACCTAGGGAAGTGCTTTTCCAAGCTTATGTGACTAGTGGAATGTGATTGGAACCTAGTGTGTGCTTTTTCTGGGACCATCTGAAGACCAGAAGCTGGGTTTGGGTTTGGGGCAGGTGGATATCTGAGGTTGCCGGGTGAGTGGTTTGTGGGTTTCTGCTTGCCTAGACTCCTGCTCCCAGCTCAGGGTAGTCACAAACATCTCATGCTGGAAATCTCTGTAGGATGTTCTTTCCAGAGGCCATGGAATCTTCCAGGCCCTCCTGTTGGGCTGGAGTGCTGAATTGTAGGGTAGGGAAGATAGATAAAGAGGATTTGACAAAGGAAAAACCAAGGGGCTCCTGACATCACTGTGTTCACAGATGTTTCCTCCCTGGGCCTCTTCCTCCACAGGGCTCACTGGCCACAAATAAATGGGAAGTGGCTAAGGTCCTAAGCCAGGCTTTGGCTGCTGCTGTGCCATCTGACCACAGATCATTCTGTAGCCTCCGTTGGTTATATTGTAATGCTCACATCAAGTTCAGGGCAGCCGGAGGGCACTCTGTATTGAAACTTGGGAGGCTTGGTGTTCATTCCTAGTTTCCAGCCCTCAACTTCCCCATCTGTAAAATGGCAAGATGGAATCAAGTGAACATTAAAGTACTTCCTTCCACTACCGCAGTCTGGATCCAAGATGGATCCCTTCAGAGGGGATGGAGTGTCAAAAGGACAGGCTTTATCCTGGATGTGGAAAATCTGCCACACAGCACAGCTCTCTGTCTACACAGAGCAAGAAATGACTCACACCTGAGTGGAGACTTCCCCATTGCCACCTCCTTGAGGTAGATTTCACTCTCAGTGCCTAGAGGCTAAGTGGGTGGTGTCTTCCCTTGCACACCCAAGACAAGCCTTCCTGTTTCTGTCACACACAAGATGTCAGCACAGCATGCTTGGATATGCCTGTGATTGCAAAGCTTTGGGAAAGGGGGTCCCATTTGCAGCTTTTTAAACAGTAACAGAGCATACATATATTTATATTGAAATCTAATATAACTAACATATTTAAGGAAGACCTTGAATTCGCAATTCTTTCACCTCTGCCTCCAGAGCGCTGGCTGGGGTTGCAGGGTTAAATGGTGCTGGAGGTCCAACTCCACACTGGCTGGGCAGGTGCTCTACCAGTTGAGCCACACTCCCGGTCCCGTTCATTCTTTTGTTCGTTCCTTGGAGACAACAGAGCTTCTGAACTCACAGTGTAGCTGATGATGACTCTGGTTGTCTAGTCCTCAGGCTGCTACCTCCTGACTCCTCCCAGACATGTGCCACCCCGCTCAGTTCCAAATTCCGTGTCTCGATAGCAGCACTTCTCCACCGCTCTAATCTGAGTGAGCAGGTTCCTGTCATGAGCCTCCAGGCTCGTGTTCCCATTCTTAGGTCATCCTTTTGATCTCAGCAGTGTTTTTCCACTCCAACTTTCTCTTCCTCTCTCCGAGGTCACGACTTCTGACAGTTTCCTGAGTGTCTTCTAAATTATTTTCTGAGATGCATTCTTCCTTTGAGCTTTCAGCTTGGCATTTCCTCATTCGGGGTCACCTTTCCTACCATCCCAGCCTCCTTTCTTCTCATTCTCGTGGGTCCTGTGCTAGCACACGGCATGCACGTGGCATTTACCTCCAAATGCAGCATGTGGACACCTCTTGACCTCTGCACCTTTTTTGCTTGCAGGAAGGTTGTCTGCTTTTCTAGCAACTAACCCGTGGTTTCCATAACACACACACACGCGCGTGCGTGTGCGCGCATGCGCGCGCACACACACACACACACGGGCGCACGCACACACACACACGGGCGCACGCACGGGCGCACGCACGGGCGCATGTCTCTGTCCAGTTCCCCGTTTCAGTTTCACAGTGGCTTTCAGAGCAGGAGAGCAACTTGCCAAGCCCGTCCCATCTCCCTGAACTCCCTGCTCCCCAGGTTACTGGGAACTTCTAGGCTTCAATGGCTGGTGTAGAGGGAAGGGTAGGTCCTTGATACATGAGTGCCCAGAGGGGGGATGCCTATCCTGTCCCTCTACTTAGAAACAGGGACTGGCGAAGGCATAGCTTGCATGCATCTCTACTCAGGGCAGGCGGTGAAGGCGCAAATGTAGTTTTCCCCTTCCACAGCCCACCCTTGCTCCGGAAGACATCTTTCTCCTCTCTTCTGCTGACCTTGTAACTCCTGAGTGGTTTCTCCAATTGTCTTTGTCTCTTCTAAGATTGAGTAAGTGCTTCCTTCTTTCTTTTCTTCTTTTTGCTAGCTCAATAGTGAGTCAGTGGCAAGTTGACCAGCATCCCCGGAGCAGCTCCCAGCACCCTTACTGTGGGCCTCACTTCCATTCCTCTACTCTGCCCCTTTCCTTCCCCACAGTGAGTCAGAGCTGTGTGTCTTCAGGGAACTCAGGTTTGGTTTTCTAGAATTGCAAAAGCAACCCTGGGACCATTTTCTAGATGCACCAGGCTGCTTTTCTATGCAACCTGAATGTTTCCTAACAGACACTGAGTTTATAATGAAAGATCCACCAGGTAATTTTAGATCATGTGGAGATGACAGCTTTTAAGTGTAATTACTTTTGTGGATGATAGAAAAAAACCACCAAATCATGCCTGTGATTTCTTAGATGTTATTATTTAGACCTAGGCTTAATTTAAGCTGACTATTAGTTCAAAACTTTTGAGTAGGCCAGGGTTATGGCTCAGTAGTGGAGTACTTGCTTAACATATACGTGACCCCAAATTCCATGTTCAGCACTGCTTTTAAAAAGAATTAAAAATAACAGTGTTTCTATGACACAGGGGTGTGATCATTTGTAGTAGCAGACTAAGAATGACTGAAGCTGGGAGGAGACCCCTTAGAATCTTGGGGACCTAACTCAGGCAGCTAGTCAGGCTTCGTAGCAGTCTCCTTTACCCACTGAGCCATCTCTCCAGCTCCAGGAGGGTTTTAAAAACTGAACAGCATTTCTGATTTGTTCACTCAGTTTTGGGGATCTTTCTGTGGTGTGGATATATAGAACCTTCTACATGCTGCATCCAGGAGCTTGGCTGCCGGTCCCTCAACCTCTGTCCTGCACACCCTCAGACCTAGAACTGCTGCTCCTTGGGGCTGTGTTTTTTCTTTGTCCAATAGCAGCTCATCTTAACATCTTCTCTTCAAGCTCAGGACCAGCTCCTCCTAGGCCTCAGATCAGCTCCTAATCTGTCCTCCCCTTCCCAAGATAAGCAGGGGTCAGGCCCTCTAGGTATCAAGGAGTGTTTGCTTAAACAAGCAGAATAAATTATGACATGCTGGAATCCCTTCCTTGTTTGATGTGTGAGACATTGTATTAAGTCCCCTGTGTAGCCCTGAACGTTGGGCCCTGGGTGAGGACAGAAGAAGATGGGATAAGGACCTGATTTTTTCCTCGAAGAGTCTTGGAGAAGGCCTTGGGGGACAGTGTACACCAGTAAAGGGGATGGGGAGGAGGATTTGAGTTCAGAGAACATGGGTCAGGAGAGGATTTGTTCTCCTGTGTCTCAAGTTCAGCTCTCCCATCTTTCCTTATGAACCCTGAATTCACCTACAGGATTTGGCCACTCTCTCTACATTGCTACCAGCTCTATACATCAAGGGCCAGACTGACCTCCACAGCCCACGTGGAGCACAGACACAGCCTTCAAGTCGTGGTAGCACACTTGGATTGAACTTGGATCTAGAGCCAATAAACTCTACACCTCACCCCTAAACCGGTTCCCGTCCCAGCTTGGATGCCTAGGATCTGGTTCTGGCTTTTCTCGTTCTCTTTGGAACCAACTTCACTTTCTCCCACTGCCCTCGTCCCATTAGATACCCAGCTGCTTTGTGCTTCTTGCATCACGTCCCTGGCACTTGGGTTAAGCCCTTCCTCTTTATCCCCACTGTGGGGCAAATTCTTTATCTTCTCAGAAGCCTCCCTTCATCCTCCCAGCCCACAGGGATCCCGCCCTCCCTGGATTCTGAAAGCACTTATTGTCTCCAGACTTAGCCTTTTGGCATGGCTACAGTCTGTCTTGAAAGCTGTTTCTCCCCTCCCCCTCCTCCACCCCCGTTTGTGACTTATCTCTATCATCCAAATTTTAAGAGTTGGACACTACTGTAATGGTGCTCGCATCCTCCATAGCACCAGGAAAGGATGATTAGTAACTATTAGCTGGCTAATTAATTGATCACGGAACCCAGGGGCCACACGTGAGCAAGGGGATGCCTGAGACCCTATCCCCTGGAGACTGTGTGGGGGTGAATAATTTCTCCCTTCATAACTGTGAAGCATTTAGGAAAAATGAGTCATCAGCATAGCCAGATGTTCCTTCTTATTAATTATCATTATAACACAACCCGATTCATCCTGCAGAGGATCAGGGCCTACAGCAAAGTGGCCTATTTAGGTTGATGGTTTTCAACCCAGCTGAAACAAAGAATAATGTCTTGTGGGTCAGTTGTATCTGGCTCTATGGAAATGACTACCAGTCTCTTGTTCCTCAATCGTGAGCTCCCTGCTGCCTCTTCTTTGTACCTATGGCCCTGGATATAGACATCAGCCTGATTACAGAAATGGAGAGCTCCTTAGTTTATTTCTCAGAGCCAACCCTGAAGAAAGGAGGACCATTAATAAAACAAAACTCAAGTGACTTCCAAAATCTAATCTATTACCCAGTTATGGATAACCAGAGTCTTTCAGCTCCTGAATGATTAGCTTAGGGAAAACCTAAAGAAGAAAGTCTTCAGGACTAGCTTCTGCTTAGCCCAGGTCAGAGCCTGTTTTCTGGTTTTTGGTAGAAAAACCAGAGAGGTATCTGGCTATGAAATGGTGGCCGTAGTGGATTGGCAGGGGCAGTCATTACTCTGTGTGGTCAGCGATATACTGTTGTTTGTGGATGTATCTGCTTCTCTGTGTAACACAGGGTCAATATGGTACTGATGACAACTGATAGTTGATCAGCCTTAAAACTGCCCTCTTTGCTAAGATCAAGAAGCCATGGGCTACAGCAACTTCCATGGCCATTGTGATTCCATGAAACTTGAAGTAGAAAAGGTGTTGTCCATCAAAAAAAAAAATGCAGTTTTGCTTTGAGTAACAGTGGCTGGAAGGGCTGACTTCCAAGAGCAGGGAAGCGCCTTGGTCCTATGTGTGTGCATATGTGCCAGAAAGGTGAGGACTTGAGATCCCCGCCAACCTTTCTCCTATACTTCCCAGTGATGAAGCAATGAACTGCGGCTAATGGGGGCTCTGCCTCTGGATAAGACTCCCCTCTTAGTGGCTGATTTGAATCATTAGACAGCTGCAGGGGTTTTTGCTGTTGTCACTGGGCCTGTTTAGTTTTGTTTAATTTTTAAAATTACATTTATTAATTTTGTTTGTTTGCTTTATAAAGGCAGAAGCACGTGCTATGGCACTCCTAGAAGTCAAAAGACAACCTTCGGAGCCTGTTCTCTCTTTCTGCTTGTAATTGTGTCTTGGAGAATAAACTTGGGTCTTCAGGCTGACATCATCATTCTTATTCTTATTATTTTATTAATTTTTGTTGTTGAGATGTTGCTTGTTAGATAATTCAGGCTGGCCTGGAAACAATCTTCCTGCCTTAGCCTCCAAGTGTTGGGATTACAGGCATGTACCACTGTGCTCAGCGTTCTGTGCTTCTTAGCTGTGGGCATCCCATGGCTCCTGTAGCCTCACCCCATCCTCAGCTGTGCTTCACTCCTTCCTGCCTCTTTCATAAGGACCTGGACCACTGCTCCTTGCACCTCCTCCCTGTTACTCTGCCTTTACTGCTTCTGGCCACAGGGCCTACAGCACCTCACAGTTATCTTCTTCCCACTCTTCCTTTCTGATCCATTTCAAGAGTTGCTGTTTTTTTCTCTAGCCAACAGCAATAACAATAGAATTTCCCCTCCTTGATTTCTTAAGATATTCCGTCATGGAGCTGGAGATGGCTTAGCGGTTAAGAACACTGGATGCTCTTCCAGAGGACCTGGGTTCGATTCCCAGGACCCACATGACAGCTCACAACTCTCTGTGACTCTAAAATCTGACACCGTCACACAGACATGCACGCAGGCAAAATACCAATGCACATAAAATAAAAATAAATAATTTATATAAAAAGATATATGACCCCTTTGCGGGTACCTGACTTAGGTAACCTTGTGCTGAGTAAAAGCTCATGACCACAGCAGATGGGAGTCCCACCATTACAGAGGAAAGAGAGTTTCTGGAGCAGCCAGAGCTGCTCAGTGCCACAGCCCTGAGAAGAGAGGGGTAAGTCCTCCCACCAGGTGGGAAAGAGAGACTGCCAGGAAGGCACATCGACATGAAATGCCACCAGTTACTATACTTAAAGCAGAAGCCATTGTCACCCACTGCCTGCGATACAGACCTTAATAGGAAAGCTATCTGTTGATTGGGTTGCCAACTGTGCTGCCTCAGTTTCCCTCAGACGTCACAGAAAGTGGGCTGTAGTGAGCCCTGCTGTGGGTGCTCAGCTTATTCTCTAGTTGGGCTTCCTAGTTCCCCTCACCAAGGGCCTGGGGTTGGCTTCCCTGTGGGTACAACTTCCCCTCTTGAGATTCTGTACTTGTGTATCTTGTGATGTAGTGACCCAGGGCCCATTAAGTTAAACCACCTGTGCCCATCACAAACCTTCTTTCTTAATTATTGGTAAGTGTATGTAACATAAACTCTCCCATTGTCACTGCGCTTAAGTGAAGAGTTTGGTGGCATTAAAGGCATTCATGTGCTGTGCGTCATTATCACCACCCATCTGCCAAACCTTCTCATCTTATAGAATTAAAACTGTACCAGCAGGCAGCTTTCTATCCTCCAATCTCTGGCAGTCACCATTCTCCTTTCTGTCTCCAAGCTTGGCTGCCCTAAGAACCTCACCCAAGTGGAGTCATACAGAAGTTAAGCCATCTTGAAGAGTTCAATTCAATTAGCATAATGTTAAAGCTCACCTATGTTGTGGCATATGTCAGAATGTGTATCCTCTCCTTGTTAAAGACAGACTAATACTCCACTGTGTTTGTTATTGTTGCACAACGTGTGTGTGTGTGTGTGTGTGTGTGTGTGTAGGTCAGAGGCCAACAGTAAGCATTTTTTAAAGATATATTTAATTTGCCTATTGATTTTTATTGTGGTAGAAGTTTACTCTCGGGGTCATTACTAAATTTTTTTTTAAAAGATTTGTTTATTTACTAGGTATACAGTATTCTGCCTGCATGTATGCCTGCAGACCTGAAGAGGGCACCAGATCTCATTATAGATGGTTGTGAGCCACCATGTGGTTGCTGAGAATTGAACTCAGGACCTTTGGAAGAGCAGGTAGTGCTCTTAACTACTGAGCCATCTCATCTCTCCAGCCCATGTTAAGCATCTTAAATGCTCTCCACCTTATATTTTGAGACAGGGTCTCTTAGACTTGGAGCTCTCTGATTGGCTAGACTGGCTAGCTAGACGGCTTCAGGGATCCACTTGCCTTTGCCTCGTGCCTCCCTGCCCCCAGTGCTAAGGTTACCGACATGCGTGACCAGTGCTGGGGATACAAACTTAGGTCCTCATGCTTGCACACATGTTCGTGGTTTGCCAACTAAACCATCTCCCCAGACCCTAGACAACTTTTTGTTTATTCATTTATCTGTCAATGGACACTTGAACTTTTTTTTTGTTATGAACAAGAATGTGTAAATACCTCTTCAAACCCTTCCTTTAAGCTCTTTGGGGTGTATAGCCAGATGTAGGGTGACTGGATCTTAGGGTGATTCTGTTTAAGTTTTTTAAGGAAGTAGCCCATGCTGTTTTCCCTAAAAACACTACTACTTTATATTCTCATCTGAAATACACACAAGAGTTTTCAATTCTTCTACAGCCTCAACCACCCTTGTTCTTGAAAAGAAAAAAGTAACCAGTCCTAAGGGATGCAAGGCGATAATTCACTGTGGTTTTGATTAGCACTTTCCTAATAATTCCCTGATGTTAAGCGTCTTTCTGTCTCCTTGCTGCCCATTTTTATATCTTTGGAAAAATGACCCGTGCATTTTTCACTCAGCTCATTTGCTTTCCATTGTCAAATGTAGACTTTTTCTTGTGCCCAGGACAGCTGTGTGTCTCCATCCCTCTCACCCACTGGTGATAGTAACGTCACAACAGCATCCTCACTGCCCTGCATGCTTGGTTTATTTTCCCCCTCCTATCCCCACAACCATTTAGAAAGATACGAGAGTGTCTCTACTTAGCATCTGAAAAAGAACTGAAACTTAGCTGCCTTGCCTGTGATCTCAGCGTAGTGGGATAATAGCAGCGAGACCCTAGTATAATGCCATCCCTGGGTGATGGTCTGATTTGTTTAGTTCTATATAAAGAACCAGTCAGGAGATGCAGCTTCATGGTAGCATGCTTGTCTAACATGCAGAAGGCCCTGAATTTGATCCCCAGCCCAGAAAACACAATCAGTTGCTAAAGTCCCACAGTTTGTAACAGAAAGTAAACACAGAAATAGATGATTTGAGTGCTAAATCTTCAACAGCTCCAGAAGGCTTCTATTTATTTATTTGTCTTTCTTTGTATGTGTGCACATGTGCATACTTGTGTATGTGTGTGTGTGCGTGTGTGTGTGGATGTGTAAACACAGGCATCTGTGTGACGTGGCATGCCTGCAGAAGTCAGAGGACAAGCTCAAGTATGAGCCTTTCCCCTTGTTGAAATGGTATCTCTTATTTGTCATCCCATGCCTGAGGCTACATGGCCCAGGAGCTCCCAGGGATTCTGCTGTCTGTCATCTTGCCTACAACCTCTGTGGTTATAGACATATCTCCCATGTGTATCTGACTTTCTTGAGTTCTGGGAATCTAAAATCAGGTTCTCATGCTAGCTCAGTAAGCTTTCGCCCCATGTAGCATAACTCCCCAGCTTCCAGAAAGCTTCCAAATGGGACATCAGATTCACTGGGGATTCAGGTCCCTACCTAACCTAGGTGGTGGATACAGTATTGTTCCTGGGTCCAGCCCTGTCTTCTCGATTGAAGGCCAAGGCCAGAGAAGAGTTTCACACAATGGTCCTTTCTAGAAATTCTGTTTTTTTCATGCTGGCTTCTATCAAGCCTTGGGTTCACACAGCTGGAGCCAGGGCCCTGGCCAGAGCCCTGACTTAGGTTTGGGAATAAGTTGGCTGAAACTTCTCCCAGCAGGGATAAGGCAGGCCCAGGGAGTCCTGCCTAAAATTCAGTAGACAAAGGTGCCCTTGTTATCAGGTCTGGGGGTGGGAGTCATCTGGTCAGTGACACAGGCTTGGCCATTGTATGCTGTGACCTCAGTCATTTTTTTTAAGCCAAGACAGGAGGGGAAAGGGGAAAAAAAAAAGAAGTCCTCTAGAAACTGTATCGGGAAAGGCCTGCACGAATTGTTGATTTCCCAACAGGCACTGGAGCAGATTTGGGAGGAACTGTGCAATGTAGTGGGTTCTTTGTGAAAGAACCGTGATGACAGCGATGAGAAAAGCCACAGGCACATCCCCCAGGGTGCTCAGAGCTCTGGCCGCGGGGCAGCTGCTTGCTTCAGCCTCACTTTCCCCAGAGGGTACCATGCAGAGCCAGCTGCCGGGAGCCTGATCTTGAGCCTGGGACTTCAGAGCAGCCCCTGGGTGTCTTCTATAGTGGCTGCCCTTAAGGACCAGCTACCCACAAATGGTAAGAATCCCTTCTGCAGAAGTGTGCCTGACCTGCCCTCCCTGTGTATCGTGGAAATGCCCTCAATGGTGCCAAGGTTGTTCTGAAACCCCTGTGGGATGTGGGTTCTGCCTGGTGAGTCTGGGGTGTCTGTCAACCACGTGCCTGCCAGGAGGCTTTGTTCATGTGCCCCAGACATGAGCAGAAAGAGGAGCGATGGGCCAAGTAAGTGATAGGTTTGGGGGTGGGGCTGGGGTGGAGGTGGGGGTGGGGAGTTGTGTGGAGGGATGGGAAGAAGGAGGGTTTATAGAGGGGAGGCTCACCTGGGACAGGTAGCTGAAGGCACGTAATGAAGAGAGCCCATGTGGATTTATTTATCCTCTTGATAACGTTCCTCTTGTAACCTTTTTCTAAATATAAAGCACGGCTTCTTCCTGCCCATCTGGCATCTCCCCCATGTCCCAGATTCACCAGGAAAGTTCTAAGGTGCAAGATCTAGGGAAGTACTATAAATCTCTGCATTACAGGAAGGTGAGGTGGGGAGGGCTTTGGGTGTTTCAGCTTCCCAGATGGTAGTTAGACACCAGCAATGCCTAACTCGGCTTTCAGCTCGGCTGGTGGTGGAAACTTTTTGGAGGTATAGGGATAGAAAGCATTGTTCTGCTGACCCTGGAACCTGGATGTTAAGAGGTCACCTTTCCTATGATCCCCCCTTAGCCTAGATGTTGTGTGATGCCCATTGCTGTGGCTTTCTACAGCTGTGAGGTCCAGTGGACATGGCAAGCATATGCATTCTCTGCATGGAATATTCCTGAGCCACTTCCTCACTGGGCCACTAAGCACCCCTGATTTTAGTGTTCTTTCCCAGAAGCCTTAACTGGTTCCAGGAGAGGGCGATAGAACTTGCTATCCAAGGGTGTCCTCTAACTGGGACTCTTGTCCTCCCAACTATGAATAAGGGGACTTTGTACTAATAAGCAGGTGTCTGAGCGGTCCAGGGGGTTTTGATCCACAGATCCCGTGCTGGGTCAAACTGGCACTCTTGATTTCTAGCTATCTCCCAAAGGATATTTGTACTGCTGGTACAAAGGGCCATCCTTGATGAGTTACTGCTAGAAGGACCACAGGCTAGACCATCATGTTATAACCAAGTGAAGGATGCCCAGAATCAGACTGTGGGATGATAGGGAGATCCTGCTGGATCTGGCTGAAGGGTGGGGGGGAGGTTAGCAGACGACATGGGCACCCATGTGTATGCCGAGGGCTAGGAAGAGCTCAAGACAAGCCTATGGCAATGTGGGACGTGTAAGGCACAGGACCATTGTTGGGTGTACCCCAACAAATGAACTCTGTGTCTGGGGTGTCATGTGATGGACTGGATATGCCTATTTCTTAGCTGTCAGGCCAGGTTAGTTGTACTGGAGCCCACCTAGGGTGTGTATGTGCTGATGAACTCTGGCTTCTGGGTGTCACGTTGATGGGGGTACAAAGACAGAAGTCCAAGATACCAGGGGACAAACCAGATTACAGAGCAGACAGAGCTGGGTCCCTGAGTGTGGCTTTCACAGGAGACTCAGTGTGGTGACAGATGCAATCCTAAGAAGCTGGGCATGGGCAGCGTTTAAGAAGAGATCCATGCTTCTGAGTCACATGTCTGTACATGAGTATGACTTTTTTCCCTTCTACACAAATGGCACATCCTTAAAACAGATATGCTAGCATTTAGAATCATTGAGCATTAGATGATATCTACTCAAAATAAGCCCTCACAGACCATCTGGTCCAACTTCCACATTTGAGAGATGAAGAAATCAAGGCCTCCCAACAGAGATGAGGCAGGTTGCTTCAGATCTCAAAGCCAGGCTGCTAGAGCTTCAAACATGGCTCCTGGATACCCAGATCACATTCTGTGTGGCTCTTATCGTGTTACTGTGGTGTGGTGGTGTGGCCAGAACTTCCCTGGTAGGTCTTGGTGGTTACCACCTGTCTGCTTCTTATGCGTCTCTAGCAGGGGATCTAAAAGCACAGCCAGTGGGGTTGGTAAGATCACACCCTAGCGGACTCTGGAAACTGCCCGCTAGCTTTCATCTCCCTGCAAGCTAGTGTTTCTGAACCAATTAAGAGAGTCAGGCATCTTTGAACAGAATGGCTGTGAGCACAAGCAGTTGGCACTGCAGAGTAACTAGAACGCGTCTCCATGGTGAGGCTGGCTACTTCCGTTTTCTTTTTCTGCCTGTGGGCTGCTGCTGCCCACAAGAAGTGACCACAAAGTCAAGCCAGCTGGATGGTAGCCACAGCTGGCAGGCAGTGGCACTCACCTTTATTCCCTAATGAGGCACAGTTGGCCTGCCGTTAAAATGGCACCAGCTCCCTGAAGAGGCCTCCTTCTGTCCCAGAACATCTGCAGGAACAGGATAGCCCCTTGCCCTTGAAGTTCCTTTCCAGTGGGCAGCTGTTAGCATACGACGCTGGGCCTGTGACCAAAGGAGAAAGTAACTTCCAACTGTCTTCCTTACTTCTCACAACTTCTTTGATTATGATTATTATTAATGGATCAAAAAGATTTTGTTATTATTATTTTATTATGTGGATATGTGTGCCGGGATGGGACAGGGTGTTATGTATACATGAGTGCAAAATGCCTTCAAAGGCTAGAAGAGGATGCTGAATTCCCATGAGCTAGAGTTGCAAGTGGTTGTGAGCTGCCCCATGTGAGTTCTGGGAACTGAATCTGGGGGCTCTGCAAAAGCAGTATGTGCTGTTAACCACTGAGCCATCTCTCTAGCCTCCACTCTAGCACATTAACTTTTTAAAAATTGGATTTTATTTATTTCATGTGCATGTGTGACGGCGTGTGTGTGTGTGCGCGCGCACACACACACACACACACACACACACACACACACACACACACACACACTGTGGCATGCGTTCAGGACAGAAGACAACTTGTAAGAGTCTGTCGTGTTTTCCACTGTGAAAATCCCAGAGGTGGAACTCAAGTTGTCAGGCTTGATTGGTGTCCTCCTCTGCCTGCTGAGCCATCTCTATAATTGACACATAATTGTCCATATTTATGGGGCATAATGTTAACGATCATATCAGAGTGATTGGCCTATCCATCAACCCCGCTGAAGATCATTTCTTTGTGTTGGCAATGTTAAAAAGCCTCTCTGTCAGCTGTTTTGAAATATTCAATTAGTTGCTGTCAATCATAGCTGCTCTACTGTGCTTTGGTCCATTAATAGGCACCCCTTCTATCCAGCTGCACCCCCAAGTCCTCTTGACATTGCTTGCCATGCCCCCACACTTCCCCACACTCTTCCCAGGCTCTAGAACCTTTTTCTACTTTGAAATCAAATCAAGTTTTTAGCTTTTGCATATACTTCTGACCTTCTTACATTCATTTTAAATGGAGGTGAGAGCTTAATAAATTTGATTGTGTGTGTGTGTGTGTGTGTGTGTGTGTGTGTGTGTGTTTGAGGCCTAGCTACTCAAGAAAAGTCCAGAAACAGCAGCAAAAAGCATTTTGGAGTATTACAATTTTAGCGATAAAGAAGGCTGACAAGGGTGGGGTGAGTCTTATGTAATGTCTATCTGCTCCTCCCCAACCCTAAGTGTTGGCCAGGCTTGCTCGCTCCTCTTAGGCTGTTACCTCCTTTTGCAACGGGAGATTAACCAGGAATCACAAAGATGAATTTTTTTTTTAACTCTACCAGACAAGCAGTTCCCAAAGTGTCTCCAAGGTTACCCTGTGAGGCTGGAGACAGAAAATCTAGGATGCACTTTAAGGTCTTTGACCTTCAAGAAGAGAAGTGTTAAAATCTAACCCCATTCTTTATTTTAACAAAGCAGAGTCTACTTCTGTCTCCACAGGGTCCTCATTTTGGTTTTCTCTTGCCTCTTGATATTTTGTGGTATTACTTAGACTGTCTCTTGTTTTTCACCTTCTATATAAACAACAATTTGCAGACTTAATTGTGTAACAGAATTTATAATTATGCATATATTTAATTATTTAGTTAGTGTGTATGTATGTGATATATATATATATGTATGTATGTATGTATGTAGGGGGTCAGAGGGCATATTTTCTGAGTCAATTCTTGCCTTCCCCCTTGTTGAGGCAGGGTTTTTCTTGTCTTGGCCACAGAACTGCATCCTCCAGGTTGACTGTTGCTAGGTTAGAGCTTCTGTTCCTGTGGTTAAAAATGCCATAACCAAAAGCAGCTTGGGGAGGAGAGGGTTTGTTTTATGTTGTTTGTGCTGCACGGTCCATCATCAAAGGAAGTCGGGGTAGAAGTCAAGGCAGGAACCTGGAGGCAGGAGCTGATGCAGAGGCCATGGAGGGGTGCTGCTTACTGACTTGCTCCGCATGACTTGCTCAGCCTGCTTTCTTATCCAATCCAGGACAACCAGCCCAGGGCTGGCACCAGCCCCAGTGAGCTGGGCCCTCCCACATCAATCACTAATCACGAAAATACCCTACAGGCTTGCCTATAGGCCAGTTTCACAGAGGCATTTTGAGAGTCTTTCTCAGATTACTCTAACTTGCATCAAGTTGCTATAAAACTAACCAGCACACTGGTCCAGTGAACTTTCTGGCATTCTCTTGTCTCTGCCTCCCACCTTGTTGTAGAAATGCTGGGATTACAGATGCATGCCACCACATCCAACTTTTTATGTGGTCTCCTAGGATCCAACTTGGGTGGTTGAACTTGTGTTATGGTGTGACTGCTATGTAAAGTTAGACATGAACATCAGGCCTCCGGGGCTTTGGGTATCTGTGGGGGTTCTAGAATCAGGGAAGAACAATTTCCCCTTTGCTATAGAGAAAACAGGAGTAATGTTCTGCAAGTTCTTGTCTGGTGAAGACTATGTTTCTGTCACTTTTCCTCAAAAAAGAAAGCTTAGCTGCATGTAAAACTCTAGCCCGTAATATGCTAGAAGACTCTTTTGTTTTTCTTCGACAAAGAGGTCTTATGTATAGCCCAAGCTGGCCTTGAACTCAGGCATCTTCCTGCCTACCCATCCCGGAGTACTGGGATTAGCAGGTTTGTACTACAATAGTCAACTAAAATCCACTCTGCTTGTGTTTTGTAGCTGCTGTTTTGTTTGTTTGAGACAGGGTCTTGCTATGTAGCTGAGGAAGTCCTGAATGTGCAATTCTTCAGCCTCAGCCATTGATGAAATGGCTGCCTTACATCTGTCTGAAGCTCAGTTCCCAACATTCATTCATTTGTTCGTTCGTTCGTTTAATGTTCTGGGCACTGTGCTGAGTGAGACTAAACTGAGAACAAGGGGAGCGTATCACTGCCTTCCTGGATCTCGTCTCTAGTTTGTTTCTCTGATTGTATGGGGCTGTTTGCTCTCTGGCCCTGTCTAGTCCAGCCTATGCCTATGAAAATGACCCTCTCACAACGCACTGTGCTACCCTGCTACTTCTACAGCCCTCTCCTGTGATCTGCAACTTCTGACTAGATAGGGCTGCAGGAACAGCAGTTTCACCAGCCAGACAAAGAGAGGGGGCTCAACTTTCTTGTAGACCAAAACATGAATCTGGTGACATCGTTGAGGGAGGTGGGGCCACCATGGATAGCTAGTTCTGTGTGGGAGCCCTCCTACCATGAACAGGTGTCCAGCGGAAAGAATAGCCCAGTTAGTCTAATTTTGTTTGAGAAAGGGTCTCAGTATGTAGCCCAGGCTGGTCTTGAACTCATGGCAGTCTGCCTGCCTCCGTCTTCCAGGTACGGAGAAGTGTACATCCAAGTGTAAACATCACCCCTGGCCAAGTTGGGGCTTGATCTTCCTAATGTTCCTTTGCCACCATGACCCCTTCTGAGTACAGAAAGAGCAGAAGAGGCCATGCCTGACATTGTGTCTAGGATTGCTCAGAATGTGCTAGCAATAAGCTAATTGCTAGGGCCTGAATCCTTGAAGCTGCTCCCAGCCATGTCCTGACTACTTCTGGATGTCCAGCTGGCTACGTGGTTGGGGAAGGAGGAATGTGCTGGCAAGTCCTTTGTGGAGGAGCCTTCAAGCAGTGCCAATCACAGCACTGGGCTCATTAGCAGTCATTGTCATGGCAACGGGTCTGCCAGAAAGTGGCTCGTTAGGCTGACAACTTCAGAGGTGTTATATATAGATCTGGGTGTGGGGGGGGAGAGGGGGTGCAGAGCCCTGTGGATATGCCTTTCTTTAGAGCTCCCATTGCTTCTGGGTTTGGGGTGTGAGGGGACGAGGAACGGGGGACCTTAAAACTCTCTGATCTGCTGCTAAATCAAGTGTCTGGCGGCCACCTGTGAACACCTGCAGGTAGCTTCTCTCACTGCTTCAGAAGGTAAGAGGGAGGTGCTCCTAGGAGCATCCTGCAGGTGGATGTTGTCCGGGGATGAACTTGAATGAGAAGAGTGGAGGAGTTTCGGGGGAGCTTAGGAGAGGGGTCAGAACTTACCGGAGGCTGTAGTCTTTCTTAAAATAGTCTGTTGAAAGGGTTTCGGGTTAGGTGATAAGATCCTTCCCTTTCATAAGTCACTGCACCACTTAGTGCCGCTTAGTACTGCTTTCTTACAAATCAATTTACTGAAATTTCAGGGTTCATCCTGGTTTCTATTTCAGAAGCAATGGTTCCTCTCAGTTGCTCCTGCTGATGACTGTGTCGGAGTAGCTCTGGAGTGTAGTGAGCAGAAGAGTCAGGGTGCAAACTGTCTTGATCTGGTGGTGAAAACCTGGACCAGGAGAGTTCACACACCAGACGGTTTAACATGTGCTGAGCTGATCACACTTGTGTTTTGGTTTTGGTATTGTGTGTTTTGTTTAGTTTCATTTTGTTTGTTTGTTTGATGACTGATTGTTAGATCTTTCAATTGGATTTTTGTTTACTTGAGACAGTGTCTCACTCTGTATCCTAGCCTGGTCTCAGACTCACAAGGTAGCCCAGGCTGACACTGAGCTGACCATCCCCCTGTTTTAGCCTCCTGAATGCTGGGGTTACAGGTATGTGCCACTCCATCTGAATGGGGCATTTCTTCTCAAGTTTTG
Source organism: Dicrostonyx torquatus (assembly GCA_028555095.1). Lineage (NCBI taxonomy): Eukaryota > Metazoa > Chordata > Mammalia > Rodentia > Cricetidae > Dicrostonyx > Dicrostonyx torquatus. The sequence goes on along the minus strand of JAQHUG010000025.1, from coordinate 3,915,154 downwards.
GGTGATGTCCCTTTATTTGATTGCTGGCTTGATGTTTTCCAAGGGGAGCCAGTACCTCGATTAGGAGGAATGGTTTTTATTTTTTGATCATGTTTAAAATAAGGAGATGGGGAAGTCAGCCGACAGCCAGGGAATGAACATGACGCCTGGGTGAGGGTGGTGATATTTTTGCGCGTCTCCCGAGAAGGCATATGCTCCTTGGAGATTGTGAGACAATAAGAGTTTGGGGCCTGAGCTCTTTCCCCTTGTGGGAGTCATATCTCAGGTGGACAAGTGCTGACATGAAGTGTGGGTTGCTGGCAGGAGATGGGTTGAAGATAACTTGGCACTGGGTAACCGGACAGAATTTTCTAGAAGCAAACTAATTTTAGTTGGTTGGTTTGATTGACTGTTGGAGTGAGTGAGGTTTTTGTGTGTGCTTGGACTGAACCCAGGGCACACTAAGTCTGTGCTCTGCCAGTGAGCTATATTCTCAGCCCAAAAGCAGTTGCTTAAAGTAGTTTGGTTTAACCATTTAGTTATCTGTACAATATTAGATGATAGTTCTTAATTAAAAAAATAGGAATGAAAGCATCCTTAATACAGACATCTTGTAAAGATGTATAAAGCACAGGGCCTTGTATACTAAATAGGGATAGGAGTCCTTATAGATACATAGAAATCAGGCCTGCACTCAGACCTTTCTGGAGAACCCTACTAGACTAAGGTTCTTTGGGGTTTACTTTTTTTCTGTTTGTTTTATTGCTGTGGTAGGGATCGGACCCAGGTTGTTGCACACACTAAGCAAGTGCCCTATCACTGAGTTACATTCCCAGCCTTTGGTGTTTGAAGACAGAGTCTCACTGTGTATCCCCAACTGGCCTTGCACAGGTGATCCTCCTGTCTCAGAGTCCTGAGTGCCAGGATGACAGATGTGTGGGCATCTAACTTAGGCAAGGATTTTGAAGTGGTCTAAAACTCCTTGATGTTACCTATGAAGAAGGGTAGGGGACAAGTGTGTCTAGCACCATTGTTTGCAATGGCTCTGAAGTAAAACCGTACAAGTGTCCATCAGAGGACCGATGTGTAAGCAAACGTGCTACATATAATCAGACAGTGTGATATTGCACAGAAGAATTAAAAGAAAAACAATGTGCCTCCTGGTGTGACACTGCAGATGAGCTTTACACCTATTTGGAGGAGGGACAAAAGGCTGATACCTTCTCTCACACCCTCAGAGGATGAACTTTTATGTAGAGTTAAGCATGTTTTTTCTTAAACAAATGAGGGAAGAGCGGAAAGTACTCTCCACTCTGGCCTGGAGATAGCTCCTTTCAGAGGGAGCGGCAGGATTTTAGAAGTCCACCAGAGACATCCTGCGTGTTGCCTCACCTAGCAGGAACCACCAACCCGCTCTGCTCCCTCTGATCTTGTCCCTTCTAGGTGTTGTTGTCCTACTGAGGTGCCTCTGCGCTCTTCCTTCCTCTTCCCATTGGAGAAAGCTAAGAAGAGGAGCCGCAAGGGCCAGGGAAGGAAGAGGTCTTAGTTAGGTTTCTATTGCTATAATGAAGCATCAAGACCAGAATTAACTTGGGAGGGTTTATTTCAGTGAACAACTCTCAGGTCAGACTACATCATGAAGGGAAGTCAGGGCAGGAGCCTGGAAGCAGGTATTGAAGCAGAGGCCATGGAGGATCGCTACTTACTGGCTTGCTTCTCATGGCATGCTCAGCCTGCTTGTTTATAGAAACCAAGATAACCAGCCCAGGGGTGGTACAAGACACAGGGAGCTGGGTCCTCCAACATCAATCATAAATCAAGGAAATGTACCACAGATTTTCCCACAGGCCAATCTAGTGGGGACATTTTCTCAATTGAGGGCCCCTTTTCCAAATAAACTAACTCATATCAAGTGACATAAAACTAGCCAGTGCAGATGGAAGGATTTAACTAGGGAGAGAAGTAATTAGAGAAGAAATTCAAGGGAGTCCTTAATTACTAAGTAGTCATCTACACCTACCCTGTTGGTGGCTGTGGGCAGCTCTCCCAGAAGGTCGCCTGTTCCTGCCCCGCTGAGGCCATAAGAGCGAGGAGCACTGGATGCTTTGGGACTCTTAAATGAGGGCTGGCAGGCAATGAGTTAAAGTTTTGCCTTTGCATACTTTTTTAAAGTTTTATTTTTATTTTATGCAAATGAGTGTTTGCCTGCATGTATTTCTGTGCATCACACATATGTAATACCTATGGGGTCCAGAAGAGGACATCAGATCCCCGGAAACTGAAGTTACAGGTGTTTTTTGTTTTGCTAGCTTCTTGTGGGTTCTGGGAACCAAACCTGGGTCCTCTGCAAGAGCAGCAAGTGCTATTAAATTCTGAGCTATCTCTCTAGCCTTGCTGTATGTTCTTCAAAGACAAATTTTGTTGTGATATATATATATATATATAATTGACCTTGCATAACACTTATGCACTCACTGTATATTGTGTAACTGTGACATATTCCTAGTTTAGACCATTTTCACACACACACACACACACACACACACACACAGAGAGAGAGAGAGAGACCCTGTATCCATCTTATCTTCCTGTCCACAGCCCTCTGTAGCCACTAGTGTAATCTGTGGCATTTCTTGCTATGGACTTGTCCCATAATGGAATGAGACCACGTGTGACCTTTGTGACCTGACTTCTTTCATGATGTCTTTAAGGCCCAGCGATGATATAGTGAGAACTGGGACCTTATTACTTTTCATTTCTGAGTAATATTCCATCATATGGCTATTCCGTGTTTTATCCCTATCCTCAGGGATGGTCCTTTGTATTATCTACATGTTTGGCCCTTGTGAATACTTCTGCCCTGAATGCTCACATCCAGCTTGTTGGGATGCTTGTTTTCAGCCTTGTGGAGAGAGGTCTCCCCACCTGTCTTCAGCATCTATTAACTCCTGATTTGTGGGTGGTTGAGCTAGCAAGGACTTCTTCCTAGGAAAGAAAAGGCCCCAGAGGTAAAAGTCAGGCAGTCAGATGGCCAGCAGAGAGGGCGACTGGTGGCTGTGTTTCACAGGTGTAAAAACTACCCTCAGCATAGCGTACTGGCCAAATTAAGAATTAAGCCCCCCCCCAGTGGGTGCTCTCCCACCCTTCTCTGACCTCCCTGGCTTCAGTATTATGGTGTCTCTCCAAAGGTCCCTGCACTCCTTAGAGTGGAGAGACCTCAGGACACTCTATGTTCGTGGTCAACCATATCCTCCTATGTAAACCGAGGCTTCCTGTGAGCTCACTGGGTTTCACAGATAGATTAACCAGAATCATTCTAAAGAGAAAGGTACTAGGAAACTGAAGAGAGTCAGGCTTCCTGAAGTTCCTTCAAAGCTGAGGCCCTGGGGCATCGGGTGACTCAAGTCTTTCACTCTGTGGCCCACAGAACTCCTCCCCAACCAGCTTTCCAACATCAATCAACTCCAGGGGTGTTGACCTCCCTTTCTTGGCAGCAGAAACCTCAGAGAACAACCATTGAGGAGAGGTCTGTGTGTCTGCCTGAACTTATCTCTCCAGGAGTGGAACCTGGGGGAGTTTACCCCCTTAGGGTGATATTCCCCCATCTCTTGAAGCGACCCTGGCCGAGGTCCCTCTTTTGGGTTCTGGGTATGTTACTCTGGCTCTTCACAGCCCACAGCATGTTCCACACCTGGGCCAACATTAGCAGCTTTTGTTTCATTGATGTGGAAATAGCCTGAATGAGTCACTTGCCTGAGGTCTAGTGGTGACTGAGGTAGGATTGGCACCAGGAGTGCTTGGAGCCGGAGGCTGTTTACACTGCGGCCCTGGTTCCTCTTTGTGCAGGACTCTTCTGTGAGCTTCAGAACCTTGCTTAACCCACTTCAACAGCTTCCCATGGACCCCCTCCTGGTACTCCTGATGTTAGTTAGGCTCAAGGAAAGATGAGAGACCAGCCATCTCATCCTTTGGTTCTAGAAGACTCTCCAGTAAAACACCCCTCTTCATCACCCACCCCCAATCCCAACCCCAATTACCACTTTATTCCCAAGACCCTGTGTGTGTAGGATTCTTTCTCTCCCCCTCTGCCCGCCTCCATACCTCCCTTGCTTTCTTTTCTCCCTCTTCTCATTCGTTAACCCTTGGTGTTTTGAGACAGGGTCTTGCTAGGGCCTAGATTGGTATCAGATTCACGATTCTCCCACCTCATCCTCCTGAGCACTGGAATCACGGACCAACACCATCATGCCTGCTTCTTCCTCACTCTTTCTCTTTCATTATCTTATTTATATTGCCTGTATTCTGGCCGTCCTCCAGGCCAGGAGACGCTAGAGTAATTGGTGTTCGGGGCCAGTCTCTCCTGCTCCCGGGTTCATTTGTGTTTGGCGTATGATCTGTGCTCCTGCGAGGAGGATACTGCACTACTGTCAGCCTGGCTGCTGTGTGTCTCGCCATCACCTGTCTAGAGTACAGTCTTTCATGCAAAATCATAGCAGTGCTGTGGCTCAGCAGGTGCCCCTGCAGGAGACACAAACATGTGAGCACAGTTGTGAGAATTCATGGCATGCACCAGGGCCCCACAGAGGGCTGAGGGAGGCCATGTTTACTCCCAGCAGCACCTGGAATTTGCTCCTTCCTCTTATGGTACACAGGCCAACGCAGGAAACTGAGACAAAGTCCCCATAGTGCTGACTGGAGAGGGGCATCAAGAGCACACATTTCATTGCCCTGTTTTCCTAAATATTGGTCATTGATGGCCAGAGGAGCCACTCCTGTGGGGCATGGCAGGGGACACCAGGGGCACCAAGGAGCTGCTGGCCTTTTGTATTTGTAAACAGGTTTTGTTTTTGTTTTTTTTTTTTTTTCAAAACAGGGTTTCTCTGTAGCTTTTGGAGCCTATCCTGGAACTAGCTCTTGTAGCCCAGGCTGGTATCAAACTCACAGAGATCTGCCTGCCTCTGCCTCCCGAGTGCTGGGATTAAAGGCGTGTGCCACCACCGCCCGGCTGTAAACAGGTTTGGCTGAGAATTTTTCGGCCTTCTGTAGTTGCAATTCTGATTTTTGTCAATTTACCTTCTCCAAAAGGCACAGCAATTGTGTGGGCTATTTGGATCCTCTGTTTTTATTTCTAAATGTTCTATAGCCGAGAATCTTTATTTCTGTGTTTATTGGAGATTTACGTGGAAAAGATAAGAGAAAAAAAGATAAAAATTTCCTGTAAGCCCCCCACCGAGGGTTCACAGATGCAGCTACAGTGTGTGCCTGCCTTCCACCTAATGCTCCAACTTACATATTCTTCTGTTTCTTAAGACAAATGTTACCGTGTACCGTCACAGGAATCAAGTTTATGGTGTCTGGTTCATCTTAAAAAATCCTGGTTCCCTTTGCCACAGTGATATGGCACTTGGAGAGAGAAACCCAACCGAGCTCTCACAGACACTCAGCATTTTAGAGAATGGTTTACACCTCGTTCTGCCGCGGCATGCATTAATTACTTCTACTAGGTTTGCGCAGCAGGCCTGGGGCTGTGTCTGCTGCTGTACTCAGTGGTCCTGTGGAGTGTAGACTGTACATCCCACAGCAGGTGTAGACTGCACAGTCCACAGCATGTGTGGAATGCACAGTCTACAGCAGGTGTAGATTGCATAGTCCATGCGGAGTGACAGGATCCTTGGCAAACACAGCACCCTGGGTTTGATTTTTTTTTTCAGGGTCTGCTAGGTAAGAAGGTCAGTTCTGTCTGCTTTGGGTTGGGTGTACCTTCTGTGAGGGGTACCTCATACTGCATGTCACCTCTCCCAAGAGATGCCTGCAGGCCAGGCTATCCCAGTTATACGATTCCGAAGTGATTTTGTGGTTCCAAACAGTTGTGGAAATGACAAGTATGTCTGACCCTTTCCTTCCTCTCCAACAGAAGCCTGGGATGGTCCCCCCTCCGCCAGGAGAGGAGAGCCAGACGGTCATCCTTCCACCTGGCTGGCACAGCTACTTGTCTCCTCAGGGCCGCCGTTACTATGTCAACACGACTACCAATGGTGAGTCCCGCTCAGGAACAGCCTTTTCTAACCCCGCAATGTCTGCCTCTTCCTGAGCTACTTTTCTCCCTCCTGCTCCACCTTCTGGTTTGGGGGCTTTTTCTTGCTAAATCTGACTCAAGGAAAGGTAACCTGGCATCTTAACCCTAAGTTCTAGAATTGTTTTTCATATACCAGGGACTACGATAGAGTCCTGCTCATCTCCGGTGCTGAGTGTTGGGGCCTCGCTCTGCATTCTGGAAGCAGCTTTAGAGGACAGCTATACTTTCAGATTCCCAGAATTCTTGACACCTCACACCAACCTTCACTGAACTCAAACCTTAGAATCTAGGACTGTATTGTTCGTAAATGACCTCAGAAGCCAGTTCAACAGGTCAAGATAATCTATACTGTCCAGGGACTATTCTAATGGTACTGGAGAGCCAGAGGCTGCAAAAACTCACCCTGATTTTACTGTAACATCCTTTCCTCGACTTAAGTATCTCACTGGCTGCTTTGTGGATTGTCCATTTCGGAATGGTGGGACTCTGTATAGATCATTCATCCTCCCCCTTAGCCCTGGGTCCCTGGACCCCACCCCTATCTTCCCGTGCCCTTTCCTTTCTTTTCCCCTCCTGTTCTCTCCTCATTCTTTTGAAACAGGGTCTCATTTAGTAGTCTAGGCTGGCCTGGAATTCACCCTGTAGCCCAGACTGGTCTCAAATGCATGCTAGTTCTTGTGTGACAGCCTCCCAGTTGCAAGGATTAGAAACCTACATCCAGCCACCCAACCACTCCCCCACATCTCTTTGAGCTGAATAGGACTGGAGCTCCGTGCTCCAAAGAGTTAAATTTCCCTGGACCTCCCAAATGACTCCAGGATCCCGAATGTGGAGATGGTTTACGATGCTGTGCAGTACGGCTAGACTTGGCACAAGTTAAGCAGGACACTGTTCAGGTTGAGGGCAGAAGTGTAAGACAAACCAGCTGAGAAGTCCTAACCTCCCTGTATTTCCAAGGACTCTGCCTCAAGGAAACCAAGAGAAACAGCACAAGGAAAATTAGACTTGCTGGGCACCGTAGACATTTGTGCCAAGAATGTGAATGTCTACCTTAGCTCCAGTATTTACTTCACCTCTGTCTTCTCTGCCCATCTGACTTCATAGCTTTATCTTGCCACTGGCATATGGATGTTTTATATATATATTATATGTATATACTAATTATATTATTTTATATATAATTATTTTTAATATATAAATTATTTTATAATTTATTTATTATTATTTTATGTGTATTGGTGCTTTGCCTACAGATATACCCATGCAAGAGAGCCAGATCCCGTAGAATGGAGTTACAGACAGTTGTGAGCTGCCATGTGGGTGCTGGGGATTAAACCCAGGTCCTCTGGAAGGGCAACCAGTATTCTTAACCGCTAGGCCATTTCTCCAGCCGAGACATGGATGTTATTAATCCAATTTACAATTTTGAGCCTGCACTAAGTGGAGGGCTCCCAGTGAGAGGACAGCCAGCAGTCATCTACAGGGAGACAGAGAAGCTGACAGCTGCTTCTTTGGCTGGCTGAATTGTGCATACCACAAGCACGCTAACCTGCCGGCTCAGCAGGGTGTTCCCCTTGAAGAGCTGTGACCAGGGTTTCTAGGAAAAGGGAAGTGGGGCTGTTTTTAACTGTTCTAATCTCACACTTCCTCAAAACAAACGCTTGAGCATCTCTGTCCTGCTCAGGAGCCTTGGTGTTTGAGGGGTGCATGTGGCTGTTTGAATGCGCTTCCCCTGGGGAGCGGCTGCTTCAGTGCGGTTCCCCAGGGGAGTGGGTGTCTGAACACAGATCTCCATCTGTGCTGCGCAGTTTGAACTGGAGGAGCTCAAGAGCAAGAACTGGGGTGGATTTGTGCTTGTCTCAAATTAGCCAGTCTGTTGCAAAGGGAAAAGGAGAAAATGCCTTTCTAGGCTATCTATCTACCTATCTCCCTACCTATCTCTCTTTCTTTCTCTCCCCCCCTCTCACTCCTCAGTTAAAGAATAGTATATTCTCAGGGTTAAAAAGCCACTGAATAAAAACGGTATTCAAATCAACATTAAAAATCCTCAGTCGCATTTCCCAGAGCTATTTATCACATATATCCTTTGAGGCATATGTATTTTCTATCTTCTAAGCATAGGCATGTTGCTGTTTTAAAAATAAATTACATATGTTATCCATTCTATCCTTTAAATCATGGCAAGAATTTGTTGTAGGCCTTGTTCTAGACTTTGAAAATCTTTATCTAACGTGTTCCGTTTCATCGCTGTGTGTTAGGAATGTGCTACCATTAATTTAAGTACCACTCTACTTAGAAATGGAAATGCAACCGGATTCTATATCATCAGACTGTGTCTGGCAGCTTCCTTCCAGGACTCTGACTGTTCATATGCCAGTAAGGCCGAGCTTCCTTGGGGTTGTGGGGTGCAGTGTGCTCCTCGGGTTGGTAAGCTGATTCTTTAGCAGACCAGGCAGTAAATAGTTTAGATTTGGAGGGTCATGGTCTCTGACACAGAGACTTAACTTTATCACTGTAGCGTGGGCAGTAATGTAGACAGTATGTAAGCTAGTGCATGCAGCTACGTTCTAATAAAACTTTATGTGTGGCAAAAAGGGGGAGGGCCTTTGTGTTTGGACAGTTGAACATGAATTGCATTTGACTTGCATGTGTTACGAAATCACATTTTTTTTATTTTTTAACATTAAACACTACAGAGGGTGACTTTGGTTTGCAAGTTCACCAGTCTTATGGGTAATAGGGTGGGCTGATTTGCTAGGTTATCTGGTAGGTCCAGTAGGACGGGCCCCTCCCACTTTCTTTCTTCCTGAGTAATCCTAACTCCTCGGGCTTGCATTCTGGATGCAGGTCAGCTTTACTCACTTATTAGGTAATTGTTGTATTCATTGTTTTTCTGGTCAGTTCAACACGTGTTTTTATTGAGCCTCAAATATATACCATGAAGAATGGCCTTGCCCTGCTCAGAGTGGGAGCAGACCTTAAATTTTTGTGTGCATGTGTGGGAGCAGTGGAGGAGTACCTGTGTATGTTGCTGGGGATTGAACCCCATGTTCTGGGCAAATACTGTCTCAGTGTGCTATACTGTTAGCCCTGGAAGCAGATTTTTAAATGGATATCTGCTTGATTATCCATAAGAAGGACTGTGAAGAGGTCTGGGGTATTTGAAGAGAGTGTCACAAAGAGCCTGTAGGGCTGGGGATGTCCCTGGAGATAGATTGGACCAGGAAGGGATGGAATGGGAAATACCTCTCCCAGTTTAGTTGGTCTGCTGGGGTTTTCCCCCACCCCTCCCTGTTTGGAAGCCTCCTGCCTGTCTATAGCAGAGCACCTAGCAGAAGCCGTCCTGGGGCCTCTGAGTTGATAGCTTACTGCTGGACCCCCCATTCTGTCCCATTCTTCTTGCCAACCCCTCCTCCATCTGTCTAGGCGGCAGATCAAGGGCAAGTCAGGCCCACTACCCGCTGCTGCAAGGCACTGGTACACTCTTCTCATTCTCACAGAGGATAGTCTTCAATGCAGAAACCCCTTAAGGTGACAGTCAGGACCTCTGATTAAAAACTCCCACAGACGCCCCGTCCTTTACAGAAGGAGGTGTGATGTGTGCATAGAACCCACACCCACCCTCCTGTGGACTTGAAGTCATTTCCAATTCGATGTCAATGCTTTGTAAATACTTGTGACTCTGTGTTGTTCAGGGAACAATGACAAGAAAAAAAAGCCTGTGCATCTGCAGAGAATATGCAGTTGCTTCCCCCTGTGTATCTCAGCCCTCTGTGACTGGTAGAAACCACCAGTGCAGAACCCTAGGGTCCTGAGAGCTGCCTGGCTTTCTCCCCGCCCCCTAATCCCTAATCTGTCTCCCCCAGAGGGCGCTTGGGCATAATAAGTATTCTGTGCAAAGCCTCATTTACACTGGTGTCCCCTTCGCCACCTGATAATCTGCTTGCTTTTGCATCCATTTAGGATTTCATGGATGAGGGTCTGTGCTCCACTGCCGCTGGTCAGGCCATGGGTATACAACACCAAATGAGGAAACAGTTCTGCTTTTAAAAGACTGTAGCTAGCTCCAAAGGGGTGAGAGACAGGCAAACACCTACAAGCATTACAGGCCATGACAAAGGGGAGTGGGAACTCCAGTGAGGGACCTGTCACCTGCATGTGGTGGGTGCAGGAGTTCTAAGGAGGGATCCATGACAGAGGGTGAGGCAGAAGGAGGAAAGCAGGTCCGTGGGCTTGGCAGGGTAGAAACGTAGAAGTGAGGGAACACTGGGGTGTGATGTGACTCTTCACCCAGTGGGCAGTGGGAAGCCGAGGGAAGTCTTCAAACAGTGGCAGGACCCCATGGCAACCTTACAGCAAGACTCCTCATGCAGCAGTGAAAGGTTTGGGAGCACGGAGCTTGGAGTAGACAGCCTAAATGAAATGTGAAATAATGAGGTCAGTACAATCTAAGGCAGTGGCCTGAAATGGGGGGGGGGGCTGAACTCTGTCAGACAGGATGTGGCAGGCCAGTGGCAGGGAGCTTCCCTCCCTCCTGGCTTTCTGCCTTGGGTGGCAGTCATGAAGTAAAAGAGAGCGGGAGGCACTCAGAAGTGAGTTGGAAGAAAGGAGGTGGATCCGGGCTGCCTGGTGGGTTCCTTGCTGCATGTTCAAAAAGAGATGACCAGCCTGTAGATGGATGCATCTGTGGTTCAAAGGACATCCATGCCACCGATGGAAGTCCAAAGACTCCAGTGGGTGCATGGCCCAGCATGCAGACAGCAGAATGGATTCCACCCTGACTGGCCCCCACTGTGTAGTGACCAACATACACAACTGAGTGGGGTGATCTAGAATTTGCGTTTCTTTAGAATATAGGTTGCTGTGGGACAATGATCTTGTACCCTGTAAAGATTTATCAGTTGTATTTTAATAAAACACTGATTGGCTAGTAGCCCAGCAGAAAGTATAGGTGGTGCGAACAGCAGGAAGTATAGGTGGGACAATGAGAACAGAAGAATTCTGGGAAGAGGAAAAGTCAGTTTGCAGTGGTGACCCAGCTGCAGTAGAAGCAAGATGAGAATGCCTCACTGATAAAGGTACCAAACCACGTGACTAACACAGACAAGAATTATGGGCTAATTTAAGATGTAAGAATTAGTTAATAAGAAGCCTGAGCTAATAGGCCAACCTGTTTATGATTAATGTAGACCTCTGTGTGTTTCTTTGGGACTGAACGGCTATGGGACCAGGTGGGACAGAAACCTTGGTCAACAAGAGGTGCAGACACATTACCCAGTGCAAGCCTGTAGAAGACAGCTCCTCTTACAGAGTTAAGGAGGGCACCACAGAGACAGAGAGGAACTGGTGGAGACTGCAAGGTAGTGATGTAGCAAGCAAGGGAAGAAAGACCATGAAGTGAGGGGAAGCCAGGGACAAATACAGATCCTGTTTACAATAGGAGGACTATTATTTAGTGATGGGTGTTAGTGAATGAGCCAGATGCCCAGCAGGAGGCTTCAGTGGGTAAGTTACTGTAGTCCTGATGCTGGTTTTAAATAGATTCCCCAGTAACTCCAGCAAGGTGTGCATGAGTCACCAACTTCAGAAGTCCCCTTTACTTCCCCCAGCTCTGCCTCTCCAGGGCATTTCATCATGCAGAGTGGCCCTGAGTACAGCCCAGGGAGTCAGGGACACCAGTGGCAGGAAAATGCTTCTCCTGCATCATCTAGGAATATGCTCTGTGTTCCTCCAGAGTGGACTGGAGCTGAATCCGAGCAGGGTGTACTGTGATTCGTGGGTGGTGAACTGTTATCAGCAGCCTACTCCATTCATTCAGGGACCTACGTTAGTGTTAAGAGTCTGTGTTGGACCAATTTAACAAAAGGGCAAAGGCTAGGTGGCTGGAAAACAGTCAGTTCTGCAGGCTGGGGAGTACAAGTGCCTGCAGATTGAGTGTCCAATTGCAGCCTGCCCTCTGGTTGCTAGAGATCAGTTCTCTTGGTGCACTCACATGGAAGAAAGGATGAACAAGCTCCCAGGGGCCTCTTTTGTAAGAACATGGATCCCAAGTGAGTGACGGCTCTCATGATCTCATCACCCCTCAAGTCTCCACCTCTCAGCACCGTGACACTGGGGACAGAGGTTCAGTGTGAAGGCTGAGAATAACAAAGCCTCTTGGACATCAGCTGGCTGTTTCAAGAGCCCTGGCCCATCAGCATTGCTTCTCTTTATTGTTAGAAGCTACACCACTTAGCTGGCCTCTTTGATATTGTTTGATATATATGTTACCATTGGAAGAACGGAGAGAGACTTGAAACTAGCATGGAAAGCCATGGTTCTGTTTTATGTGAATCACTATTTTGCAGCATGTTGAACTAAGCTTCATACGCATTAAACCAAGTCATTCTGTTTGTTTTATCTGTGTCTTTTCCCTAAAGAAAGAGAATAATTTGAGGTCATGTCTTAGGCCTGATTTTCTAGAAAGCAGAGCCAGGGGAAAGGATTATGTGGTAAGACCCTATTAGGAGATAGTGAGCCCGGAGCACTGAGGGATCCAACTTGGTGTCTGGCAGTGAACTGCAGAGTGGGCAGCAGCTATTGAGGAGGTCTGTTAACTTCCTTAGCAGGGTGATAGAGGAGCCAGCTGCACTTCGGAAATCTCCCATTTCCCATTGACCAGACTCTCCTTCATCCCCCACCCCATCCCCCACCCCTACTTGGAGAGCTATTTTTTCATCCTTTCAGATTAGACCTCCTGACTCCAAACAGCCTATCAGAAAGCCTGACTCCGCCCCTTCCACACTGATACTTCTATTTCCAAGATGAAGTCCTCACTGAACAGGAGTCCCTATGATAGGAATGTGAGCAGGACCTAACATCAATGTCTCTGTGTTAGACCACCTTAGAATGGAGTGCCGTAGTGCATCCTGCATCCTTGTCATTCACACGGAGGGTTCAGTAGCTGATCACTTTGCTCAGCACCCCTGGCAGGCAGGGAGAATCTTCCAGCTCATCTCACACAGGGGGCACTAAACTAAATTTGGCAATTCACTTCACATTTTATTGGAACACAGTCATGCCCCCACACTCCCTGTAGTACTAGCAAAGCCCAAAAGATGATCCCTGGCCTTAACAGAGTCCATCAGTTTTACATATCCAGGAATGGGTTTGCCATATGCTAAAAGTCTCTGCCCAAAGTCACCAAGTCCTTGGAGTCCGGCTATAATTAATGCTCAGCCTCCGGCATTCAGAATGGGACATGGGTGGTGGGGACTACACTTGGTATAAGGATAAGTGAGTTCACAGATATTAGATAAGGACATTCATCAGAAATGACCATTTAAACAGACACCTGCTTGTAAAACATGCATGATGTAAAACCCAGGCTAGCTGGAATTTGTTTCTATCCTCTTTTTGACAAAGAATTGGTGTCTCTAAATGTTTTATTATGTTTGTGAGTGGGACTTGGCATGGATGTAAGCCAGGGTTTGAGCTTTTGTGTTCCTTTGCCAGATAGTCAGTAGTTTTCTTGATTTCTTATTTTAATTTTCCTTTAAGTGAGCGGATTCTCATTCAACTTTATTACACTAAGAACTAATGAGTTTCTAGGTAGGATTTCCACCAAACTGGTCATTGTGAAAACCATTCTTTGAGCTTTACTTTGTTCAAAGTAATTGGATACTTTTCCAACTCTCTAGATAGCATGGCCCTGACAGTTCCGTCTCAATAGAAGTTGCCCAGAGAAGCAGCTGCACCCACAACCACCAATCTTGGTTTTTTTTTTTTTTTTTTTTTTTTTGTCCTTCTGT
>JAQHUG010000025.1:3819680-3901287 GCA_028555095.1 Dicrostonyx torquatus | reverse complement strand
TGATTAAAAACTCCCACAGACGTCCCGTCCTTTACAGAAGGAGGTGTGATGTGTGCATAGAACCCACACCCACCCTCCTGTGGACTTGAAGTCATACATACACACACACACACACACACACACTCATGGGTAGACCTTGTTTGGGCTCCATGATTTGTATTTTAAAATGTATTCTTTCATACAATACATCCCAACCATAATTTTCCCTCCTTGCATTCCTCCCAGCTGCCCCCTCATCTCTCCTCTCCCCTGGATCCACTTCCCCTGTTTTTTTTTTTTTTTTTTTAATGGCTTTATGGTAGAAAGCTGTTAGACTAGAAAGCTACTATTAATCTGGCTCAGTGTAACCAGATTTGTTTTCTCTTCCCGAGCGTCCATTTTAATTTGTATTACTTAGGTCACACTTAAGTGCATAGCACACCCCTCATTTTCCACCAGATTTTTAAAACCAAATAATCTCTTGTTTATGGTAGAGACTAAGTGAATTCAAAGCCATTCAAAGCGCCAATATGCTGACACCCAAAAACAAAAGGGGCAGACTGTTCTTCATTCTATCCTAAGAAGTCAAGTTATTTTGAATTATTTAGTAAAGAATGCAGTGTACCCCATTGGTTATTAGCTGGAACTAGCAATCAACAGCAAATGGTCCAGATACCAAGCATCAAAAAGAGATGTGGGGATGCCTATACCATGTTCCCCTTCTTGTTTTGTGCCCCCCCAAAAAACCAGAAAGTCCATGTCCACACTGAAACCTGGGTGTGCACACACACAGCAGCACCATCCCCACAGCCAGAGCCCCGATGCCCATCAGCCAACAGATGGGCAAACATAATAAGGCGTGGGCACAAAATGGAACTCAGCTGTAGAAAAAAAAGAAGCAGGGTTGATACCCACTTCAACAAGGGCAATCCTTGAAAACATCACACCAAGTTAAGATAGACACAGAGAGCTACATGCTGTGGGATTCAATTTATATGAAACACCCTAAATAGGCAAATCCATAGAAACCGAAAGTAGATGAGTGGTTGCCAGGGGCTGCATGATGGCTGGATAGCGACTGCTAATGAGCACGGGGTTAAGGTGATGGATATGCACTATAATTAGATAACAGTGAGGGCTGCATACTCCATGAGAAGACCAAAGTCACCGAGTTATATGCTCTTACAGGGTAAGTTCTGTAATATAGCACATTGCATTACAGTGAAGAAGTGTTGTTTAAACGCAGGCATGTGTGAGGATGCTGGATGCTCTGTGGCTTTCTTGGTTGCCTTTAGAGGCTCTCTTTGGGGATTCTGAATGCACAACTTCCAAATTCTGATGCATGTCAAAAGCGTCACGGAGTGCTGTTGCTCAAAAAGAGACCATAATTTGCTATTAGGAAAAAAGTAGGGAGGGCCTTGGGCTTCCCATAGGACAGGGTATCCTGCACCATCTTAAAGAAGCAGGGGGAGGGCAGTGGGGTAGTGGGGGAGCAGGAGGGCTGGGAACAAGGGGAGTAAATGTAAATTTTTCTTTTAACAATAAAAATTAAAAAAAAAGAAAAAAGTAAAATATTTTACTTCAGATTCTTAAGAGTTTTCTAATAGTCACCACCTAATATATATTTTTTTTAACTGCAAGGAGACTTAGTAACAACAAAGTTGATAAGGACATTGTGTTAGTTTTCTGTCACTCTGATGAGGTACCTGAGCTAATCAACTGATAAAAAAGAAAGGCTTATTTAGACTCATGGTTTCAGAGCACAGTTGTGGTGGGGACATATGGTGGTACAGGAGACACCTTCGCCTCATGGTTGCCAGGGAACAAAAAGAGAAAAGGGCTAAGTCACTCCCTGTGATCTAACAGCCTAACATTCTACTAGATATTTGTTTGACACAGGGTTCACTATACAGCTGTGGCTGGCCTAGAACTCCTGCCCATCCAGGTTAGGCCCCACCTCATGAAGACTCCACCTCAAGGTGTGACCCAGGCCTTCTCACATGAATCTCGGTAGTGCGTGGGGGGCAGGGTGGAACACGGGTATGTCAGATTCAAACTGGAGCAGTAGCAAGGAATAGAATATAAAGTTGAAGAGTAAACTTAAAGCTGACTTTCATTTTCAGAAACGCAGTGGGGAAAAAAATGCAGTGTTTGTCATTATTCCGAGGCTAAAGGTCAGATGTCCATAACCACTGAAGTTAAAGCAGAAACTGCCAAAGAGCTGTTGAAGACAAATAACTCAGTTTCATGGTGACAAGATTTAGAGTGAGTAGGAACTGCCAGGAAAGACCTTCACCTGCCTGCTGCTTATGTCATGAGGTCACTGGGGTAGCTGACTCATGTGTATTTCCAGCCTTTGTTCTTGTCTGTGTAAGGAGAAATAATAATACCTTCTATCATCTCAAAGCCCTAGAGTCCATAGCTCAAAAATCATTTGGAGCTCAGCATTTCTGGGGGAGAACATGGGGCTTGCACTGTTCTCATGTGTACTCATGAGACAAGACAAGATGAATTTCGGAGTACTTAGAGTCTGACAAGGCTCTTTTTTTTTTTTTTTTTTTAATTTGGTTTTTCGAGACAGGGTTTCTCTGTGGCTTTGGAGCCTGCACTGGAACTAGCACTTGCAGACCAGGCTGGTCTCAAACTCACAAAGATCCGCCTGCCTCTGCCTCCCGAGTGCTGGGATTAAAGGTGTGCGCCACCACCGCCCGGCTGACAAGGCTCTTTTTGCATTTTTCTCTTTGGGGGAGTTTTTTTTTTTTAATTTTGTTTTTGTTTTGTTTTTTTGAGCAGGACCTCTACTTTGCTTAGAAAGTATGTGCCAGCCAATGGTCACTGTAATGTTGCTCCCATTGGTCATACTGCAGAGCCCAGTGCTTTGTCAAGGTCTGAAGTGAGCAGTCAGAGAGCCTAGCAGAGCTCCTCAATATGATGTGGCATCATCCTTCCTAATCATTATTATGGCCAGCATGCATTCATTAAAGGCAAAGAATGTTCAGGATGAGGGTGTGCCCAAAACAAATGATGTTTGCTTGGGTTAAACATCTTTCAAAGTGTTAGTCTAGCATTCCCAATACAGGGTATACAGCCAAGGAGAATGGTGTATCAGAGACACTGTATTTACTGAGACATTGTTCATAACAGCCATGGCTTGGAATCCACCAAACTGTCCACGGGTGGATGAATGGATAATGATAATATGGTGCATAGCTACAGTAGAATACTGTTTGGCCTTAAGATGAAGATCTGCTACCATAGCAACATGAATGAAACTACAGCACCCTGAGTTATGAAGGAATAAGCCAGTCACAAAACAATGGATACACATGTTCTCACATACATGTGGGACAGACAGATTTGGTTTCATGGATGTAGAGAATATTATAGTAGTCTCCAAGTCTAGAAAGATAGAGGGAGATGGGACAGAAGGAGGAAGGTGTGCCAAGACACAGGTACATAGGAGAAATAAGCTCTAGAATGAAAATGGTTTGTAATGCCCATATTGTACATTTTACAACAAACCAGAAGAAGTTAGAGCATTGCTAAACCCGAGACATGACAAACACCAACGAGAAGGAAAGGAGACACTAAGTACCCCCACTCGGTCATCCTGCACCATATGCATGATTCCAGTCACCAGATTGTTCCTGGCAAATGCACACCATTATTCTGGGTCAGAATTTGAGAGAATGCTGGTCTGTGATTAAGTTCCTAAGGAAATGGCATTGCCCTGTCACAGGGGTGTAAGCGTCAAAGTAGGTGACAGGCAGGCAGGGTCAAGACTTCTGAAATCCACATGTTCCACCAAGACAAGACAGTCAGTAGCTATCCATCCTGGATGATCTTTAGCCTAGATGCTGCCTGAAGAAGCACCTTGTATACAGTGTGCAAGGATGTCCAGTTCTGGCAACTCAAAAGAGCATTCATAAACACATGGACCTCTTTTTCTCTCAGGATTCCATGGCAGAGATAGGTGGGGCTCAGCATGTTCCCTAGGGCATTTCTCTGCCCAGCTGGCCTCCGTGTGTGTTTCCTAGATCCAGTTCTGTGGCTGCTCAAGTTTGGGCCAGGTTTTCAGACAGAGCTTCATGGTTTCATTTCAAGTTTTAAAGATCACAGGCCAGCAAGATGGCTTAGCAGGAGAAGCACTTGCTGCCAAGTTTGGTGACCCAAGTTTAATTCTTGGGACCTACATGATGGAAGGAGAGATTCAACTCCCATAAACTTCCCTCTGACCTCCATATGTGTGCATGTGCAAGCAGACACACACACACACACACAGATACACACACATGGACACATACACGGACACACATACATACAGATTAAAAAAGTATAAAACAGGGTCAGAAGCAGCGACTTACATAAAGTCAGGATGTTTTACCATGCACTTGAAAATAGGAGGCAACGAAGGAGGACCAAGAAAGAGAAGAAGAAAACTGTGTGATAGAAATGGAAGCTTAGTTGCATAGGGACCTTCCAATTCATCCATGCTCTGCCTTCTGCCCGCTGCTTTCTCATACATTGGCTTGTTAGTGTGGAGAGGGCATTGCCGCTCTGGGACTTGTGGGACAGAAGGGAAGCCTATGTCTGTAAGAAGACAGACACCAAGGACAGCAGAGAGAGGTGGTTCGAAGCAAGGCAGGTGTTTTGAAGGTGAGGTGCCATGGGATCAGTGAAAGACTTGCGCACTCCAGCGTTATCTGCAGGTTCTGTGCTGATGTGGGAATGGGCAAGGACCACGTGACTTGGTTATCAAGCAACAAGTGTTTGCTCAATGTCTTCTCTGTGGCCAGCTCTAATTAGCCACTTGATGGCTTCTTGCCAGGGTGGAGTGGGCGAATGCCATGCAAATGGCTATGCGGAAGGCTTCCTGAAGTCCATGTGAGCTGTTCACGGGAATTTTCCTGGTGGCTTGGCTGTGATTCTCCTTCCTGTCTGAGTATTCTTCTGAAGGTCCCTTCAAGCTTAAAAAAACAATCCCGTGAAACCAAGGAATGTCAATCTTAAAGTGTTTATCCCCCACAACTGCTGGTGAGTGTGCCTCTGTATGTAAAGCTGGCACAATTTCCCCTCCATGGGATCCTTATTGTTGGAGGCAGATCTTGGAGCCGGGTAACAGCTTTTTTGTTCTTTCAATCTGAGTTGGATTCCAAAGTAGAATGCTCTTCCAAGAGGTGTGGGAGGAAGAAAACCGGGTGAGAAGTTAGTCATGCAAGAAGCTCATGTTTGTTGTGTGCCCACTCCCTGTGAGCAGTGGGCTGAGCCATGCAGTGGGCCACGGAGACCCTCCGGGGTCTCATCATCCTTGGCTAGATAATAACCTGTCTTGAACAGTGGCTCTTGCCTGAAGCTCCTGCCCTTTTGCCATCTGCCTATCTGCCTGCTCAGAGATAACCGCCCTCCGAAGAAAGAGCTCCTATAACGATGAGAGCTGGATGGACTGTAAGCTAAATGTGCTGGGAGTTGATCTTGCCCCTTCTGAAACCGGCTCAACTTTAGCTATTTCGTAACTGGATTGGGGGAACTTGGGGAGGTCCTGGTGATAGCCATGCAAGCCTCAGGCAGCCTTGACTGTGTGTTTGTGGACCTGGCTAGTTTCTCTTTCACACATGGGTAATCTTCCCTGCTGGGTTCATTCTTCTTTCTCTGGGTCTCTCAGGCCAACTTGACAGTTTCTGCAGTCCTGTGTTTGCTGTTGATTGGTTGGTTGGCTGTATCTTTTCAGCCTTTCAATTTCTATTACAAAAGCTTCGTTTTCTTATTTAGCCCTGTGACTCTGACACTTTCACACCGATGCTCTGCTTCTTAGTAGGGAAAGCATGTCTGCTCTAACACATACACACACAGCTTACATGGAACAGCCCAAGACCCCTCTGGTATATGCGTGTGTGTGTTAGACAGCTCCATGAGACCTGTACCTCTCACAATAGGAGCCCTGGAAGTCAGCTGGGCACATGCCATATGCATGTTATAGGACTTTCCCGGCCCTCTCAATTTTTAAAAACATGTTTGCTGGGTGTGTGTATGTGTGCATGTGTGTGCATAAGCATGTGGCACCGTGCACATATGGAGGTCAGAGGACCACTTGCAGTGGTCAGTTCTCTCCTTCCATCATCCTGTGGGTCCTAGGGAATCAAACTTGGATCAGCATGACGACCAGCTAAGACAGTGCATCAGGACAGCCTGGTTTTGGTGGCGGTCACGCAATAGGGAAGCCTATGGCAGTATGGCAAGGACAGGAGCGTCTGCAGTGGCACTAGACAAGATTCTGAAAGGAAAGGGAGTTTCTGTGTTTGTCACCAGTGTCACCTGTGAGAAGAGGTGGATGTGGAAGGAGTGGTGAGTCCATCAGGTTAGGAGGACTTGCTGGAGTGTTTTGAGCCTGTGCCTTGTTACTTTTGAGTGGCCCGTGGGCAACACCTGGATGCAGACAGAGCCTGCTGCAGCTGGAGCTTCGCAGGACAGAGCTCTTCCTACCAGTGGCACGGAACTACCTGGAAACTGCTTAAGTTCTCAGAATGCAGATTCTCAGGCCCCGCAGGACACACCTGAGAATAATGAGCCGGGGAAGGGGACAGGCCTGATGCTTGGTCTCGTGACTGGAGTTCCAGGTGATCCTGGGTGCTCTGGGCTTTGAGAAACTCTGCTTGGAGCTGCTGTTCCAGATTCACCCAGTACAGCATGGGGACTGGTGGAGAGGCTTCTCTGGTCTCTTTGCAAAGAAGGTTTTGAATCTGTTCTGGCTGTTTCCTGCGTATTCTTCCATTATTCAACCCTAAAGTCTCCCATTCCATTATCATGCTGTGTCTTTTCTGTCCCCAGTACCTTTTATTGACATTAGGAAATGGTGTGAGAAGAAGTTTTTAGCTGGGAATTTCTGTACCTTTTGAAGAACTGGTTAGGCTTAGGAAGGGTCCTCTGCCCTCAAGGGAGCATGGGGACCTCTGTGTCTCAGTTAGAACAGCCATTCTTGGAACCAGTGTGCTTGCAAGTACCTGTTCAGCTGCGCCTAGGATAACTGCTGGTTATTTCTGTTTTCTAAACTAATTTTAGTTCTCTCCAGCAATCTCCTTTTTCCTGTGAAGAGAAACACTCTCAACACTTTTGAACGTTATTTATAAACATAACGTCACACCTTTTACTGGAAGTCCTCTACACGAGGATTAGCAACGCAGAACGGCTGAAGTTAATAAGCGCCGTGTTTCTCAGAAAACAAACAGCTCGATAAGGTGCTGTGTAAGTAGATGATACTGCTTTGTGAGATGGGGGGAGGTTTCAGAGCAGTTGAGCCGTGTGATTTTCCATGGAGAAGTCATGGACATCCTCACCGAGACAGGGTCATGGAAGAGTATTCCAGAACCAGTCTATGCCCCTGGGTGGGTCGTTCAGAGGGCAGTGCAGCTTGGGTTTGATCTGGTTAGAGGACTGGTTTGGTCTTGTTAGAAGACTAAAAAGCTACTTATGGTGACTTTTGGGACCTGTAGTCACAGAAGCTTTGAACATCTCTGAAAGGACTGGAGAATCAGCCCTGTGCCTAGGGCCATGGGAGCTGCATACCATTTCTTTCTGAACTTGCCTTTCATTCTTCAAGAACCATTTAGAAAGGACTAACAGTAGAAGGTTGTCATTTCAGGTTCCATTCTTTAGGACTCTTGGCTGATCCCAGAAGCCACACCAAGATCTATGAGCATTAGCTCAGATTCTACCTACCTACTTACCTACCTACTTATCTATCTATCTATCTATCTTTCTATCTATCTACCTATCTTTCTATCTATCTATCTATCTATCTATCTATCTATCTATCTATCTATCTATCTATCTATCTATCTATCATCTTTGAGACAGGGTCTGGCTGTGTAGTGCACTCTGGGTTTATACTGAAGAGCCCCTTGTATCAGCCTCTGAATTCTGATACTATAGGAATGAGGCAGCATGGGAGTTCTTAGAGAAAGATCTCCATTATCTATAGCAAGCGGTTTTAATATTTATGACATTCTATAATTCTGATGGGGCTTTGTCTTCTTCTATTTCATATGCATGTTGTACAATGGGTATGTGTGTATGCATGTTTTCATGTGTTTGAACACATGTGTGTAAAGGTGAGCATGAATGTGTGTGCATATGGAGGCCCTAGGCTGTCATCAGGGGTATTCTTTGATTGTTCTTTCACCTCGTTCTTTGAGGCAGGGTCTCCCAGTCAAACCCAATGCTTGTGCCAGGGATTCCCTTGTTCCACCTTCTGAACTGGGACTATAGCTAAGCTGCTATGCCCACCTGGCATTTCTGTGAGTTCTGGGGACCCAGACTCTGGTTTTCTTGCTTGTGTGGCAAGCACCTTAACCACTGAGCCCTCTCCACTGCCCTGACTGAGATATTTTAACTTAATTTGTATATATAGATTAGCTGACTTTGTATGATTTTTTTTCTCTTTGGTGCTATAGTCTAAAAGACACTTATCCACAAAATACAGTGATATTTCTCCTAGGTCTTAAGGCCTCTGAAATGACTTTCCATCAATTCTGGATTGTTCCCTCGACCCTTAAAAGTTTTAAGGAAATTATGGAAATTAATTTCAAAAGATGTATGAGAAATAGCTTTCTGTTTCCGGTTGGTCAAACAACATTGGCCAATTAGCTTTTGCCATAGCCCTGGGAAGCACCTGTTGACTCTGAGATAGATTGGTTCTGTCTGCATGACTCTGTTGTCCTTTCCGTTGCCTGTCTTCTTTATTCCTAGGCCAGCGCACTGCAGATTTTCCACCCCCTCAAGTATTTCACCTCTTCACTTAAAGAAAGTGCTTAGGAGTAGCATGCTGGAAATTCTAGAAACACTACCCACGAATACTGGGGAAGCTGTCATACAAATGAGGGTTACTTGGCAGAAGCGCCATGGTATTATGACCCTTGCTGGGATTGCTAACGTATGGGTTGTATATACAGTGTGGATCCACTGGACACAGGACTGATTCGGCCCTGGATGAGACAGAAGGTTTAGTATGAGATTGCATCATGCTACTTAACACAGCGCGCAGTTTTAAACCTATGGTTTGTTAAGTTCTGGAGTTTTCTATTTAGCATTTTTGAGGCGTGGTTGGCCTGAGGTAAATGAAACCGCCGTGAGTAAAACCATACACAACAAGAGGAGGGGTGTACTGAGAAAATAATCTTTTATTTTGATTCCAGTTTCAGGACAAGTTCTTGGGGTGTTCTGTCAACAATTCCTGTACATACAGAAGCACATACCTTTGCTCGTGCCTTCTCATGATGGTGACGACTTTTGTGTTGATAGCAATGCACTTTCCATATCAGTACTGTGGACTGACCTCACTCACAGCAAGGAATGCCATTCTATCGGTGCATAATTACTCCCTGGTGGGTGGATACTGGGGGTGCTTCACAGAGCTATCCTGCCCTAGGGAGGAAAAAACCTAAATAAAGAAAAACAAAAACAAAATCAAAAAGCATCAGTTACTTGATGGCACACCTAGAACTGCTGTTTGGTCAAAAGGAATTTTGACAGGCACCTCCAAACCATCTTTCCAGGAGAGTCAGCCCGCTCCCCAGCACCCCTTCTTCAGATCTTCATTAAGAGTGGTCACTCTAGAAGGATCTCACGCATCCCATGAATAAAACTGTGATGTTTGTTAGTCTAGTTTATGTCTCTCCAATTCTGAGGGAGATTAATAAGTTTAAGTTTTCATATTTACTGGTCATTATAGCTTGTTGTATTTTTCTGTAAACTACCCATATATGTCTTTTGCTCTTTCATTCACTTATTCATTTGACATACTATATTTCTACCAAGTATCTCACCTGATCCTATCTGACCCACCCCGTGGGGCTTGTCTGGTCCTGCCCAGTGATGGGATTCCATGTTGTTTACTGTGTCCTCCCTGGGTTTTCCCCATGGCTGACTCATCACTGAGTTTGCCTGGGGTCCAATTCTACTGACTAAACCCAATATCCAGGCTTGGAGCCTAGGAACCAACACTTCACACCAATAGTGGTTTCTAATGTAGAACTGGCTCCAGGAAATGAGCCTGGAGCGCTGGGTACCACACTTAGGCTCTGAATTGGGATAATCAGGCTTGGGATTAGATAAGGTTTCCTTCTTGGCATCTGCCTCCAATTTTCTCAACTGTAGCATGGGGCCTAATAGCTGTGAGCTGCAGTTGGCTGACTGCACCTGTCAGCTCAATGGCAAGGCATGCTTTTCCCACGCTGCAGTCAGCCCTCACGACCCTTCCTTAAAGAAGGGCAAGCAAGCCCCTGTTAAATGCTCTCAGGATCCCTCAGTGTTTGTGTAGTCTACACGTCCTGCACATCTCCAGACCGCCATGCCACCTGTGGCAGTTCAAAGTTGGATGTGCCAAAGTGGTAGAGGAGCCCCTGAGTTGCCCAGCTGTTGTCCTTAACCTCTGTCTTCAGTAAAATGAGCATAATCTCCATCCCTGTGAATCCCAGAGTTGTTACAAAGATCTTGTGAGCCACAGGGTGGTGGAAAAGACACTAAAGACACATTTCTAGCTCACTAAGGGATACCTCAACAGCTCAGCCATGTTAAAGGAAGTATCCTAACTTATCTTCATTCCTGGTGCGGTAAGAGGGACCCATCCTTACCTCTTTCTCTGGGAGATGCTTTCTGTGACGAGATGAAAACAAAGATGGGGGCAGTGAGGCAGAGGCTCGGCATCTGGGAGGGATGGGAGGGCAGAAGGGGACCACAGTTCTTGACATGGTTCTTGTCCCCTGAAGCTCATGGTTGGTCAGGAGCAGCAGAACTCTGTGTGCCCTGCTGGATCCATTTGGAGATACCAGGACCCACTAGATGGAAGCACACATGCTTCCCTCAACATCTGCCTGGGACAAGGCTCAGGATCTGGAAGGGCTGGCCCTGCAGTTCTTGCTGTGCAGAGGCCAGCAGGATGATACGAGAGAGAACTGTTTGTGTTTTTCTATTTGCTAAGGGTCTGTTCCTCAAGCAGGACTTGACACCTGCATGGGAACAGGATGAGATTTCTGTGAGCTGGCACGTGAACAACCGGAGTGAGCTTCCCAAGTAGAGGTCTCTTTATTGCATTGCCATTAGATGGTTCAGGAATGATCTCTAAGCCCCCTAATACACCTCTTTCTTGTCTTTCCATAAACATCCCTTTCTCACCAGGCTTTCCTTGATCACTGTATTAACATAAAGGGAGGGAAGGCCTGGTTTAGTTCTTGGTGTCAGAGGTAGCCGTCCCTCATGGCAGGGCAGCCTATAGCATGGCCAACAGGAAGCAGAGAAAGGAAAGACAGGGAGGGTGTGCATATGTGTATTTGCATACATATGGGCACATGCATGTGGAAGGGTACATGTACACATATATGCATGCCTGCAGAGGCCAAGGTTGAAGTTGGGAATCATTTTTCTTCTACCTTATTCACTGAGACTGGGTCCTTCAATCAAACCCAGAGCTGGCTGATGTGACTGGTTTAGCCAGGCAGTTTGCAGTGTGAATCCTATCTCCACCTGCTGAAGCTGAAATTATAGACAGGATACCATGCCCCACCTGGATCTGAACTCCATTCTCATGCTTGCAGGCAAGTGCTTAACCACTGAGCCATTTCCCTAATCCCCTTGTTTTACTATCTTTATGATGATCCAACCTAAGCCTAATATAATGTGTCTCCTGGCACAACTTCCTCCCGCAACCCTACAAAAAAGTTTTTATTAGTGCAAATTTCCACACACAACACACACACACACACACACACACACACACACACATAGACACACACTGTGAGAGATGAAGAGAAGATAGATTTTCCAACTTCACAGCAGGTTTATGAGGGTATTAAGTCCATTTGTGATGACAGCACATTTAGTGGGGACATAACCCCATCATAAGGTGAGGTCCACATATAGACATACTTATTTAAAATTGCAAAATAGAGTATTTATTTATTTTTGGTTTCTTTTGAGGCAGAGTTTCACTATGTAGTCTTAGCTAGCCTAGAACTTGCTATGTAGTCCAGGCTGGCCTTGAACTCATGGAGATCCACCTACCTGCCTCTGTCTCCCAAGTGCTCGGATTAAAGGCCTGTGTCACCATACCTGGCAATATAGGAGATTTTAACAATCCTAAAAGCAGAAAGAGACATCATGATCAGTAGAATTTAGGCCAAAGGTGGGAGGGGAGGGAGTTTAATCTGTTGTTTTCTCTGTAGTGACAGTGTAATCCCAGACACAATGAGCCCTCACCTCTATGTTTTGTGAGTGACACCAATTAATTATATTAATTTGGGGGATGGGTCTCCACCGGAGTGGTTAAGCAATTAAATAGCATCATTTTGCTATGGCTTGAGGGCCCAAGCACAGAGCTCAGACATGACAAGCATAGCTGGAAGATGATAGCCTTTGACACCACAGTCTCAGAGAGGCCTTGTCTTATGGTGGCCTCAGTTTCCCTCATTCCAAATGAAATGAGAGCATTTGTCTCAGGTGTTGTATGACCATTGGGGGAGACCCCAGATGTCACCAGGCAAAGACAGATGTTCAGAGAGAAGATCTCTCTTGTTTAGAGGCTGGGGTTGGCACTTAAGGCTCACTTCATTTAAGAGGCCATTGGGTGTTAGGAAACCAGAGACTCCTAACCAGAAGACAGTGAACGGCCAGGGTTGTAATGCACACAGGTGCAGAGGAGGAGACCCAGAACGGCTACTGGTTTCTGGGGAAACGTGATCTGGGCTTGCATCCTGAGGCTGCAAACCTACATCCTGGGGAAGTGGTGGTTGCAGATCCAATATCTGACACTCAATGGACAGAAGATGTCCTGAGGCAGGGCATCAGGGCTCTTGCAACTCTCCAGGGATGAGTTACATTTCTGGTTCGCGCCGGGGACTACCAAGAAGCTAGATGGCTTGAGGGATGCTGCTCCTGCCTAAGGAGGGACCAGAGCTAGAACGGGAGATCTTGGTGCTCCCATCTGCCTAAGCCTGGTCACGTACCAGGCAGACCCTGCTTGAAGGAAAAGCCACTGTTGGGATCACCACTAAACAAAGGGCAAAGAAAATGCAAGAAGCACCAAGCGGGACCTGGGGATGTAGCTCAGTTGGTAGAGTGCTTGCCCAGCGTGCACCCAGTCCTGGGATGGGTTCCCAGCACTACATAAATTGATCATGGTGGCATGTGCAAACAATCTCAGCATTCAGGAGGTAGAGGCAGAACGGTCAGACATTCAAGGTCATTTTTGGCTACATAGTGAGTGTAAGGCCAACCTGGGCTACATGGGACCTTGTTTCAAGGGGGAAACCCCTAAAGAAAGAGAAAGGAATAAAGAGGCAGACAGGAGAGGATGTCAGAGCTTCAGAGCTTGCTCCTGCTGGCTAGCATCATTATTTCACCTAAGGTCTCTGAGGGCAGGAGAAAGCCAGCACATGGGCCTGAAAATGAACAATTGTGTGTGGCAAGAGTGGGGAGGGGGGATAAAAACCACTTGACTCAAGGGCTTGTAGATAAACCCATGGCAAACACTCAGGACCAGTTGTGAGGTCCAGAGGTACCTGTTGTTTCCCTAGTGGAGGTGTGTGCCCCAAAAGCAGGCAGTCTTAGTCTTAGCAAGGGGCATGAAAGCCTAGAGGTGACAATTTCAAAGTAATAGCTCCTGTCTCACTCCCTGTCTTACCCGTTTAATCATCATTATTGTATTAAAGAGCAGACACACCCTGGTTTGAGAGCTGGATTTACGTGGATTTCAACTTTTCTACTATTTTCTCTTCTAAGTTTTGTACTCCTAAGGCCATACCCTGTAGGCTACTGTGAGGAATCAATATTCATGGCTCTAGGCATGAGCAGAAAACAACAAACTCCCTGAGCCAGGTTCACCCATGACCAGTTGTTTGTGTACGTCTGGCTGTCCCGGGTTCAGTGGTTAAGGCCCGAAGGGGGTGGTTGTCAGCAGAGTTTGTTCAGTGGGAATTGGGTTGTGTAGAAAAAGGGTCCCTGGAGAATGGCTCACTCCTTCCATCCTGACCTCACTGCAACTTACACACAGTGTCCAGGGCCCTTGTAACAGCAGCTCCAGTTCCAGTGAGTTGGAGTGACTTGGGGGTACTAGCAATGGAAGCCCAGAGAATGCAGGAGAGCCTTGATCTGGGCTCCTTCGGCTCTCAATCACCTCTTCAGTATTGCTTGGAGTAGGCCAGAGAAACTAGTCACTACAAGTAGAATAGTGTCTTCATTGCAGACGACCTAGAAATGGCTTCTTCCCTCTGAATGGTGTCACCTGTAGGACTGGCCTGCTGTTGGTGTGATCATGCTGCCAGAGCCTTGGTGTGCTCTCCAGATGCCCCAGCCTCTCCAGATGATCTGGCTCCATTCCATTACAGCTCCAGGCTTGCAATTGTCATCGGGTTTTACATAGGTCAAATCTGGCTAAGCCCAGCTGGACTGTAGCTTCAGGCAGAGGCCCTGCCCTCTCCCAAGCCCAGCTGAAGACTAGAATAGAAAGATATAGCACGTTCAGGGGACTGGTAGTGACCCAAGGCAGAGTGTGCAGGGACAGAAACCTTGACCAGGTGCCTCTGGGAGAGCAAATTTCTACCTGCATGTCAGCTTCTCTCTGTGGCTTTCAAGACACTTCCAACCGCCTCCTGAGCTACCGGATACCCTAGCCCAGTGGTTCTCAACCTTCCTAATGCTACAGTACTTTAATATAGGTCCTCATGTTGTGGGGGGCCCCAACCATAAAATTATTTTGTTGCTATTTAATAACTATAATTTTGCTGCTGTTATGAATTCTAATATAATATCTAATAGGCAGGATATCTGATATGAGGCCCCCCAAAGAAGTTGCAATCTCCCCATTAGCCTTTCCCCACAGCCTTCCTCGGAGGGAGCCAGCGGTGACCACAGTTACTTAGGCTCTGCTTTTGTCTCCCCACTTGTTCGTGGCTTGTGTTAGCAGGTACCAGAAGGATGGTTAGATGAGGGCAAGAGCTAGCACCCTGTGGTAGCCAGAAGATGAAATAACAGAATTCGTACATCAGCTGGAGATACGAGCGGGTGAGGTGTTCTTCCTTCTAAAATAAGGTCAGTGGCCTCAGCCACCAAAGGAACAGAGTCAGTAGCACGAACAAATGGGACACAGTTCTCTGGGGACCTTCCTGGGTTTATGTGGAATGGGTTTATCCCTAGATAGCTGAGGAGCACACCAGGTGGGGGTTGCCACCAGGTGGGGGTTGCCAGCATACTGTCACTCTGTTCAGCCCTGCTGACTGAGGAGTGAACCAAGCTTGGCTGCTATGCTCACGAACGACAAGGTGACAACCTGTGACCAACCAAGGGCTGGATTTGTGTCCTGTGTTCTGCCGTGGCTCGAGTTCATGGACAAATTTGAGGCAGATGTTTGTGCAGAAGGTCCAGCAGGGAGGATGCTGGGGAGGCAGGCACCTTGGGGCAGGTGGCAAACAATCAATACTGTGATGCTGAAAGCCCTCTGCAGCCCTGGGGGAGGAGGCACCTCGGAATTTTTGCTTGGACCTTTGACTCCCCCACGCTGACTAATGTCTACACGTGCACCTCCATCTCCTGCCCACCCCAGCATCACCTTGACTGGGTCAGCATCCTGAGAGGAATTCATTAGTGAGCAGCTGCAGAGATGGGGAGCTAAGTTGCCATACCCACTCTGGTGACGATTTTTGTTTGTTTGTTAGTTTTGTAAATCTGGCCTAGAGATTGGAAGCAATCTTTGAAGTCTGCATGGCAGAGGAGGCACTTTGAGACTTCCTAAATAAGCAAGATAGTGGTTCCTAGGCACAGGGACAGGACAGAGAATAGTAGAGGCATGTTCAGGAACCAGCAGGGTAGGCTAATGGGGCCTGCTAAGAAGACGGTCTGGACAAACAGGCAAGAACGGAATGCTGGTGCAGCTTGCTGGGAGAATTGGATTGTCCTCTGTCACCTTTGTACCTGGGTGGGAAGGGATTTTCACAAGTGAGTAACTCAAGGCAAGGGCCAGGTTCTGGGACCAGCAGTCTGCTAGCCCTGGGGCTGGGACGGAGATGGGAGAGCCAAGAGGTAGGGAGATCAAATCCTGTGGGGAGAAGCAAGGGCACAGTGACCCACTGAAGGGAGGAGAGTCACAGGCCCAAACCAGCTTGATGAGGGGAAGCAGAGTAGGGTGGGGCTCGTGGAGCAAGTAGTTTCTACTTGTGGATCTTGGGATGGGGAAGCCAGGAGGCCAGGACTGGAGGGCTGACCCCAGCTGTTGCTGTAGACTCGGGTAGCAGTTTGCTTCCAAGCAAGCTGACCTTAGGCCGATGGAAGGAGAGCCCTCCTTTTAGAGGGGCTAGGTTAGAGGCATGTCTGCTTCCTAAGGAAGCTCCTGCACCCCTGTTTTTTGTGGAACCCAGAACTTCATATGCTAAGCCTGAGTCCTACCACTACCTCGCCTCTCCTTGTTCAAGGATGCCCCCTCCCTCTCCAGCTGGTCTTCTCCACCAGTGTGTTTCCCTCTGTTGAAGAAGGAAGGACCACATAACCATGCTAAATCAGCTGTCCAGAGCCCTTAATTCGTGCCCTACACCACAGATACAGTTTTAAGACTGCCCATCAAGGCTGAAGGCAAGAGTATTTGTGGCTGGTGTGGCTAGCCTGGGGTTCCACAGAAGTTAAGGTGGAAACTGAGGGAGAACCCAAGTTGGATTCGCAGGCAGGGATAGACAGAAAAGGGGTGTTGCTTTTGCTTTCATCGTCTGAAACAATTAACTTTTCAGCGATAGAAGTTTTTATTGGAATATGTTATATCCGTCTGTATTTGGCTTAATTTTAAAAATGAGCTTGTGACCGAAGCGTAGCAATGTAGCACTGCCTCCCTTGAGTGCTGCTGCTGCTGCTGCTGCTGCGAAATTCACTTTGCACAAGGGTAGAGAAGGGAAAACCGAAGCCCTGAACACTGAGGAATCAGCTCAGATTGTACTGGTCACCAGCGGCAGAGCTGGAGTGCAGACCCCGTCACTTGCCACTGTCATGACCCAGGAATGCCCAGCCCCTAGAGTGATCTGAAAAGGGAGTCACACGAAGAGAGTCTAAGGAGTTGTTCTCTTTCAAAGAGGGATGCACAGTCGGCAGCCGCTTGTGGTGGCATGCATCTGTAATCTGTCACTCTGAAGACTGAGACAGGATCACTGCACGTCTGAGGCTAGACTAGACAAGGCCCTCAATAAACTACCAAAAGATCCCCCCAAATAACAACAAAAAAAAAAACCCAATCTATGCACAGTAAACAAATGGACACATGGATACAAACTATAGGGAATGCCAGCCTCTGAGAGTGGGATTATGGGTAATGCTTGTTTCTTCCTAACATTCTCCTGCATTCTCAAGTGAGTAAGTGAGAAAAGGTTTTATTTGTTTGTCTCCAGATGGAGCCTCACTAAATTGCCTTGAGTTCACTCTGTGGCCCAAGTTTTAAAATGCATTTTCTCTGTCTCTGTCTCTGTCTCTGTCTCTGTCTCTGTCTCTCTCTCTCTCTCTCTCTCTCTCTCTCTCTCTGTGTGTGTGTGTGTGTGTGTGTGTGTGTTCTTTCCATCTACCTTTCAGGTTCCAGGGATCAGATTCAGGTCACCAGGCTTGGCAGCAAGCACCTTACCTGCTAAACCATCTTGCCAAGCCCTTGCTTTAAACTTTTGATTCTCTTGCCTCAGCTTCCCCAGTGCCTGGATTGCAGAATGTGAGCCACCAGACCTGGCTAACGGAAGTCAGTTTACACCAGGTAGATCATAGGAAGTCTGTTCACAGCCCTAAGTCCTGGGGGACAGTGATAGAGGTACAGACTTGGTTAATTTCTGGCCAATCTGTGTAGCTGAGTCTCAGGATAGGTGGCCAGGAAGATCACCCAAAGCTGTGCTTCAACCAAGACATAGAACGGGCTGGTCTTGGGGGCACATGACTGTTGTCTGCACTTGGGAGACTGAGGTAGGAGAATCACAAGTCACCCTGCCTACATGCTGTCACCACGGAACTAAAAACAAAGACAAAACAGCAGAACAGTTGAGCCTGAAGGGACCTGGGGCTCATCCATGGCCAAAGACCATCCTTTTGCAGACCAAGGCTCTTTGCTCCTTTGCTCTGTGCTTTGGGGTTTGAGGTCACCATGGGCTTTGAGAAGAAATGCCATTTGCAGCTGGGGATTCTGGGACAGAAGCAGAAAGGAGTGACTTGGGGAGTGGGGCACCATCTGTTAGGGTTACTGCTGTGAAGAGACATCATGAGCATGGCGCCTCTTTTAAAGGAAAGCATTTAACTGGGGCTGGCTCACAGTTTCCGAGGTTTAGTCCATTATTGTCAGGTGCTGGCAAACAGGGTGCTAGAGAAGGATCTGAGAGTTCTGCGTCTTGATTCACAGGCAGCAGGAAGTGAATGTCACGTTAGACCTGGCTGGAGCATTTGAGACCTCAAAGCCCATCTCTTAGTGACACACCTCCTTCAACAAAACCACACCCACTCCTACAAGGCCACACCTACCGCAACAAGGCCATACCTCCCAATAGTGCCAGTCCCTGTGAGCCTATGAAACCATGTGAATTTCAAACTACCTCAAAGAGTAAGGTAGAAGATTCTAGCTGGGTGCCACCTCCTCAGGTAGAGACAGTCCACCATGTAGAGAACGATCTTAGCTAAGAGATGCTCTGCCAAGAAGGGCAGAGTGGAGAGTAGTAGTCATCAGCAGGAAACAGGCCCCCATGGGGCTGAGATAAGAAAGGAAGGTGACCTGCTGCCCCTGGCACACTCTGCTCTGTGTCACTTGGGTACCACCATGGGATTCTCAAAGTGATCTCATTTTTTCCTTTGTCTAGAGACCACCTGGGAACGGCCCAGCAGTTCTCCTGGGATTTCAGCCAGCCCTGGCCCTCACAGGAGCTCTCTGCCTCCAACAGGTAAGGCCCGCTCAGCAGTTTGGGTATGGGAGTGTTACATACCCACTTTCATGGGGGTGCCGAGACTGTGGGTCCTGGGTCCTGAAACCTGGCGTGGAATCTTGTGGACTGGACCTGGAGATGGTCCAGACCAGATCCCTGAAGCCTGCTTCCAAACATGGTGCTAACGTCCAGGCAGGACCACCTGTAGCTCTGGGCTCTTTACGACTGTAGTGCTTAGGAGGGTTGGCCAGGAAACGTCAGAGATCTTTCCAGGTCCAGGACAAAACAGCACCACATAGCTCTCATCAGCATTGAGGAGTGGAAGCTAAAAGAAGGTGGAAGTTTGCAGGGGAATTTCTGGACGGAATGTTCTGGAAAGGAAATGGGATTGTGAGGATGTGAGTTGTCTGCAGAGGTAGCTGGGTAGCTGAGTTGTGGCATTTGAGGTATACATTCCTATACTAGGTATGAGAATTGTCCAGAAACGTTTTAGGTGACCTCTGGTTCTTAGATGCGAGGAAGGTGACAGGGCGTGCCAGCAGGGAGAGCAGCTTTTGATTTCTTCTGGGTTTCCCTCCTTCAGGCAGCCTCCCCTGATTGCTCTGTTTGGAACCTTCAGCCTCTCAGTCTGCATCCCAGTGTGTGGCCTTACTGCATTCAAAGTTCTTCTCCTGTTGAGGCTGACCTCCCATGATGTACTGAGGGGAGGGATGGCGTCTCTAAGTCTCCACACAGAGCCTGGCTTTGTTGTTGCATGCATTCACAGGCCATCGGTTGCCTATACACAGAGCCTACACACAGGCTGGTCAGTGCCCTGTGCTGCACCTGTTGGGTCTATCCTCCAGGATGGAGCACTTGGTGAATGACGCTGGCTTGAACCTCTGTAGAGGTTCACAGACTCTCTACCTAGAAAAATGTCAAGAGCACGTCTCAGCCCAGCATCAAGTGTGCTAGGCCTGAAAAAATTAAGGATGGTGGAGCCATAGTTAAAAGGGTCAGAAGGGACCTGGGTAATGACTGCCTACACCTCTGGGACCTAGCATGGCATTTCCCGAGAGTAAGGCCATAGAGTACTGCAACACCAGCACCCCGGCAAAGAGGCTCAGTGGTCAGGCTCTCTTTGGAAGTTTGGTGGACACAGCCTGTTCTGAAAGGGACCAGATGCAGCAGCACAGTCTATAGGGACTCGCACTGTGTTCACTCACAGCACATCCTGTACTTGCCAGCCCGTCTGATCTCGACACTGAGAGACTTTGCTGTCGAGGTGGCATTAGGCAGTGTCTAAGACTACCACCAGGGGAAGGACCCACTGGCATCTTCCAGGAAGAGTCCAGAGGTCTCACTGAATGTCCCACAGGGCACAGGAGAGGACCACAGCAAAGACTCCTGAGCTTACAACAGCACAGCAGGAGTTAAGAAACAGGTCTCGGTTTTTCCGGAGTCTCTGGGCCATGTCTTGTGATAACAGGGAGGAATATCAGGCAGGGAGACTCTGTCTTGGCTTCTGAAGCCCACTCTTTGGTTTTACCCATTTTACCCATTTTAGTGTGGGGGCATTTCAGCTGTGTCATATACTGAAGAGTATATCCCACTTGGTGGGGAAAGTAAGGCTTTTTCCCTCCCTTAGTGGGATTTAAAATCTAAGTATGTCTACTGTCAGTGGAAGCTTTTCTTTATGAGATTATATCTTGTTTCCTGGGGTCTCAGCCATGCTGCTTCCCCCCACCGTGTCTCTTTTTCACCGTTCATATATTAGGAGCCCAGAGGGTGATCATGGCAGAGGGCCTGACCTAGCTTCATGACTCTGATAGTGTCACTATGGGGCGCAAAGATACGCCAGCCGTCCATCTATCTACCTCCCTCCTAGCCTTCCCTTACATCCCCTCTCCACCTCCCCCACCTGACTGTCCACCCTTGAGCTGATCTCGTTCTGCTGCTGTGGCAAACTCTTATCAAAAATGACTTAAGGGAGGACAAGGTTTATGTCAGCTTTAGGTCTTAGTCCATCCGCGAGGGAAGTCAGGGCAGGAGCTCAAACAAGAAGTTGAAATAGAAAATTTGAAAAAACACTGTTGGCTGACTTGCTCCCTGGCTCGTGATTAGCTAGCTTTCTTATACAGCCCTGAACCACCTGCCTAGGGATGGTGCCTCCCACAGTGGGCTGGGCTCTTCTGCACCAATTAATAACCAGGATAAGCCCCCACAAGCCATGCCTACATGCCAATCTGATCAGTTCAATTCCCTGATTGAGGTTTTCCTCTCAGATGACTCTAGGCTGTGTCAAGGTAACATTTAAAGCTGACTAGAGCATTCCTCTAGTCCCCAGCCTTCATCTTCCTTCTATCCATCTCCCACCCTCCATCTCATCATCTTCTCTTTGCTCTTTCTCAGTATCCTTTCCTTTTTCACCCTCTTCCATCCTCTACCCTTCATCATCCAACCATCATCCCCTCATCCTCTTTCATCCATCCTTTATCTATCTCCCTCCTAACCCCCACCCTCTACCCTCAATCCTTCCTCCACTCTCCATCTTCCTGCTATCTTAGCTCCATCTACTCTCTTCCCTTCCTTCATCCATCCTCTATCCTTCTTTCTCCATCCTCCCTCATCTGTTCTCCATTCCCCTTATGTCCTCCATCTTCTCTCCATTACCCTCCATCCTCATGCACCATTCCAGCGATAGCAGGGTCTGGTGTATGCTGTTGTCTTCTTTTCTTATATTTGAATCCAAGTCTCCTAAGTAGGAAGTGAAGTAGTGGCCACTCTACTTCTCTCTAGAGGATCACAAGGCACAAGGTTTTGGGTTGGTTGGTTTGTTTGTTGCTGTTTTTCTAGCTCTTTTTCTCATTTTAGTTTAACAGAGATTAGACTTTATTATGGGAAGAGAAACAAACACAGGAAGGAACCTGAGGTTGCTTTAGAGCTGGTCGGAATTCTTAAACTCCTAGGGTAACCTCTTGTCATGGAGACCCTACAGGGCCTGGGGTCTTAGTGCTTTCTGTTTTGTTTGTTTCTATGAAAGTCACAGTGGTAGTATATTAACTTCTTTAATTTTTTATTATTTTATTTATTGTGTGTGTGTATAAAGTATGAGTGCCAGTGTGTGTGTGCCATGTCAGAGGTCAGAAGACAGCTTTGGGGGGTTGGTCCTCTCCTTCCACTGTGGCACCCAGGGATCATAATTAGATTGCCAGACTTGGTAAACAAGCACATTTACCTACTGGGCCATCTTGTGGACCCTGTCAGCCACCTTTATCACTAAACATGCCACTTTTTCCCATTCCCAGTGAATAGAAAGACATCCTGGGGGACTCGAACAAGCAAGCACAATGGAAGTAGGCCAGGCGATCCCTGCATGCTCTAACAAGGAGTGAAAGTGGGGCAAGGTGACAGTGACTGAGACATCAGTGAAGAAGTGACACTTAGGACAAGATTTAGAGATAGGATTTAGGATAAGGCAGGGTTGGAGAGGAGTGGCAGAGGCAGTGAGCTTGACCGGGAACAACCAAGTCAGAGGTCCCTAAGGCAGGAACAGCTCCAGTCACATCAGTGGGCTTTAAAACAGAAGTGGGGTGGAGGGCTGGGCAGGAGGGAGGTGGGGACCGGGTCTGCCAAACAAGGTGAACCGAAAGAGGAACGCACTGGATTTCATGTTGTGTGTGGAGGTGGAAAGGAGGGACTAGTACACGGGTGAGCAGTACTGACTTCATGAGCAGCTGCCAGGCTGTGCTAGCTCTGTGCTTATGTTAGTCGTAGTGAGGTTTTACACTGTGTGTGTGCGTGTGCATGTGTGCGTGCCTGTGTGTGTGCATACATGCGTGTTTGTGTTTGTGTGTGTGTGTGTGTTTGTGTGTGTGTACAGGGCAATAAAGAAAACCAAGTCAACTTTCCTGACCACAGACCACAGACATCCCCCAGCCCCTCCTGAAGGAAAACATGGGACACTAAACAATGACAACAAACTACAGATTCCCCCCACTAAGCTGCACAGGGGTGAGGTGGGGTTGGAAAGCTCAGCTTTAATTCCAGGGGCCCTCCTGCCTTCCACAGGCCTTCAGGTTCAGGGTAGGGCTGGTTCATTCCTCTCACAATTAACCAAGACAGCCAGGGTTCCGGCTGGGGAGGAGGGATCTAGATATGTACCTGAGCCCTCAGAACACATTCTTCTTTTGAAATGTTGGGTGATATTTATGGTGACTACTGGGCCGGGGACCTGGCCTACATTGCCTCTTTTAATGACACCAGAGCTGAGGAGCCCTGTCGTTTCAGCGGCTTTACTAGGACTGCCTGCTGCCAGGCTTTCTAAATGAAAAGCCATTCAGACCACAACAGAACTCCTGAGAACATTTCAGTAACTGCTGGAAACATCTCGGGGCTGGTTTAGCGTGTATTGTGGAAGTGTTGGTTTGTGGAGAGAGAGATCGTACCAGGTACAGGGGAGGAAAATGGAGTAAGGAGTGGTGTTCTTTGGCTGTTATTCCTGAGTCACTAGTAGGATGAGGGACAGCAGAGAGCAGAGCTGTCCCTCCCTGTGGGATTAGGGGGACCATGAACACAATCTGTTGCTTGCGCTCAATACTGAGACCACTGGCCATTTGTGCTCCTCCTATGTCTCGTATGCCCAAGAAACTGGAATTTTAACTTGCTTTAATTTAATGACTTTAAAAATATTTTGGGACAGGTTTATGCTTATAAGTAAGTAGGAAAAAATAGCACACAAAGTCCCTGTACAGCCTTTCTTTTCTAATTAAATTTTGGGGAAGAGGATGACAGCACTGGGGATGGGACCCAGGGCCTCTGTAGGCTAAGCGAGCGCTCTGCCCTGAGCTGCAGTCGAAGGCTGCCCTGTAGATGGTCCACTCACTCTCCCTAAGCATGTCCACGGCATCCAGAGTCCATTGTCCGAACAGGAAGTGAGCCTCACCTGTTACTCTTAACTGAATGCCAGACTTTATCAGGACTTGATAAGTTTTCCATGCTTTTTCTAGTCTAGGATGCTGCCCTGAAGCTCTGCTGCATTGTGATTTTATTTAAATTAGGTTTGCTAAAAAGTCACCTGCAGCCAGTGGATGGTGCATTTAACAGAGCATTTGACATCCCACCTGAACCTCTGGGCCTGGAGTGTGCACTGAACTGCTGTCTTGGTTTTGTTTGTTTGTTTGCTTGCTTGTTTTGTTTTAAAGATAGAAACACCTATTATTTACTGAGGCTACCCTGGTAGGGTGTAGGAGAGAGTGTTTGGGAAAACAAGGTTTAGGGCCAGACTTTGCCAGACTTAGGCATTGCGCTAAGTAAAGGGGTCATTCTTAGGTCTTCAGAAGCCCAAGGGGACCTGGGAACAGGGGAGAGGTCCAGGATTTGGGAGGACCCTGAGAAGTGAGCCTGGAGAATATGCAGCAGACAGCCCTGTCTTTCTGAGCAAGAGTCTTGCAGTAGCCACAAGCCTCGGCCTCATACTCATCCCTAAGCCTGGAAGCTCTGGATGCCTTGCCTTCGCATGCAGGAGAAGGACTCTCCAGCATTGCAGATTAGCAAGTGGTCAAGCTGAAAGCCTGCTCCACCACCTGAATCACACCTCTGTGTTGCCATCGGGCGAGGAGGCCCTGGTACTTCCTGTTGGAAAGGGGCTGCACTCCTTTAGGACCTGTGATCCTGGTCGGCTAAGCCTCCAGGGATTTTGAAGAGGTTGATCCCACAGCCTTTTACCCAATCACAGCCATGGGAGAAAATACACTGGGAACTTTATTTTTGGAATCACAGTGCACATCCTAGACAGCCAAGACAGATAGTAAGAACCAACTGGCCAGACAGAAGTTTCTGGAACGAAAAGTTATTCTTGTAAAACTATCCTTCTGAATGGTCCAAGAAAGACTGAATTCTCTGAAGAAGTTGAGTTGAAAAAGCGCCTGCAAGGCATGCTGGTGCATGCTGGGGGTGGAAGGTGCAGCACTATGGCTGCTTATAACCAGGTGCAGACCACAGAACCCACTCTAGTGTGTTTCTGCAACTGCAACTGTGGTTCTCAAGAGTGAATTCCATGGGAGTCTGTGTCATTGCCCAGATGAATCTATAATCTATATGTGAGTGTGTGTGTGTGTGTGTGTGTGTGTGTGTGTACACCTCTGCCTATGATATACATAACACACATAAGTACGTATAAAGCACTCTCTCAAAAGTGGTGTTGTGTTACAGCCAGGGAAACACCACATGCCTCAGTATGATTAATGTAGGGAGTGGATGGATGGATGGATGGATGGATGGATGGATGGATGGATGGATGGATGGATGGATGGATGGATGGATGGATGGATGGATGGATGGATGGATGATGATGTGGATTGTGGATGGATAGATGGATCGATGGCTAAGTGGACGGATGAATAGATGAATGGATAGACAGATGGATAGATTGATGGTTAGGTAGAAAGTGAAAGTATGTATATATGTACATGTGTACAGATGGACAGATGGACAGATGGATAGATGTGAGGGTTGGAAAGCAGGAATAAGAGCAAATAGATGGAGTTCCAGAAAACAAGCCCCAGAGCTCCCGGGTTTCTTAACCAGGAGGATAAATGACTACACTCTTTCCATAGAGATGGAAAGTCGGGGCAGAGCCTAAGGAGTAGCATGATGGTGTCCAGGGCTATTCCTTTGCTTTTTTGTTTCCTTAGGCAATAGAACCCTGGGTGCTAGGGCTTGGAAAGAAACTTTTTATAACAGGAATTGGGACTGACAAAGAATGCAGAACTCCTGGGAGGGGGTGTTCCGAGAAGCAGAGGCTGCTGGCTTTGTTACTAGTCTATCTGTGCCCTCTCTCCCTGTGCCATCACTATCCCC
Organism: Dicrostonyx torquatus; assembly: GCA_028555095.1. Taxonomy (NCBI): domain Eukaryota; kingdom Metazoa; phylum Chordata; class Mammalia; order Rodentia; family Cricetidae; genus Dicrostonyx; species Dicrostonyx torquatus. Next base: position 3,875,563 of record JAQHUG010000025.1, on the reverse strand, counting down.
TCACCAACCTCCTTCTCCTTTCTCTCCAAGTATCTTTCATCCCTTCTCACTGTTCAGTTCTCAAGTCCTCTGTATGATGGGCCGTGAAGCAGAAGTCAATGTGTGGGTGCCTGTGTTTGCATTTATTTTTGAAGTTACTGCAGTTACCAGTCGGTTGGAACTTTCATTCCCTTTTTTTAAGTCATAGAAAACCCTGAGATTGGCATTTTTATGCTTTTTCTTATAGCCCCACCCTATTCTATGCTCTTTATGGTTGTGTAGTCCTTGATCAATTTTACTTCCCTCTCAGAAGCTGGAAGCCTTGGAAGTCCCCCACTTAGGCTTCATTTATCCTGTGGCCAGTGGCTGGTGAATTAGGAACCCAGAGGGTGGGGATGCTCGTGGGAAATGGCCCTGGATCTCGTGGATTTGAACTCGTCTCATTTTCACTGGTAGGTTTTCTGAACATTCCTGCCTGGAGTAGAGAGACACGTAACATGATGGGGTCAGGAGAAAACTGCTGTGTGGGGAGAAACAGTTGAATGGAAAATTAGTTTTTCTTCCCAGTAATTGTTTTGACATGAGCAGTAATTAGCCAGCAGCTGACAGACTAGAACTGAAGAAAGAACAAGGGGCTGGATTAAAGGCAGAGTGCCTGGGCATTCACTGGCTCCTGGCAGGGCAGGAAGCCAAGGGAGCCAGATGAGCCCAGGGATCCAGGGCTAAGTGACAGGATGCAGCTTATAGAATGTGCCTGGTGATTTCTGGGAAGAGAGCAAGTGGGGATCAGATGGGCAGCCTCTGCTCTCAAAAAGCTAGGGAACAACATGGGCTTATAGGAACCCGATGATGTCAAAGATAGTGGTGTCGCTACCTACTCGAGAAAATGTTTGGCTGAGCTATGCTATGTCTCTGTGGTACAAAGGGTCAGAGTGTACAGGCTGAGAGACCTGCCATATGTCTCTTGATCTTGGGGTAATAGCTTATGGCTGGCCATTTCCTTAGAGCTTCAGCAAGTTTAGCTCATAAAACCATCTAGGCCTGGTGCCTTTTAGTGGACACGTGCTTTTCAAATGTCTCCTCCTCTCCCCTCCCCCATCCCTGTTCCTCCTCTTCCTCCCCAGTATCTTCCCATTTTCCTCCTCTCCTTCCTCCTTCCTCTTCCCCTTCTCTTTCCCCTCTCATTTCAAGTGTTCTCGAAGTAATTTTGATAATTTGAATCTTATGGAAGGTTTGGATTTTATTAGTCTATGATTAGAAATCATTGCTTTTTTTTCTTTTTAGACAGGATTTCTCTGTAGCTTTGGAGCCTGTCCTGGAACTAGCTCTTGTAGACCAGATTGGCCTTGAACTCACAAGATCTGTCTGCCTCTGCCTCCCCTCCCGAGTGCTGGGATTAAAGGCGTGCGCCACCACCGCCCGTCCTAAATCATGTGCTTTTACATTAAAAAAAAAAGTTAAAAAAATTTTGTTGTCCTTAAGTATTCGAATTCTTAATTCTATGCATTTGTGGTTACCTTCAAATTAAGCTACTTCATCTTCTTTTCTTATTGTTATGATTCCTACTCGACCCTAAACACACACACATGCTCATGTCTATACATGCAATGACACACACATGCTCATATCTATACATGCAATGACACACACATGCTCATGTCTATACATGCAATGACACACACATGCTTATGTCTATACATGCAGTGACACACACATGCTCATGTCTATACATGCAGTGACACGCACATGGGAGGAGGGGAGAAAGAGAGAGAGAGCACCAGCCCTAGGTTGCCAGTGTCATTCCCATCTCTTAACATTAATTTCCCTCACTGGGCCTACCTCCTGTTTTCCTTGCTTTGTTTTGGAGGTCACTCAGTTTATTTTTGATTCCAGATATTTAGGGGGAATATTTAGTCCACTTAATTTTGTTGCTTTGGGCTCAGTAATAGAATAATTAAGGCTATGAATTCTCCTAAAACTATAATGCAGGCTTTATCCATTCATTTAAGCCTATTCTTCCTTACTCTTTTCTAAACAATGTGTAATTATGTTCTTAAGTTCTCTTTTAGGCTGACAGTCCTTACGAGGGCATTTTCTTAAGTTTCCAACTATTTGGAAGTTCAGTGGTTGGAAGCCCTGTGTGTTTATTTTTCATTATTAATATCTACTCTTATTGTGTCCTGGTCAAAGAATGTGGTCTGAATTATTCATGCCTTCTGCTGTGCACTGGCACTTTATTTGTGACTTAAGTGTGGTTAACTTTTCAAATGTCCCATGGCTTCTTGGCAAATGCTGTCCTCTTTGTTTATAGGGTAGGATGTTTTATACATGTCCCTCACTCCGTCCTTTAAATTAAGTCGCTCAGATCTCATTTGGTCTCTTTATGCCTGCTATTAATCAGTCCCAGAGCCCAAGCGTGTGCAAGGCTTCCACCTCCATCTTACACTTTCAGGCACTTCTCTTTTAGGTATGGTGCTCCCTATGTGGGTTGTTCACCTGCTTCAACTCTCCCAACACATGCACACACACACACACACACACACACACACACAAATGCACGGGTACCTACATCCGTATGTATGTGCTGGGATTGCAGGTGTGGCCCACCATGCTCTGTTCTAGCGTCTGTAGTCTCTCCATTTCAGCATTGTCCTATTTGATAAGCAAACTTTTTCTGGTGTCCCACTTTGGCAATATCGTGCCCTACTATGGCTGATTTCCTGACAGAGCTTCTTGCCCATCTGAGCTGTTTCCCTCGGTCTCTGATGCTTGTAGGGTCCCAGATTCTCCTCTCTGGCTGCCTTTCTCATTGAGTTAATATGATTAACATCTGGCCAAACCTCTGAGAGCTGAGTGAGGACCATGGCTATGGAGCTGGCCAAGCAGAAATATTGTACTTTCTTCTCCAAGCCCTGGATGGAAACCTGCTATGTATCAGATTCTCGTATCACGTGCGTGCGTGCATGCGTGCGTGCGTGCGTGCGTGCGTGCGTGTGTGTGTGTGTGTGTACATGTCTGTTCAGACTTATTCATGAGTCTAGAACTGACCTTACAAGTTGGGGAGAAGCAAAGCTGTGCAGGGGCTGTTGAGCATTGCCCTGCTTGCAAATGACTCTGGATTGTTTGCTCCCAGCAATAGAAGATGGGCTACATCCCCCAGCATAAAAAGTTTCTACCTAGAACTGTCTTTGCCAACTCACTGCCATGGTTTGGTTCAATCCTGGCCACCCTCCATTTCAGACTTGGTGTCCCTTAGCTGTGCTTTGAGATCAGAAATGATTCCTAGTTGGGAATATCCACATACACACAATGAGCCATTTGGGGGAATAGGATCCAAGTGTAAACAGAAAACTCTTAGGTAATTTTACACAATAGTTTAAACCTTGTTTCATGGCATAAAATTTTTCGCTCATAATGTCATCTTAAAACTCTAAAACTTTGGGGTTCTGAGCTGCCTCTCACTACTTTTCTTGCCTCAGAGGCAGAAGACCTAGCAGAAACAATGTAATTAGGAAGGGCTGGCTTTGGCTCATCATTTCAGAGAGTGTGGTCTCTCATGGCAGGTTAGTGTGACCACAGCTGAGAGAGCCAGATGCTGGGATCTTCACATCTGTAGTTTGAAGCAGATGAGGTGAGCTAGAAAAGCAGCTAGCTGGCACCCCTAACGCTCTGTTCATTCCCCCAGGAGGTCTGTGTCTGCCAGCAAGGTCTCATGTCCCAAAGGCTTCATGGCCTCCCAGAACAATGTTTCCAGCTAGGGACCAATGTTCAAACACAGGAGCTTGTGGGGGCAGTTTACATGCAGATGGGAAGCCCTGCCTATAGTAAGCCCTGGTGACTTTTAGATGTGTTCTCTTCTGTTTCCTGCTTGCAGAACTTTTGGAAAATTGTGAATTTGACATTAATTCCCATGCCCTCCTGTGGTCCTCCAACCATTATTTGTGTGTGTGTTTATCCATTGGCAATCTTGCCCAGCCTGGGGCATAAGGACAGTTTAACTCTCCAGTTCCAGAGAAGGTGCAAACTAGTGGTTCCCAGGGGCTAAAATTCAGCAAGAACAGCAACCTCTCTTCCCCATTTCCCCTTTGCCTCCTCTTCCTTTTAACGTTGTGTGTTTTTCTTGCATACACATATGTGCATCACATGTATGTGGTGCCCACAGGGGCCAGAAGAGGGTGTCAGATCCCTGGAACTAAAATGAGCCTACATGTGGATGTCAGGAAACGAACCCAGGGCCTCTGCAAGAGCACTAAGTGCCTTAAGCCCTGAGCCACCTCCACTTTCCCCCCTTCCTTTTAATGGAAGTTCTGTAGAGGAAGCCGGTCTCTTTCATGTTCATCACCCCCTTGGGACACACTGACTAAGCAGATCTGAAGACTGTATGGAATCACACCCATTTTCTTGGCACCAAAGAGAAATGGTTTCCCTAAACTCATGTATTTGGGGAAGAGTGTGGGTCCCAGTGTAAACCCATAGGGTCAGGGGTGGGAAGCAAGGCTGAGGCTTGAAGCTGGTGGTGACAAGTGTGTTTAGCCACAACAATGGGAAGACATCGCAATCGGGGCTTCCCCTACCCCATGAAAGGAAGTTGTCAGCACACAGTGGGATATAAGTGGGTCTGCCCCCAAGACGCACATTCTAGAGTGGTGGGACTTCTTTAAAGCTGTGTGTGTGTGTGGTGTATGTGTGTGTCTGTGGGGTGTGTGTGTATCTGTGGTGTGTGTGTGTGTCTGTGGTATGTTATGGTATGTGTGTGTGTGGTATGTATATGTGTCTGTGGTGTGCGTGTGTGTGTGTGGTGTGTGTGTGGTGTGTGTGTGTGGTATATATATGTGTCTGTGGTGTGTGTGTGTGTGTGTGTGTGTGGTGTGTGTGCGTGTGTGTGTGTGGTGTGTGGGTGGTATGTATATGTGTCTGTGGGGTGCGTGTGTGTGGTGTGTATGTGTGGTATGTATATGTGTCTGTGGGGTGCGTGTGTGTATGTGTGTGTGGTTGTGTGTGTGTGCAGTATGTATGTGTGCACATTCTTCTAAGGATTGAACTTAGACCCTTGTATTTGCTAGAGACATTCCACCACCAAACCACATCCTCAGTCCTTTCTATATTTATATTTTTACTTTTGTTTTGCTTTGTTGAGATATGGTCTTACTATATAGCTCTGGCTGGTCTAGAATTCACATTGTAGAATAGGCTGACCTTGAGCTCACAGAGATCCCCCTGCCTCTGCCTCCCAGGCTCTGGGGTCAAAGGTGTATGCCATGATGCCTGGCCCTTTTTATTTTTTATCTTGAGACATCATCCCACTAAGTTGCTCAGGTTGGTCCAGAACTCACTTCCACCTTGACCTCCTGCACTCTGGAATAACAGGCGTGAGCCATCAGACCCTGTTGCTTTTGTTTGAGGAAAACTGAGGCTCAATAATTCATGTAGTTGATTGTCATTTATTAATTAGAAGAGCCAAATTTCACAAGCTTTGGATGTGAGAGCATGTATTAGTTACTTCCTCATGGCTGTGACAAAACCACATGACAAAGCAACTTAAGGGGCTGGGAGACAGCTTACTGGGGAACATGTTTGCTGTACAAGCATGAGCAACTGGGTTTCATTCTCAGAATCCACATTTTAAATAGCCAGATATGGCCATGTGTGTCTGTAACCCCATTACTGGGGAGGCAGAGGCAAGCAGATCCCCGGAGCTTGGTGGTCATCAGTCTAGTCCAACTCATGAGTCCCAGGTCCTGATGAGAGACCCTGCCCCTAAATAACAAGAATCCTGAGAAGCAACATCAGAGGTTGACCTGGGAAACACAACAACACACACACACACACACACACACCGCACTGTGAGTGCATACTATAGTGTGTGCACACATACACACACATACAAATGAGAAAGGAAGGGGTTATCTTGTTTCATTATTTGGGAGGATGCAGTCCATCATAACCGGGAAGGCATGATGAGGGAGTATGGGTCAGCTGATCACATTACATCTGGGGGGGGGAGGAAAGCCAGTCTGCTCCCCAGGCTTTTCAGGACCCCTGTCCTGACTTTCAGTTGGTCTAAGCACACTTAGACTTCATTTTCTTCAGTTAAACCTCCCTGGAAGCACCCTCCAGTGATGCTCAGAGCGCTGCGTCCTTGTTACTCCAAATCCAGGCAAGCTGAAGAGCATTTCAGAGTTTGGTTCTTTGGATGGTTGCTACACACCTAGTGCAACATTTCCAAGTCTTAGAAGGTCCAGACTCTGAAATAGTTTTGATTCCAAGCATTTTTGATGAAGGATATTCACCCTTATTTACATGACAGCCTTCAGAGACAGAAGGTGGAAAAGTCCCCTAGAGAGAGAGAGAGAGGAAGAGAACACTCAGGGCTCTGGTGGGGGAGCCACCTGATTCAGGAGAAAGAGACAGGCCCCCTCTTCAGCACCTGTGGTGGCAGCTGGGCTCTGATGACCTTGGCTTCTGCTGACTGTGCTCCTTAGAAGAAAGTCGGTCCCCTGAGAGCTCAGGACTCTGGCTGCCAGGATTCCACTTTTTTTTTTAGCCCTTAGCTGCAGATCAGATTCCAATAGATGGGCCCTGGCCCATGAGAAATGCCCACAACCCTGGGAGGAGGTGGGAGAGAGAGGGCTGCTGTGGCCGGAAGTCAAGGGTGCCTGTCTGTGGCCCCCGCAGCATCTGAGCTGTGTCTCTGTCCCCACAGTGAATGGATACCACGGATCAGGGACCCCGGCGCACCCTCCAGAGACTGCCCACATGAGTCTCCGAAAATCCACCGGTGATTCCCAGGTAAGGTGCTGCCAAGGGAGGTAGGGGCAGCTGAGTGCCTAGCTCAGGAAGGATGTAATTGGGAGTTAGGGACTGTCCCTCTTCTGCTGTCAGTGGAAAGTAGCCCAGGGTTGCCCTAACAGTTCTTGATGAAGGATGGGTTGCAGAATTGCAGTTTGTCGATTTTCTAGAAATCGAGGGAAATTTGGAAGAGGAGATAATGGATCATAATTGTCAGGGCAGAGAGATCCACTGAGTCCAGATTTCCTGTCAAGTTAGCAGTGTGAGCCAGCCAGGCCATTGTCCTTGTAGTCCTCTGCTGTGCCTATCGTCAGCCACATTAGAAAAATGCGGCCACCTCACTAACATGGCGTAAGCATAGCTGTAGGAGGCAAAGACTTGTGTGTGCTTTTATGTTTGAGTCAGGGCCTTATGTAGCCCTAGTTTTTGATCCTCCTGCCTGCAGCTCCCAAGTGCTGGCATTACAGGCATGTACACCATACCCAGCTGAAATATGTTTTAAGATTCCCAAACTGCTCTCCCCATCAGAACCGACACATGTGACATCACGAGATGGGAATCATTAGCATTCCCATGAGCATGGGACCACAGAGGAACAAATTCATAAGACTGAGCTGAGGGTAATAGTTGACTCAATAGAATATCCTATGATTTGCAGGATGCTGCATCTAAGGGTGCACGGGGCGGGGCTGGGGGTAGTCTCCTTATAAATTAAGGGTTTCCTAAGGAAACTTCCAATCCCTGTCATACTTTCTCAGGAATCAGTGTGGCATAGGGGTGATGGTGTTGATGGCTGATGGCCACAGTAGTAATCCTGCTGAGAAAAATAGCTGTGTAGGCTGTGGCCTCTGGGTGGTCACTGAAGGAAAGACCCTGGACTCTGTGAGTGCCATCAGCTAAGGTGTGAGAGCCAGCTTCAGTGCAGCCAAGGGTGTTGTGTTTGGAAATTTAATAAGCTGTCCTCTCAGAGCCGAACATTGACTGAGCCCAGGTTCAGTAAACTGTGGCAGAGAACTCAAGGCCCAGTTTTAGGCAGGCCTTTCAAGTCTTTGACTCTTGTGTACAATCTGATGTGAGCAGGGTGGCATTCCCAGCCAATCCCCAGATGCCAATAGTGGTTCTGCTACTGGAGACCATGTCTGGCTAGTGGGGATTGAGGTTTAGTTAACAGTATGCAGAGCTGTGTCTGACACCATCAAATCCATGCTCACCTCACTTGTCATGAATCAACCGTGACTTTGTGTGTCCTGTTGAGCTACCTTCTCCATGAGCCAATCAGTGTGTTGGAAGGGAAAAATGTCATCTGACTTGAGAGTGTTTCTGAAGACATGAGCCTGTCCTGCTACAGCTGAACCGCAATTAAACCATATTGCTACCCCAGCAGCATCAGGAAGGACACTGGAAACAGCTCCCAATTTTTTCTTCCCTAATGAGATGTGACTCCCTGGCCTCCAGAAGTACTGGGAAACTCAACCATTTAATACATGCTTGCTTCTGGGGCAGCTTAGAATCTGGAAACTGATTTAACAGTGTGCTGTAGGCCTTGGACAGAGGAATTTCTCTTCCTATATCTGTTCTTGGAATGTACTCAGAGATTTATATGTATTCTGATTTATATGGAAGGCCATTCATACAAGTATTATTTATACTCCTGGAACACTGGACCCGATCTAACTGTCCAACAAGAGGGGACAGGCAGAATGGCCTCCAGTGCTGGACATCTAGCCCATCAGTGATATTACACAGTCAATAAAGAGCATCCCCCTGAAGAAAATGTAATGACTCAAGAAATGCTTCCAACTTAAATCAAATGGAAGGGACTGGAGAGATGGACTGGTGACGAAGTATACTGCTCTTCCAGAGGGCCTGGGTTCAATTCCAAGCACCCATAACAGGCAGCTCACCACAGTCTGTAACTCTAGCAGCTAGAATTACTAGAGTCTAGCTCCAAGGGATGGCACCTTCTTCTTACCTCCAGGAGAACCTATAATCATATGTGCATGTGTGTACGCATATGTGCGTGTATGTGCATGTGTACATGTGTGCATATGTGTGCAAATGTGCTTGTGTGTATGCATGGGTGTGGGCATGTACATGTATGTGTGTATGTGTGTACGTGTGTGCACATGTATGCATGTGTGGGCATGTATGCATGCAAATGTGTGTGTGCATGTGTATGCATGTGTGTGCATAAGGGGATACAATCCTATTTAGAAGAAAGAAAACTGAGCTTCTGAGAGGAAGGAAGACCAGAGAGTCCATGATGGCCTAACTACATCTTAGCCCGAGTTTCTCCATTGGGGACATTTGGTGACATCTTTGATTTTGATTGTTACCACTGCAGAATCAATGAATCCAATGAGTACATGCAAGGGATGTCTCTCACTGTACAATGGGCAGGGCAGCCTCTTCAGCAAAGCATTATCTTCAGCAAAGCATTACCAGTTAAAAAATGCGAGTCGCATTGAAGTTGCAAAAGCTTGAATAGAGGACATGAGTAATTTTTATTTTGTTTCTCCTTTCTTCAAGTTTCCTAAGATCAACACATTTCACTTCTATAAAAGGCAGATGCATTCTTATAGTTAAGAGAAAATTTTGGCTGCTGGAGGGAGAGCTCAGACGGTGAAGTGCTTCTTACAGAAGCCTGAAGGCCTGAGTCCAATCCCCAGAATGCACAGGAAAGGCAGGCAGGCCATGGTGGTGATCTTGTAATCCTAGGAAGCGGGGACGGGAGGATCAGTGGGGTTCACCGGCCAGCATGCCTAGTGCAGTTGGTGAACTCTAGGGTGATGGCAGCCCTGTCTCAGGAAACAAAGTCTAGAATGATTGGGATTAGCCTCTGCCTCACTCATGGTGTGCTCGTGTGTGTGTGTGTGTGTGTGTGTGTGTGTGTGTGCGCGCGCACACACACAGAGTTGGTGAGGGTGTGTGGTGCTGGATTTCCAGGGAAGGCCAGTTCCGAGGCCCAGGCCTGGTACACAGTGACTCTTATACATAGGCAGGTTAGCAGAATATTCTTTTTGGATAATAACCCTGAAGTTAAGGCTTCATCAAGGAAACAAAAATAAACAATGTAATATACATAGAAAGGATAAATCTGCATCTACTTCCTGCATCCCAGAACTGTACAGTAGATCCTCCAGGATTCTTTTCGGCTATGAAAAGACAACACTTGGATAGGGAAGCTGCTACTGTTTAATATGTGTGAACCTCTGAGCTAATTATCAAACGAGCTCTCAAGGCTAACCATCAATAGGTTGAGAGCATCTCCCTTAAAGACAGCAGGGCCCAGCAGATGTTTAAGCGGACACAACATTCTTTAATATTCAGGGGAGTTACTCTCCATCCCAGGCTGTCAATCACAACTCTCAATTGCTCTTGATAATAACTGAGTGCTAGAAGCATGGTTCAGTGGTAGAGTCTTACCTACTACTGTCTCCAAGGCCCAGGGTTCAGTCTCTGGAATGTGCATGCATGTGGACAATAATTGAAATATGAGCGAATGAAGAGCTACTTGACAATTTCAGAGGCAGGATTTGGGGTCACAGTGACCAAGTCCAGATTTGCAAAGTACCTGCTGGCTTCTCTCTCTTTAAGCAGGTGAATGGGAAAGAATGGTAGCAGGGAGGGGCAGGAGCATCTGATGTCCCTACCATTCTGTGTCATAAATAGTACCCATGGCAGGGTGCCCAAGAGCTCCTGAGGGTTCTGCCCAGTCTTGTGAGACCTGGGTGGATGGGCACAGGTGGTTGTGGTCTGGTGCCTCCCAGTGGACAGATTCAGTACTGCAGTCATCAAGGGTGCTGACTCCTGCCTGGGTCCTGGATAAACACCTTCCTGGTTGGGAGAGAGCCCAAGGGTCAAAGGCTAATAACATTGCCAACCTCGGCAGAAGCAAATCCTAGCTTGTGTGTTCTTTTCCTGCACACTTTTACCTGGGCCTTTTTGTAATCCATCTCTCCACTATTCTGGCTTCATGACTACCCCAGAAGACACAAAGAAAAAGAGAAGGGACTCGGGACTCAGGGCAGTTTAATTGGAGAAAGCTCCGAGTTTCGGCATCTCTGCAGTCCTTCCCCAAGCCTTCACTTCAGTCATGCAGTGAAGTCAGCCCCCTTGCACATTTAGGTCTTTGCTAGACTCTGAGGTCCAGAAAGGCTCCACCCTAGCTATGGGAGGACAATGGGTCAAGAGTTGTATAATCTCATTAGTGGTAAGGGCAGGAGGAAGTGTGCACACTGAGAAGCTAAGCTAGGGATACTGAAGGCAGCAGTAATGGGCTTCTTAAGAAAAGGTGGCAGACTAAAGAGGGGAAGGCAACCAAAAGGGTTGCTTGACAAAAAGATGGGGGTAGGGAATGTTCCAGACTGAGGGGGACAACATGTAGATGCCTAGAGGCAGAAAGGAGGGTGCAGCTTTCAAAGAACCCATAGAGGCCAAGTATGTGTTGGTGGGCATAAGAGGGCAAAAGATGGGGCTGGAGGGGTCTGCATGGCCTATCCCAAGGAGCCCAGGTTTATGCCAGCATTTCTGGGAACCGAAGAGGTTTTCCTATAGGGCATTCCTGCCAGGGGCACAGGATCCAGAAGATCCTTGGGGAGGGGATGGTAAAAGACACTTGGAAAAGGGGCTGTTGGCCCTCATGACGTCACTCATGGCTTAGCAAGTAGTGTGTGTTCTCGGTGACAACAGAGTTGCTCGGGGGCAGTCAGTATACCAGCATGTGCAAGTGGCAGTTAACTACAGTGGAGGAGAATCAGACAAGCAATGCACAAATCAGGAGGATCATCAGGTCTCTAGTTCAAAAAAAAAACTTACAAAAAGAGGATTCTTTGGAATCATAGGCAAAGGGCGAAATTGAAAGTATCTACTGTCGAGATCTGTAAATTTGTGAAAGTTGAGGGCCTTCCATAACAAAGTCCGATGGACCTACCATGTCATTGGCATTAGGCCAGTGTCCGTTCATGAATGGTCTCATCTTGCCTCGACACCCCACCCTTTACTTAAAGCAAAATTCCTGACTGATTGCTCTAAATCAATGGTTCTCAACCTATGGGTCACGACCATCCAAAAAATGCACATTTCCCATGGTCTTAGGAAACCCCAACCATAAGTTTCTTTTTATTGCTACTTCCTAACTGTAACTTGGATACTGAGTGGTGTCTCAGTTCCTAAGACCGTTGGAAAGATGTGTTTTCTGACAGCCACGACCCATAGGTTGAGAACCACTGCTCTAAATGTGAGTATTTCTAATTGTAAACCAAGGGGGGGAAGATATCAAAGTACCATCCCAATGCCAAGAAAACACCGGTCTGATAACATCACCATAGAGACTCCATAGTCGAATTCTCCAGTAATCCCTACGAAGCCATTCACACATGCTTTTCTCCCCAGTCCAGGATCCAAGTAAGTGTTTGACATGAAAGTGTTGGTTACTTTGTCTCTTTAGCCTCTGTCTCTCTATCTTTGTTTGTCTGTCTGTCCATCTACCTCTCTCTCAAGTACTGCTTTCTTGAGACACAATTATTATTATGTAGTTCCATCATTTAAAATACAATCTGGGCTACAGCTCAATTCCTGGTCCTGGGAAAGAAAGAGAGGGAGTGTGCCAATCAGGCAATTCATTGTTTTTAACACACTCATAATCGCACATCCCTTATCGCAACGAATAGTAGAGAATTAACATTACTCCCAAGCCTCCCCCAAGAACGGGCTGTTACTAGCCTACTTTCTGACTCCAGGCTGTCTTTTTATGGTGTTTTATCTTCAGGGAGGTCAGCTGTATGTGGTCCTCAGAGGCTGATTGCTTTCACCCAGAATGTGTTTGATGTCTGTGTTGAGTGTGCTCAACTTTCATTCCTACGGCTGAATAGTCTGCCATGATACAGCCAGTTTTGTCGTCTTGCTTGCTTCAATCTCTTTGTCTAGGCCGACGTCCCAGGGTTTTTCTTTTGCCTGCCCTCACACTGACTTCCAGTCCATGTTTCGAAGAATACTCCGAGTCATTGTCTAGTTGGCCGACCTACATTCTTAATTGGTTGGCTTTCTCCTCCTTAGACCCCAGCTTGGGGTTTGACAAGAGCTCTGTATGGGGTGAGCTGACTGCTGCCTGTGGCGTCTCTGGGAACACACACTCCCAGGTCTGTGCCCTGCTGGGGAGGCTCCAGGTCACTGAAATAACTTCCGGATTTATTTCATTCATTTCCCTTTCTGATTGGTCAGTAACCTGTGGGGTATTAGTATGACACCGTGTGGCTGTCCTGCCGCCTGACAGTCTTCCCTGACTTTAGTGTCTGTGACAATCACTGTCTCAACCCCTTCGACCCTGGGATTTCCGAGCAATGTACTCTACATACATTTTCGTGGGTCTTCTGGAATGGCATGTTCCCTCTGCCCACTGTGGTCATTATTCCTACTGAGCTCAGGTGGTGTCCCCACTGTGGCTTTTGGGGGTCATCTTTAGACCAGCTTCTTTGTCCTTTTGTTATCTCCTCATCATTATTGAAATCTCGTGTATTTGTTGGCACAGTAAGATGCTGTGTTTCTAGGAACCTGAATTCCTCTCAGTGGGGAATAACAAAAGCCACCACTAGAGGATGACTCTTGTAGGCTTTCTTGCCTCTTAGTCCCTCACACCTCCAGTAACAACAGCAGCCATATTCTGACTATGGCCAAGGCCACTGACCCCTGGCTGCCCATGGCCAATCCTGGACTGCAGTAGGCACCCAAGGATGGTGGCAGAGTCATGTTGGTCCCAACATGGGAGACTTGCAAAGAAGAGAATCCTGCCCTGAGGCGGAACTGCTCCTTCCTTGACGGGTTTGGGCTTGACCAGTGTGGCTGTGGAGAAGACCCATGGAGATACCTTGTCCCTGCCTTTTCTTGATGACTGGTACCCAGCGTTCTTGTTGGGCATCCTCTGCTTGTCTTCTACCAGGGGCACTTTTCGTGGATGTCCTGGAGGAGAAATAGTAGCTTGGAAGGATGCAGGCCAGACCAGGCAGATATGACGATGCTTTAAAAAAACAGATACAGAAGCTGTAGTTGACCGCAAACTTGACATCACCATAGCCTGCCAGGGTGGCAGAGGGGCACAGGTGCCTGGATACAGTAATTAAAGTTGGTCAGATCAGTGTGCCTCCAGTGAGGTCTCCAGCTGCTCAGGGTGGAAGCTGGCTAGAGCTGTGTGAGACCCGGTGATGATGGTCCATTTTACAGATGGAAACCCCGAGGCTCTAGGAAGCCAATTCCATGGCCTTCATCTTAAAGTCAGTCATCCATGAACGGATGCTCCTTAAGGTTACTTTCCACCAAGACCTCTAAGGATGAGTTTTCTCTAAACAGGCTCTTTACCGGCCCAAACAAGGCAGTAAGGCTGTCCATAGGAAGGGTCTGTGGTGAGCTCCAGTTGGCCTGGCTTGCTGATGGCTTCCTGAGGCAGAAGCAGCCCCACCCCCACCCCACAGGTGTTCACCTTGCCAAGGTCCAGGCCTTGAGTATGATTAGAATCATCTGGTTTCCCTGATATGCACTGGTAAAGCCCTTCACACTTTTGGACCCATGCCAGCCCCAGAACATACACAGAGTGGTCAGCCATGGTGCCTCGAGGGAGCTGTTTTCCAGGGCATTGTGGGACCCAAGACAAGTGGCATCTCAGGATTCTGTCTGGGGAAGCCGTGGGGTTGAATCCTGAGCGTAACTGTTAAAGTCTCAGGACTGAATGTTGTCCCATATTAAATGTGGCTTTTTTTAGCTGGCCATTCTTGGCCATCTCCATCAACACAGTAATGGGACTCTGGGCATCACCTGTGGCTGCAGAGGCAACCAAGACTCCAGTTTTCTTGCTGACAATGGGGACAGTATAAAAAGTCACTCCCGAAGGGTACTCTGCTTGCAAGAAAGCACCGCGACTCCCAGGGCTGGCACAGTGGCACGGCACATTGCCAAAGTGACTGAGCAGCGCCCTGTGCTCATTCCACGCGCATTCTCCATTTGATATTACGGACTCGGGAGGGTTCAGAATGAGATGTCATGTGCTGAGTCTCCTGTGCCCCGGTGGGGTGGGTGGTGGAGTGGCCTACAATCTGCCTTAACTCTCTGTTCCCCTGCCATTCCACTCCTCTGCTTTGGCAACGTGGTCTGGTTGCCAGCAGAGGGCAGCGGAGGGGTTAACTCCCCCAAATCCCAGCTGGAAAGGAGAGGAGGGGAGACCTGGTTTGCTGAGGTTCCCTGGGAGCCTGAACTCAGCCTTCCTTCTACTTTGCCTGGAGCCTGAGCACTCTGGAGCAGCTTGGACTCTGAGATGCACTTGCCTGCCCTGGCCCAGAATATGGTGACTCAGGAGTTAACAGCAGGCTGACACCCCTGAACTTCCCCAGCTCAGGGTTCTTAACCAATCCCTCCACCCACCTGGGGAACGAATGGGAATGGGGAAAAAAATGTCCAACATGGAGAACAGCTTTGATGATGTGTCTCACCTCTCTCACCAGAACCTGGGATCCTCGTCGCCAAGCAAAAAACAGAGCAAGGAAAACACCATCACAGTAAGTGGCTTGACTGTTGGTGCGGGGAGGGCTCCAGGGCTGGGGCTTTGAGCCACAACTGGGCTGTTGCCGTGGCAACGTGGACCGCCAAACCCAGAATCGATGCTCACTAGGAAATAGAGAAGTTGCAGCCAAAGCTTGGGTTTAGCTGAAGTTACCCCCATCCCCTCCCTCTGTCAATTTTCCCTTTCGCTTGTTCTCCCCCGGTGAAGGGGTGGAGGGCAGGAGGCTGTAAGGAGACAGAAGCTGTTTCTGTGTGGTGGGCAGGAGAAGGTGCTTGTGGGGGAGCGAGTTGAAGGGGGTGGAGTGTGCTGTGTGCAGAAATGTGACATGGAAATTACAGCCACCGCAGGGCTGCTTTTGTGCAGGGAAACTTCTGGAAGATGTCAAAGTTAAAAGCAAGAAAAAGCTCCCTACAAATAGCATTTCTGGGAGTCCCTGATGAGAAGCTCCTGTCCAGACTCTCAGGGATCCTCCCCAGTGCTAGCCACAAACCTCTGTGGGGATGGAGCATGGGCCCAACTCCTCTCCCCCAACCCCATGATGCATTGTGGTCGGGACATCTCTAACCTTACCTCTAAGGAGGGAGCTACCTAGATTCTTAGCCAATAGCCCAGAGAGTTGAGAAGTGAGCTCTGTGCATATTTGCTATTCTGGCACAAGTTCCTGGCACAAATATGGGGGACTTACGACCTTGGGCTCCTTGTCACCCTCTTCTGAACTGCCCTGACCACCTCTGCAAAGATCAAAATCTGAGTGGGTGCATTGGACCATTCTGCTTTGTGGGGAAGAGAGAGCCAAACACATAGTAATAGCAAGCAGTCATACTAACCTGCCATCACCTTGGTGTCCCACTTGGTACACCAGGACTGCTCCCAGGGTTTGCTGCCTGCTGTGTGAGCTGTGATTAACAGAATCGACTCCAGAGGGATTATACACCTGGACTCTGAAGCTAGCATGTCACTTACCTCACTCACAAAGCTGTGCCAAAGTTTGAGCAAGTTTCCCAGCCTCTTCTGGTGCCTGTTTCTACAAATCAGGGAAGTGAGGGCTTCGGCAGTGGGGGAGTGGGATGACTTGGTCCATCATTGTAAGCACCTAGAACAGAGTCGGGCACGCACCTTGTACCTGATATGCATTAGTGTGGTTATCACACTGTACACAGATGAGGAAACTGGGGCATAGTGTGGCACCATGCCCAAGTCACCTATCTAGGAAGCTTCAAGATTCAAAAACTCAGCTCTTGCCCACTGGCAGTGCCCTTCCTGAGCTGGCTTAGGTCCCTCAGGCCATCACCCTGCTTTGACCCTCCTGAGTCTCCTGGAAACTGGGCAGGGCGGCTCAGCTTGCTGCAACCCTGCAGCAGCCACAACTTCTCTTTCTAGAGAATCTAGAGGAACCTGGCAGGGCATAGGCTGACCTAGGTTCAGACTTTGGAGGGCATGGTCCCTATCTTCACATTGCTATTAAATGCTCCAAAATGCCGAGGCAAGAGGAGAACTCCCCAGAGCCAATAGAAACGGGGAGAGAGGGAGAAGAGAAAATAAGAGGGAGACACATTTTCACATTCTAGAAACAAACACCGTTGTGAAGAGGGATGGGTGATGTTGCGCTGGCTCTTGTCTTAAAGGCACATGGTGATGGAGCCCAGTCAGAGTCAGGCCCCTGGTGGGTCCTTGCAGTCAGAGCTTTTGAATATGGCCTGAGCTTGCCACTTGTCACTCCTGCCTGCTCCTTCCCTCTGGCCTATGTCAGCACATCTCACGAGATGGTCTGCAGCATGCAGCTGGTACCAAAGTCCTGAGACACTGTTTAAGGTGTGAATTCCTGAAAAACATCTGTAGTTGGTCTCTCTGGGGATGAGGACCTAAAACTCTGGAGAGGATTGATGTGAGTGCTTACACCCTGGAGAACTGTTGCTGGGGAAACTGAGCAAAAGAGGAAGTGGCCACAGGTCACACAGCAAGGGAGAAAGAAACCCAGGACTCGATCACATCCAGGTATCCCTACTGCCAGCCTGGCTGCTTGCCCATGTGCCCCTTGGATACCCCAACCCTTTATCACTTCAGACTGAAGACCTGAGTCATTATTTCCCTCATATGGTACCCTGTCTCCACACCCAGCCCCCTAGCTCCATGTTCAAGGCCCATAGAGCTCAGCACTTCTTCACAGGATGGGAGGGCCCTGTCCCTAGAAGGCTGAGACACCAGCTTCCTGTTCTGGGGGAATACGGGAATGTGGTGAGCAGTTTCCATGTTGTCTGACCTGGGAGGCAGCCACTGACAGGCCCTGCCAGGGAAGGATGCATATCCTCAGTCAAGGAGCAAGGACTGAGCTGGATTTGAAGTTCAGTGGCCCGGAGCTAGTTTAGAAAAGCAGGCACATGGGCCCCCTGGCAGCAGTGACAGGGCTGGCAGCCATGCCTGGGTCTCATTCCTGCTGCCAGTAGTGTTAGGTTAGCAGGTGGGGGCGGGGCAGTGTTTGATTGGGAGTGACAGGCATTAATGGCCGCTCACTGCCCTCAGCATAAACTTGACACAACAAGATATAGAGGGTTTGAACAATGATGACAGGGAAGGCCCGAGGCACAGTTTCCTGGAAGGAGGAATTAGAGGGCCCTGTGGTCGTCCACTTGATGCCCAGCATAACCAAGCATGGCATCTTGGGAAGGAGCTAGTAGTAACTGAAGGGAAGCCCATGGGGTCCTTTCCAGTCTTCTCACTTTCCTGGCAGGGTCACACACATGGTCCTTAGCTGCAGCCTGGGTTACCAAACTCTGTAACCTTAGCCCTGAAGGCTGGAAGGAGACTATCACCCCTCCCTGGACACAGACTATGCTGCCCTACAGTGAGAGCAGGTGCCCCCGTCTCCTATACTAGCCCCTCAGGTGGGTCACACATGCGTTCTGCATCCCTGGTGGCCCAGCCAGATGCCTGACCAACTGCTGCCACCTCCTTGGTGCCTTCAGTGAATGTCTCATGATCTGCAGCGTGCCTCAGTCAAGCAGCCTCTGCAATAGGAAGCGTTCCATCCATGGGGATGGGGCAGTGGTGTTTCTCCATGTGGCTGTGGAGAAGACTGGGGATCCCCAGAGGAGATAGTAGAAGTGGCCACACCACATACACACACATTGACAGGCACACCCCTCCTCTGTTTCCTGCTCAACAACTGTCTTTGGCATGAGCAGGGCATAGCTACACTTCACTCCAGTGAGTTGGACAAGTTATATATTGACAGGATTCAGATGCTAGTCTGGACCTAGAATCCTAGTCTGGATTCAGGCAATGACTCTACTACTGCATACAAGCTCTGGGATCTGGCTTAAGTGACTTAACTTCTCTGTGCTTCGGTGGGCACCTTGCATGGCTGTTATGAGGACTGTAAGAGTTCACACATGGCGAGACTCAGGACATGACTAGCGCTCGCTGAGCATAAAGTAAATCCCTGGGCCGTCTCCTGTGCAGCAACAGGAGGACCCGAGGCTCCCACTGCTCCCAGCAGGCTATTGGAGGAGGCGCGCCTTTCCTACGGGTGCAGCTATACATTCCTAGCCCCTGCCTGGCAATCTCCAGGCGGGGAAAGGACCCTGCAGGAGGAGATATTCATGAAGAAAGACATGTCCAGCTTTCTCATCCTTCCTGGAGTATTGTGGCCATGCTAATGGAGCCTTGTGATTCAGGGACACAAGAACTCAGCTGTGAGGCCTGAACATCACAGAGGGGCAGGGGCTGCAAGAGAATGATGGACAGGTACTTGAGAGGATACTCCCCTGTGCCCCTCTAGCTGCCTTACAGTGGCTTGTCAGCCTCTGTGCCTCAGTCTCCTCCCCTGTGTGTGGTTGCACCACTGTTGCATGTGGACATTTTTGCTCTGATTGCTTCATTACGCTGCACTTACAAACCCTCTACTGCTAAAGCCTCCTGCTCTCTGGAATCCTTTCATCTCCCTCCTTATAACCCAACATGAAGGGATACACCGTCAGCCAGGCCAGGCTCCTTACGTTCTTGCCTGGGCACTGTTGGCATTTGGGGCCAAGGGCAGTCCTGAGCCTTTCCCACCCTGGGGTCACAATCATATCCTTTCACCTCTGCAGCCTCCACCATATGGGGCTGGGAACTCACTCAGAGAGCACTGTCCTGCCCATGTCAAGCTCACACTAGATCCTTGGTGGCTAACTGTCTTCAACACAGACATCTGGACACATCTGCCAGGGTCCCTCTTAGCTTCTGAGCCAAACTCAGCATCATATGTGTGAACACACACATACACACAAGCACTCATACACTCATACATATACGTGTGCACAAATACACAGACAGATACACACACACACACACACACACACACACACACAGGCTCCAACCCCCTTCCTTCCTGAAATACCCTTTCCTCTACCAGCCTGCTTGCCTAGATCCTCCCCAAGTACCACTTCATCTAAGAATCATCCCAGCAGCCCCAGCCCTTCTTGTGGCCTCAGCATCCCATGCCCGCCCTAATGAGAGGCTTATCCCAAGAATAATCATCCCTTAATTATCAGGCTCTTGAGAACATACGCTGTACCTCAGACCTGGTTCCTAGTTATTGCAATAATGATGCTTTGTTGAGTACCCACTGTTTGCCTGATGTGCAGGAGCAAGGAAAACCTTAGGATAGGATGGTCTCCATCCTTTCACCTGCCCTCATGGGCAAGCTGTCAGCAAGGAAAGGAAGAAGAAAAAAGCCATCAGAAGTACATCAAAAACGTATGTGTGCAGGGTGCTGGGGAGACCTGGCATAGCAGATAAACCCAATGTGGCACATGCCATGGAGGAGCTATCCGCTATACCGCCAGCCTGACCTGGATTTGAACACTTCTGTGATCTGATTTCCTCAATTTTATGCATTTCTCTACCTGACCACCAGGGGGAGAAGAACTCTGATGATTCCAGGAAGTCCCAGTGGGCTAACCCAAACCAGAAGGGACAGAGGCTATGACAGGCACCCCAGGGCTCCTGACCAGGGCATCCAAGAACTAATAGCCTCAGAGTGGCAGAAGTACCATGAGTCTCCAGCTTCTCCCACCTTCACTCCCGCCCAGCCCCCATTCTTCCATGGCTGTTCCAGGGCAATTTGAGGGGTCCTCGCCTCCTAGACCCCAAACCTTCTAGTCCCTGCTATAGGCATCACTCTGGAAGGCTCTATCAGGTGGGAAAGAGCAGTACCCTGGGGCTGTTCATTATTCTATCTTTCATAGGTGGGTGCGGGCCTTCCTTGGGAGGTGTGCTGTCCCTGCAGCCCGGCTTGCGAATGCTGCTTCTCACCTGCCATCAGCATCACCTGAGACCCAGAGGCTCTGACCATACACTCAGGCTAGGCCCACCCATCCATCTAGCAACACCGCCCAGGTGACTCTGAGACACATTACACCATGATTCCAGGACAACGGAGGGGTCGAACGGAACATAATCAAATCCTAGCTTTCCTATAGACCTTCTGTGGTTTGCCTTGGAGCCAGTTGAGGATTGCCATTGGAGGGGATTCCTGTTACTCTCTCCGCTTTGGACTAACAGAGTCTGTCTTCTCTTCATGGGCATCCTGGGGTAGATAGTACCATCTTTTCTCTGAATGTGGGTCCTCTCAGGGAGGATGCTAGGCATGGCTAAACAAGACCCATTTTCTGCTTGCCCTGACCCACCATTGGCCAAGCCACTTGTGATAAACTTCTTACTTTGTGGCCAAGACCAAGAGCAGTTTGGATAAAGACTGATGAAGAGGGTTGGGGGAGATCATAAGGTTCCTTAGAAATCAGTACTGCCTACTTTGAGTACCACCGTCCCTAGCCACAGGTCTGCATCTGTGCATTCAGCCAGCTAAGGATCCCCTAACTGCAGGTCTGCATCTGTGCATTCAGCCAGCTGAGAATCCCCTAACTGCAGGCCCTCATCTGTAAGTTTTATCCCCTCCAATAAAATACCCCTTTTTAATCAAATTGATGTAATATTGTCCTGCGACAATAGTGAGTTGCCAATATATATACCTCTCCTGGGAATCGGTAACCCGGCCCCCTTGGGGGTGGCAGCAGGGTGTGGTCACAGGCCAAGGGACCACACCCCTTCAATAAGGGAGCTTGGCATCTTAAATTTCACCTGAAACCGGTGCCCACCCCTCCACCCCCAGATACTGAGGGGTAATTGTGCCTTAAATCTGTGGGTTCTGTGATTATTTATTTATTTGCATGGATGTGTTTGTGTGTGCATGGTTGTATGTGCACTCTCATGTGTACATGTTCACATGTATGTGAAGACCAGAGAAAAGTGTGTCTTTCTCTATCACTGTCTGCCCTCACTAAGCCTGGAGCCAGCCTGGCAGCCAGCAAGTTCCCAGCAATCCTCCTGTCTCTGAGCCTCATGTGGCTATGCCTGATTTTGCACGGGAGTTCCAGGAATTTGAACACAGATCCTCATGCACACACAGCAAGTGCTCCTACCCTCTGCCTCTCCAGCCCTGGTTCTGTGATTCTTAGCTCCTGGTTACTTTACTGTTAGAAATCTTACATCATTAAATTACATTTAAGCTTTCATGAAACAAAAATAAAGGTGACTGTCATCACCAATATGGCTTAACCTCCATACCATTTTCATGCTGGCCCCAAGCAGCATCTACTCAGTGGGAGTAAAGAAGACTCAGATCAGGACACCTCACAGTGGGGAGGGACTTCAGCCTAGATCAAGAACTTGGAGAGACCCTTTCCTGATGTTGGACATAAGATGGTGCCTGCTCTACCCCTGCCCCCAACCCCGCCTTCCAGTCCCTAACAACAGCTGCAGGCCAGAATTCCATACTAAACCGACTGAGGCAGAATTCAGTGCTGTTGAACTCCAAGGCACTGTGACGTTCCTGGCCCCTCTCCTACCTTGTCATCAAGCTTCTTCCCGAAGGAGCCCCTGCCTTATCTCACCAATGTCAATGTCTTGGAACAGGCCTTTTCCTTCTGGATAGCACTTCCAGGTGTCCTCACCCAGGCCTGTGAGGGCAGCTGCTGCTCCTGACAGCTGGCAGACTGGCAGGGCAATGTACTGACTACCACAGGCTCTCCCACCCTTAAGTCCCAGGGTCTGATTCAGCGGACATGGGAGTTTGCTGGTTGGACATGGCGTTTGTTTTTGTTTTTTAATTTTAAACTCAAACAATTGTCATTACTGAAAGCTTGAGACAATTGACATGCAAACCCCGATCTCCAGCTAACCTGGAATCAGCTCATAGTCTGGTGACATGAAGCAGGAATCTGAATCTGCCCAGGAGATAGGTGACCACAGCCTGTAGCCATTGTCCAAGGCACAGGCTGTTTCCCTCCTGTCCCAGTTGTCGAGTCTGTGTCACAGGGGTACCTGGCTGTTTGCATGACCCTCCTAGATCAGAGCTTGAAGACAATCTGCCACCCCCTGCGGGTTCCTGGACACCCCCTGCAGGTTCCAGAACATCCCACTTTGACAGATGACTGGTTTGTGAGGAGAGGTTGAAGGAAGATGCCTTGGTGTGAGGCTGGGAAATTGCAACAGCATCAGAAAAACAGCAAAGCCACTCCCACAAAGGGGGCAAGCCACTCCCACAAAGGGGACAAGCCACTCCCACAAGAGGACAAGCCACTCCCACAAAGGCGGGGCAAGGCTTCCAACAAAGCAGAGGCAGCTAGGGAGGATCACAAACACAGCTAGGAGGAACAATAGCTTTAAGCGCCCAGAAACTTCCACACCACATTCTCCATCCTAAGGGCCAGCCCCAAGCCTGCACCCTGGATTATATGTTTAAACTGTGGCTATTCATACCACAGGCATCCCAGTATAACTTCTCACCCCCGACCCTCAGGCACTTCTAAGTCAACACTATCCTTGGCTCTTCTTAGAAACAAATTCAGATTTAGCTGCTGGCTTCCAGAATGATCCCACACAGGACATACCAAACACACAGATATTACCCCCACTTCTTCATACAAATGGAGCACACTGTGATACTAAACCATTCTACATGTCACCTGTGTACAGCTGTGCACTCAGACGCACTCACCCCTTAGCAGTGCATCCAGGTACTGCTCCTCATCAGTGTGGGTGAACTCTATTACTGTAGCATTGATTGGTTTTTCACGTACGCATTCATTGTACGAGGCACTGTGTCTTATAAGGTCGTTTTCATACCAGCACATACTGTGTACTGGCTAACCTCCCCATGCTTCCTTACCTTCTTCCTCCTTACTCCCCCTCCCAGTAGCTGCCATGTTTCCCTGAGTGGTTTGACTTCTGCCTTTGCTCATGACAACATACATATACCTTCTACAGATGCCATTTGTGTGTGGCGCAGGATCCCTTGGTCTAGCCTCAGGTGACTTTGAATTCCTCAGCCTTCTGCCTCTCCTTCCTGGGTGCTGGGGTTGCAACTGGTACCACCACTCCTTTCCTTACGAATTCCCCTCCTGTTGGACAGTGCGGTTCTGGTCCAGCCTTTGATGGCATAGCCAGTGTGTGATAAATACCAGGCACTTACATCGCTGCACACATAGGCAGTTACATCTGTAGCACGGTCTCTCAGAAGCATGGCGGCTGGGTTGCAAGATCTAGGCATTTACAATTGTGATAGATCCGATTAAATTCTCACCAGACAGCTTTCCCTGTTTGTAGCCTCTAGGATGGGTGTGGGGGCCGGTTGCCTCCTATTGAAAGTACCCACTGGCTGTTGGCACAGGGGAAGATTGCTGAGGACATTCCGCCAAAGTGGCCCTGGGGAGATGTCCTTTGTGCTCTAGCCACTTGATTCAGCAGTGACAGCATTCTCTTTCTCATTCTGTGCCCTGCAGATAAACTGTGTGACATTCCCTCACCCAGACACAATGCCTGAACAACAGCTGCTCAAGCCGACTGAGTGGAGCTATTGTGACTACTTCTGGGTGAGTCCTGCCTCAGTTTCCCTCCACTGTGACCCCCAACAGCAGCATACACCTGGGAAGGGCGGATGGGGCCTTTCTTGTTGAAGCTGCAAAGTGTGGTATCCAGTTTGGCATCTCAGACAGGACGTTCTGGCAGTCCCAGGGAATCTGTGTGGTTTTCCTGCACTGTAACATGGAAACCACAGCCAGAATGCCAGAAAGCTGAAAGACAGCTCCCTCCAGGGCTGGATGGAGGCAGGAGACTAGAGTTACTCTTAATAAAGAAATCTGAGCTTCAAGCCTGCTCGACACCACTGTGAGTGGCTTTGGGAACATGCTCTGCCTCTTTGCATGTTGCTTTCTCTGACTGAATCATGAGGAAGTTGGGTGCAGACAGGGATGTATAAGCTGTCTTTTTCAGCACCCACGACTCTCAAGTCCTTGTGTATTGCTTAGTGGGTACAGAGTTGTTGCAAGATGAGAAGTTTCTATTGATGATGGATGGCAGAATGTCACCACCTCAGTTTCAATACTCTTAGTATCACTAAACTGTATATGCACTTAGAAATAATGATAACAATAATAAATCTCACATTATGTATATTTTCATACTGTTAAAATGATGCCTTAATGTGTATTCAAAGTCCCGTACGTCAAGAATGCCAGAGTTAGCCCAGAGCACTTGCGTTTTGAAGTTGCAGGGATACTGACCCTTCTGCAGTCATGGTGGTGACGGTTCACGGCTGTCTATGGACGACTAAATCTCTACAAGGCACTTTTGGGAAGACCCCAAGGAAAATCAGTAAATAAAACCTCTTCCCACCATGGCACAGAATGGATTATCTGCCCTCTCTTTAGATCTGCTAAATACTAGCCCAAAATGTTTTTTCTTTCTCCCAAATCCTGCACCTCTTTGAAAGCACACAAAGCTTCCTGCTTGCCTCTGAAGAGGGGTCCTGCTACTCAAGCTGTCCTGCTTGTAAGATAGAGGTCTGCAGAGGACATGGGAGCTTTGGGGGCTGTGAGAGGTGACCCAGGAGAGAGACATGTATGCAGTGAAGAGACAGGAAGATTGGAGGCCTGAAGGAAGTCATGTCTTTGCTGTCTATAGTAGGGAGGTACTGAAAAAGTTTTAAGGAAGACTTGGGTGTAACCTGTGCTGTGCCTATTGCAGATGGGAATGGAGGGTGAGAGGTGAGTGAGTGGACCAGGAAGAATGGGTGACAGCTGCAGAAATAAAGAGTGGCTGTCATGTGTGTGGAAGTCATCCTTAGGGCTCTAGGGACCAGGGCATGTCCTATAGGGGAGACAGGAAACTCGTGAAGCTGGGCAGAGCATATGATCCTGCCTGTTATTCACTGGCATCCTGGGGATGTCCTTTTTTTGCTAGTTTGGGTTATGTTGAGACTGCCTGGCCACCCTTTACATCTGTTTCCCAGGGATTGGAATCACAGGCCTACACCGCCATGCTTAGTTAAGAGTTATCACCTTAACTTGAACTCTGGCTTCAGGTCCCTCGGTGGTTTTCCTCTTCTGACTGTCAAAGCCTTTTCCTCTTGGTAGAAACATCTTCTCGATGACACAGTCTTTGGAGCACACTGCTCTTGTTGGTTTTTCTTAGAGCTAATGAGTTGTTCAGCCTGTTTATCCCTGAGGGAAGAAGGTTTGGGCTTAGTCATTGGGGTGACTTCCTTGCCTTTCCAACAAGATATAGCATCCACAGGATGAAGTGAGCACACCTTAAGCATCCATAGAGAAGCCGCAGGAGGGCATGATGGAGATAGAGAAGCCTCAGGAGGCCATGATGGAGATATAGAAGCCTCAGGAGGGCATGATGGAGATAGAGAAGCCTCAGGAGAGCATGATGGAGATAGAGNAGAAGCCTCAGGAGGGCATGATGGAGATAGAGAAGCCTCAGGAGAGCATGATGGAGATAGAGTAGCCTCAGGAGGGCATGATGGAGATAGAGAAGCCTCAGGAGGGCTTGATGGTAATCTCCCTGTAAGGAAAGGTGTTAGTGGTATGTCTTGGGTCTGTGCTGCTAAAGACAGAGTATCACTGTGGTCAGGCCAGGGAAGAGGGCCCATGAAGTCCTTCCCCATGAGAAGGGTTTCCACAAGCTGCAGTGGCTCTGGGGCAATGATCTAGAAGGGATCCTAGAAAGGCAGGATGCAGCCTGCTCCCAGATGACTGGGCTTTTGTTTCTTCCTAGGCGGATAAGAAGGACCCACAAGGCAATGGCACCGTGGCTGGGTTTGAACTGCTGCTGCAGAAGCAACTGAAAGGCAAGCAGATGCAGAAAGAGATGTCCGAGTTCATCCGGGAAAGGTGAGACCAATGCCCATGCAGCCCTGGAGCTGGCCACCACCAGGCCCACTCTGGACCCTTGGGCCCCAGGGGCATGGATAGCTGGTCATGTTTAGCCCTGGGACAGATATGGTCAGCAGATATGTGGTGTAGACATGGATAGTGTTTCTAAAGATTTGAACCAATATCCAAAAATATTGGTAGCTTTGTGCCCATAATCCCAGCATTTGAGAGTTGAAAGAAGGAGGTCAAGAGTTCAAGGTCATCCTCAGTTTTATAATATGGCTTATCTGAGCTACATGAGACCTCAATATGTGTTTTGAAACACATACATGCATGCACGCATGCACACACACACCACACAACACACACACACACACACACACACTCATATATTGCATTGAATCCTGGATGCTTGGTATCTCTTGATGCCTACACAGCCCCTGTGCAACAACTGACTGGAGTTGAGGAGCTGCTATCCACGGAAGGAGCACATGTCCTATTTGCCACAGTCTTCACTCTTCCCCACTGTCCCCTGACTTGCTGCTTCATTTCTTTACCCTCATTTGAAGCTGTCCCTTACCTTCCAGGTCTTCTTTTTCTATTGAGACAAAGTCTCACTGTGTAGCCCTAACTGACTTGGAACTCACTCTATAGACCAGGCTGGCCTCGGACTCAGAGATTCACCTGCTCTGCCTCCTGAGTGCTGGGACTCGAACTGTGTGCCACTACTCTTCTTTCAGGCCATCTTTTAATTAAAACGTTTTCCAGGCCAAGGGATATAGAACTGCCCTCCCATCTCACCCCTGTTTCTAGGGATTCTAATAGCCCCGTGTCTGAAGAACTTGGATCATAGGTGAAGATCATGTAAATTCAGCTCATGGAAAATATGAAGAGCTGCAGAGAATCCCCTCTCTATCTTTCTCCTCTCTGTCTCTCTTGTTTATATTCCTGCATAACATGCAGACCCATGTGTAGAAGGAGGCCACTTGTTTGTTCCTGGCTGCTTAGCCACAGAATAATCACATAGAAACTGTATTAATTAAATCACTACTTGGCCCATTAGCTCTAGCTTCTTATTGGATAACTCT
The DNA here is from genome assembly GCA_028555095.1 of Dicrostonyx torquatus. Classification (NCBI taxonomy): domain Eukaryota; kingdom Metazoa; phylum Chordata; class Mammalia; order Rodentia; family Cricetidae; genus Dicrostonyx; species Dicrostonyx torquatus. Next base: position 3,847,958 of record JAQHUG010000025.1, on the reverse strand, counting down.
TACATATTAATTTGACCCATTTCTATTAATCTGCGTATCGCCATGTGGCTGTGCCTTACCAGCTAAAGTTCAGGCATCCGTCTCTGGTGGGGCTGCATAGCTTCTCTCTGACTCCACCTCCTTTCTCCCAGCATTCCATTTAGTTCTCTCCACCTAGCTCTATTTCCCTATAGCTCTGCTATAGGCCCAAAGCAGTTGCTTTATTAACTAATGATATTTACAGCATACAGAGGGGATTCCCACATCACCCATGCACAAATGCACCTGTACACCTTCATGCCTGCTCACATACACATCTGCAGATCCACACATTCTGGCCTCTACATGCCCCATCACAGAAATATCTGTGTACCTACATAGCCATGCATGAAATCCCCATACAGCTATACATCTGGGCACCTGTACTCCCACATACCCCCACATCTCACCCTATTCCTGTATACCTGTATGCCTACACACCCACATCCCCATGTACTCCCATGTGACTGCATACCTGTGTACCAGCATATCTGCATGCCCATACATTCATACACCAATGTGCATATGGTTTTCACTCACACATCACACCTACATACTCAAGTATCTGTATCCCCACATTCCTGTGCACAGATAGCTACACATCCATGTACCTGGTACCTGCACACTCACACACCTCCATGTACAGACACCTGAACAGGCATGCTTTTGCATACCTACACCCGTGTGCATACCCACATACCTGCACACCCACATGCCTGTGCATCCATACCTTCATACATGTCTGCACATCTATACATTTGTTTGCTTGCACACCCATATCACACACACATCTATACATTTACACACCGCACACTTGCATACTTACACAGCCTACATCTGTATACTTATACACCTGTGTGCTTACACACCCTCAACAACACATTTTTTTTCACAAACATATGCTCAACTTTCCAGCTAGTGTTTCCAAGACTTGCTGGAAATATTCATTGCAAATAGCAAAGAACTTTTAAAAGTATTTCTTCATTATAACACTAGTAATTGGGTAATAATGCTTTGGCATTTTTAAAGCCCGTTTTTTCCTTAGGAGGCCTATTTTCCATTTGTATAATCAAATCTTTATGTTATGACCCATTAAACTAGTAGGAAATTGGAAGGCTGCTTTGTTCAGATGCAAGAAAACAGAAGCATAAAGCAGACAAATAGGAAGCAATAGAAGCTGAAGCCTCAATGTGCATATGGTTTTCACTCATAGCAATGTCCTGTTGGCAAATGAATGGTTTCTGTCATCTCTGGCCATTGAGGTCTCAGAGAACCAATGGAGGGAATTCAAATCCCTGGAACCTTTCTCAGCCCGCCTTTGGAGCTCTCAGGAAAGCCATCTGAGGCAGGAAAAGCAGGCTGTGGGGTTGGGACTTGCGGTTTTGTTGGGCTGAGGGAAGTGGGCAGGAGGTGGAGATACACAGGCTGGCTCACAGCAGAGGCCCAGGAGGCAGATGGTGTGTGCACCTCCCTCTCTTGGCATGTGCACTTGGCTTTGTGGCATGATGAGATCCACTTTCTGGAAATCTTGGCCCCAGTATGAAGTTGCTGCGGGGTAGAGGTCCGCATAATTGGGGCTGGAGGCAAAGGCAGGACAGAGATGGGTTAGTGAGAGACTCAGGAACTTTCGGACAGGCTCCAGCCAGAAGTGACGGGTGATCAGGTGTGTAGAGGCTTTAGCAGATTCAAAAAATCACTCTCTCTGGCTCCCTGCACCCTCTGGGTTTCAGCAGCCTAGCAGGCGAGAAGCACACGCTACAATTCCATGTCCCAGGACTCCTCTGTTCACCGAATGAAGGCTGGAAGGACTGCCTAGGGCCTTATCTTCAGACCACCTCCGGTTATCATAGCACAGCTCCGCCTCCCACCATGGCCCCAAAAGTCTCTTAAGACATGAACATGCTCTTGACAGCCCACATAACATGGATATGCCTAGCTGTACAGAATGTGCACCAGAGAGTTGCCTTGGAGGTGTGTGGAAGGTTTTTGGGGAAATCCAATGGGATTGCAGCTCTGGACCCTACCTGTTTTCCATGGAAACACTTGCACCCTTAGCAATGCTTTGCAATCGAAGGCTTTGTGGGTGGGAAAGTGGAGGAAGATGTTCTCTTCTTGATTCTGTGGGCTGAGGCCATCTGGGAGTGTGTGAACCTGGAATTAAGGGATGGAAGGGCTGGGTACGTCCTGGGCATCTCTGGGAGTCTGTCCCAGGCTTCTCTTGTTCCTGGAAGGCTGTGATGTCCAACCTTGTGCTTGGAGTGGTGCAGATGACATCTGCCAGAAGTGGGAAGCAGAGTCTGAACCAGTCCTTTATTCGGTAGTTGCTGCTGTGGGTTCCTCCTGTGTAAACAGAGCAGCGAGTGCCACAGGCTCAGGAACTCACATGTGAGAGGGTCTCTTTACAAGACTGAGGCATGGCAGGGTGTGGTGGGTCCGACTCATGGTCTACACTGCGCAACAGATACACCGGGGCTTCTCTCTTTGCAGGATAAAGATTGAAGAGGAGTATGCAAAGAACCTGGCTAAGCTCTCTCAGAACTCCTTGGCTGCCCAGGAGGAAGGGTGAGTTGGGAGGAGAGTGGCGGGACTGGGGAGGATAAAGGGGCACAGAGAAAGGGATCCTTACTCACATATCAGCAATGCTTCTCACTTGGGATGGAGAGATTGCTATAGGCCTGTCTGACTCACTGTGGGGTCGGTGCCTTTGAATCATTCATAGTCCATGGTAGATCCTCATGACTCGAGGTAGGCACTCATGCCTTAGACAGGGACCGGTAACTCAAGGTGGATACCCATGGCTCAAGATGGGTTTTTACAGCTCAGGATTCAGACTCATGGTTTAAGACAGTATTCATAATGAAGTGTTTTAACCTCTAATTTCAGCACTCTGGTGACTGAGGAATGGGGAATTAGGAGTTTGGAGACAACCCGGGCTACATAGCAAGACCCTATCGCAAATAAACAAACAAAAATACTGGTGCTCCTGACTCAAAGTGGGCACCCATGACCTGAAGTCTATGTATTCATACTCCAGGTTATGCCTCCTGAATATTTTTTTTAGTGACCTGAGTCTTCTAGGTGCTAGAGTACATCAGAGCTCCTTTGCACTGTGCCCTGTACCTGAACAGCAGCCTCTAGGTGCCCAGCTCTGTCCCCCTTCTTCTAGGAGGAAACTAAGTCTGAGAATTTCCTATCCAACCTCTGAGAGTGCTTTCAAGAGCCCCAGGCAAGGCCTCATCTCCTGATCCTATGGTGACAGTCCAGATGGGGTTAAAGGACACTCCCAACCCTCCCAACCATGCAAGGATCTCCAGTGGGAGAAATCCTGCAGGGATGGATGCCTTCTCTTCTGTCTTCAGAGTCCTGGCCCTCGTGATCACTGGTAGGCATGTCCAACGACACAGGCACTATGCCAACTAGCGTGGCCTTCCTCAAGAGATAATCAGAGAAGTAGTATCTGTCACCACACCTTCCGAGGTTTGTACCCAAATGAGTAAAAACAAGGGCACAAACAAACATGTTCAAAGTAGTACTGCTCACAGAGACTCAAAGGTAGAAATGGCCCAGATCCCATCAGGAGGTGAACAGGTATGCAAATCACGGTGTGCTCACAATGGATACTCCTGGATGCACAATGGGATAGTATTCACCCATACAAAGGAATAGACTACTGAGACTCGCCACCTTATGGGTGAACCTCAAAAACGTGATGCTAAATAAACGAAGCCAGCCTCCGTGGGTCACAGAGTCTATTCTCCCGTTCATATGTAGTGTCCAGAATAAGCAAAGCCACGGAGGCAAAGCTCACTGGTTAGTGATGAAAAGGGAAAGGAGGAGATACTTAGCCTCTCCATTCAGGGTATGTGTGTGCTGAGGCTGCGCTAACAAAATACCCCGGACTGAGTCGCTTAAACTATAAGAACATGCCTGTGCATGAAGGTTTACACATCCGCAATCCCAGCACTCAGAAGGCAGAGATGCAAAGATCACGAGTTTAAGGCCTACCTGGGCTACATAGTGAGATCCCTATCAAGAAAAAGAACAGAAAAGGCTCCTATTTTGTCTCTGTTCTAGAGACTGGGAGTTCAATGTCAAGATTCCAGTAGGGTCGGTGTCTGGCATGGGCTCTCCCTGGGCTCAAAGATAGCTGAAAAATCACTGTGGGCTTACATACCATTCACTGTGTAGGTTGGGGTCGGGGAGTGGGTCCTACAAGGTCAATAATCCTATTGGATCAGGGCTTTGCCCCTAATTTAGTTACTACTCCATCCCCATATCCTCCATCAGAGTTTCAAGATAAGACAAGAGGCTAAGGGGAGGGAGGAATGACAAAATTTTCTTTCTGACAAGGGGATGAAGGGTTTGGAGCCATCAAGAGCAGACCATTCTCCACTATATGGACATTGTAGACACTTTTCCATTGTTTGCCTTAAATTGGATAATTTTACCACAGTTGATTTTCACCTCAAAAGAAAATTATTCAAGGCTTCTGGGAAGTAAGCACCAACAGAGTCCTCAGACACTGCCTCTGCTGTTCCCATCACCCTCCAGAGGTGAACCTAAGAAAGAAGGCAGGGTCCACAGGGAGCTGTGATAGGGAACAGGCCATAATCTGCCTCATGGCTGGAGTCTGTCTGGGATGGAGACTTTTGCCAGTTGAATATGGCTTTGATTAGGGCTCCTCAGGGCTGACTAAAACCAGGCCATCTTCTCCCAGTCAGCTGCAGTATGGCCCAATAGGGTCCATGTTTCTCTTCAGACAGGAACATGGTAAGCTGGCTCCTGGCCTCACCTACTGCCTCCTCAGCCTGGGACAAGGCAGTAGTAGTTGTCCTCAGTGGGACAAGAAGTGCATGGGAAGTAGCCCTGCCACCAGGGAAAGCAGTTTCCTGTGGGTCCCTGCACTTGGCATCACTCTATGGCTCTGGAGCCTTCCTGCTTCCACCCCCTCGGCTTGGGCTCCTGCCAGGGACATTTTGTCCTGCCAGCACACAGCATATGCTCCTAAGCTAAGCAGCCTGCTCCTCACGCCAGAGCCACATACACAAGCACAGTCAACCACACAAGCTCAGGTACAGCTATCCCTGCCGCACGTGTGTGTGTGTGTGTGTATGTGTGCACTGCTGTATCTTGCCCCCCACAGCGCAGCTCTAGCCATCTGGCCCAGTGCACTTTGAAGGTTGGGCAGGGATTCGAGAGCTCAGAAACCCAAGGGCAGGTAGGGGACACTTGAGCTATCTGGCAACTTAGGTAAGCTGTCCAGTTTCAACGTCACAAGATGTGTGCACTCTGGCGAAGCAGCAGCCTTCCGTTTCTTGTTCTGGCTTCAACCCTCTCGTGTGTGGAAAGGCCATGGAATGTTGGTCGTTCTTGGTTGGAGTTTTACCAAGAGCCCTTGCCGTGGTTTGGCATGCCTCTTACTATACATTGAGATCCAGGCTCACCTGGCAGTTTTCATTTATCTCTTTCTCATCAGACGCCATCTTCAAATGAGGATTTTGAATAGCTTTTTCCCAAACATTTACAATTTATTTTTAATTAATATATATTCATTTAGACATATTGACAGGGCCGAGTCCAGTAGTTCCCTGCCATTTGAAGTACATTAGAATACTGAGAAGAGGAGGACATAGGCATGGCACTGAGCCCATCTGAAAGGTAGAGGTGACACTCTTCTGCCTGGGGCATGCCAGTCCTGCAGGTAGGGCTGAAAACATTGTCCAGGATGGGAATGGTGCCCCTTTGTCCCCAATACTCTTGAGCTAACATTCTTAGGCCATCATGCCTGACTCTAGCCAGTTACCCCATGTGCTCCACTGACAGCAGGCTTGCAGCCCTGGCCTTTGCAGACTCCTGTATTTTCAGGACCCTCTAGATTTCACTCAGTTCCTAGGACACCACCCTTGAAGGTGATAGCAATGGCTTATTGGCTGTCAGTAGGAAGATAGGATCGGCATTGAGATCCCGTGGGAGTGGCAGGCAGTGATAGTCAAGATTCTCTCTTGTCGGGTGACACCCAGTTGTCTCCACATATCTCTTAACAGCTGCCTGAGGACTAGGGATGGAGCTCAGTGGTGGAGTCCCCCCTCCATATGTGGGAAGCCCCAGGCTCCTCTCCCTCGTGAAACACAGAGCCATGCCTTGCAGCTGACAAGCTGCCCTTTCTGTGTGGCTATGTCTGAGAGCCTTTTGTGTCACTGTAAGTGAATAATTTATGCAGAAAAGAGATTGGTTATGGTTCTGAAGACTGGGAGGTCCAAGATCAAGGACTAGTACCTACAGAGTGCCTACACACTGTCCTTGCATTTGACAGAAGCCACCACATGTCAACCACAAGGAAGATGGCCAGCCTAGGGCCCCCGAGCATTTTGTTATGACCCCAAGAGTCCCCACCTCTTAACGCTGCCGTACCAAGGATGAAGTGTGCTGCACATGCTTTGAGGGGACATCTTCTGCTCACCCCTGACTCATGTAGCCACCATGACAATTCCACTGTGGAGTGAGGTAGGGGAGCCCAGCCCATGCAGGCCTGCGGGACTGTGCATTCTCCTCACGGGTTCCCAGATCCCAGACCCCCACAGCATGGTCACCCCAGACCCAACTAGTCTTTCACTGATGGGCCCCCCTGACAACACTCTTCCTTCTTCCAAACTCTCTAGATATCAATTGATCGTTTCTCATGCACACTCACCAAGGCCAGGCTAGCACTGCCACCAGCCAGGTAGGAAACTGGATGGCTAGGACAGATCTGCTACTAGCTGCTGCCCTGGAACCTGGAAGTGTCATCTTCAGTGTTATGCCCCAGCGGGCTGTCTTCTGATCAGCTTTTGCCACTAACATTTAACAAATTCCCCAGGGCAAGCAGCTTTTGCATGAAATGAAGTCAACTGGCTGCGTGAGGGGTCTGGCTTAGAATGGTCCTGGGGCTGAAGGGTCCAGATAATGAATTCTGTATCTTGGGGCCTTCGGAAGTCTCCAGGACTCCGGGAGATGCCTTCTGTTTGGAGCGGCTCTTTGGAACAGAGGGATGGCACAGCTTAGATTGTACACTGTGAGCCCCAGTGGGGTGCATAATCCAGAATCTGCTAGAGAGAAGCCATGCTTCTGCAGATGGTTAGGAGAATCTTCCCAGTGTGTGGCTGCACCTGGGATGTCCCCAGACCCAAGTGGACCATCTGTGCCTCTCCTGGAGGCCAAGAGACTGAGACCTGTGGGCTGGCTGCAAAGGAAGGACCTTCAGAAACAATTCTGGTTTTCTTCCTTTAGTTACTAGCATATATTTTTCCCCTCAGTAGCAAACCAGGGTGTGGAGTCAAAGGGTACTAGGGACAGTGATGGCCAGGTGTCAACCCCACTGCAGCACAAGCTATGGAAAGACTCCCACCTTCTCACACCTCCCCCAAGTCCTTGAGTGCCTCTGGGTTCCAGATATTTCTCCTGCTACTAAGCTATTTGCTGCTGTCTTAGATCCAGAAGTAAGGCTGGTTTACCTTGGCTTTGGTGACTGAGTTTATCTCTCAGTCAAGCCCACAGTCTTGAATATTCTATACCTCCAGGAGACATGGCAACTAGAACCACCACCCCTTCTTAGGAAGGGCCATAGCTCTGGACCAGAGCCCTCGCTGCCCTGTCTTGCAATCACAAACCCCTTCCTGTTGCAGATCCCTGGGAGAGGCATGGGCCCAAGTGAAGAAGAGCCTGGCAGATGAGGCTGAAGTTCATCTCAAGTTCTCCGCCAAGGTAACCTTCCTCTCCTTCCAGAGTTAGGCCAAAGCATGCTGATAACTGGTTACCAACCCTCTATAGCTTATGTTGCTTGCCATTTTCCATGGCACCAAGTCCCTGAATACAGAATTTGCAAAAGATGCCCATAGCTCACCTTTAGACACCGTCTCCATTGAACAGACAGCAGCAGAAATGACCGGAAGTGTGCACCAAGACAAGATAAGAGCACGGTGTGGGTGTGGAGAAAGGATTACCTTTTCAAATATAAGTCTAAGTTCGTGATAATTAATACTTACTATAATGTGAGTTCATTTAATTTCTTTTCTAGACATGGCTAATTTAACAAACAGCTCCCAGTGAGCTCTCAGGAGCCATGGAAGGCAGGATTTCAGGGTCTGTGTGATAAGAGTGGATGCCTCCTGGTTCACTCAGTGAACCCCCGCCTCTCTTTGTTGGTTTCATAGGAATGGATTGATATATTAGTCTGCTATGTGCCTATAATACTAGGCTATGTCCAAGGGAAGATTTTTTTCCAGTTTTTTTAATTGATATTTATTGAGCTCTACATTTTTCTCTGCTCCCCTCCCTGCCTCTCCCCTCCCCACTTCAACCTTCCTGCAAGGTCCCCATGCTCCCAATTTACTCAAGAGATCTTGTCTTTTTCTATTTTCTACTTCCCATGTAGATTAGCTCTATGTAAGTCTCTCTTAGGGTCCTCATTGTTGTCTAAGTTCCCTGGGATTGTGGTTTGTAGGCTGGCTTTCTTTGCTTTATGTTTAAAAAACACCTATGAGTGAGTACATGTGATAATTGTCTTTCTGTGTCTTGGTTACCTCACCCAAATGATGTTTTCTACCTCCATCCATTTTCTGGAAGATTTTTAAAAACAGATTTGTTGCTGCAGGATTTCTGAAAGCCCCTTTCATCTGATCCCAAAGATACTAGGACCAGGACTTTCCGAGTTCAGGCATGAGTCTGTCCTGGTCATGTCACCACAGTCAACACTGAACACCTGTAGGAGACGCTCAAAAGCTATCTCAGAAGAGATGAGTAAACAGAGCAGCAGTGGGGGTTGTGACCCCTTTGGGGGTCCAATGACCCTTTCACAGGAGCCGCCTAAGACCACAGAAATCACAGATGTTTACATCATGATTCATAACAGTCACAAAATTACAGACGTGAAGCAGCAATGAGAGTAGTTTTATGGTGGGGTCACCAGAGCATGAGGAACTGGATTAAAGGGTCACAGCCTTAGGTTGCGAACACGGCTGCAGGCTTTGCTGGTCACCTCCTCCTGAGGCCAGGCTTTCAGCTCCGCTCTGCCTCAGGATTTCCCCACGCTTCCAAGTGAACGTTGTCTCTTCTCCCTGGCTTATCTTTCCACGTTTCCTCTCAGACTCTTGGCTCCTTCTATGTGAGAGGTAACCTGAATGCCTCAGTGAGCAATCACACTAAAGCCCGTGTGACTGACAGGCCTGCCCACTAACATGCATATGGGAGGCAGCGGCAGGTGGATCTCTGTGAGTTCGAGGCCAATCTGGCCTTGAAAAGGTAGTTCCAGGACAGGCTCCAAAGCTACAGAGAAACCCTGTCTCAAAAAAAGAAAGAAAGAAAGAAAAGAAAAGAAAAAGGGAAAGAAAAGAAAAAGGGAAAGAAAGAAAGGGAATGACACCCACCATCTTGACTGACCCTCTCTTCTCTCTGACTTCCTGCTACTATCTGTCAACCACCACAGCCCCAGGTACTATCTGTTCAAGTGTTTGAACACCCAGAGCCTCCATGTTTAAGTTTCAACTTTGTCATTTGCAAGTAGTATCCTCCAAGACACTGTTCCTTCCCGAGGCTTCCACAGTTGCTGCTAGCTAGCCCTCTCTTTGCAATGCTGTTCCCATTTGTCAGTTCCCCACCTTAGGGTCCCATGCCATGCGCACTCTTGAAGGACAGGAATATGTCGTTCTGCCCAGCCCTCCATCTATCATGTATAATGTACACAGAAGGGGGAATGGCTGAGATGATGGGAGAACCTTACAGGGAATAGTACTGCTTCCGGCTCCTGGCTTCTGAAGGGGATAAGTGCCTCAGACTGGCCTGGTACCCCAATGTGAGTGAGATTTCCCTGCTCATAAGAGCACACTCACCCCATGCAGCCAAGCCCTTCACCAGCACACTGGTATGGGAGTTTCCGCCCCCCCCACTCTCCCGTGAGGAGGGAGCTCCCTGAGTTGCTGCCTTCAGAGCTGCGGATGAAGCAGTGGGTTATTTTTAAGGTATGGTTCATGAGTAGCTTCCCTCAAGGCCTCCCTCCCCAACTGTTTTCCCCATACAAGGTGGGGGCGGAAGCCACCAACAAGAAACAATGGTTCAATCTCCAGCATTACACACAGGAGAAACCCTAACCCAAGGGAGCTCCTGCCCTTGCAGGGAGTGCCAATGGTGCCCTGTAGGCTGATTTCCCAAATCCTCAGGCCATTTTAAGCAAGGGTCACAAGCTCACAGACCCCAGGACTAAGGATGGCTCATAGAGAGGGGGCATGCAAACGTGAGGCACAGACTTTACACCATTCTGCTGCTTGGCCTAGGTGCATTAGTGGCTCCAGGCTACACCAGTAGCCTCCTTTCTTAAGAGGAAGGGGGCTCTGAGGATTGATTTGTCAGCCTTGAAGAATACAGTTCCCGAGGCACAGAACCTATTTGATGTCAGCTCCGAATAGTTTATTGAAATTCTTCTCCATCCGAATGCTCAGTGTCGAGGGTAAAAGCCTTTTAAGAAATGGGATTGCTTACGGCAAGCTCTCCGGCTTTGCCAGTCTCCTAGCTCAAGCCAGTGCTAATAGCAACAGCAATCTAAGAAATGAGCTCGCTCTATTGGAAGACAGTTAGACCTGGCCTTGGTGAAAGCGGGGAGAACAGACACGTTCCTCCTGATGGAAGGAGACCTGGCCGTGCAGTAGGGGCATGAGCACAGGCGGATCTGCACTCCGGAGGATGAACGTGAGCCCAGCACTGTCACGAACAAGCTTGGCGAGCATGGGCCGGTTACTTTCTTCATGTGTGAAATGAAGAGTTCTAACCCTGTCTGCGGCTTTAATCCTGCCTGACTGTCACCACGGGAGGCACTTCACATGTTCACCGAGCATATGTGCATACCCACCCCCATACCCACTCGGTGATGCACATGTATGTAACCAAAACCTATGCTTCCTAACACTCTACCTTTATTCTACCTAAAATGTACCCTGATATTTTGCTCCCCAAGTTGGGTCCTATTATCTCAAGAAACCCGGTCCTGAACCATGAAGTTGATGTCACAAAACTAGTCATTCACCACTTGGAAATGCTTGGACCAGATAGTCACTAAACTCACTTCCACCTTGGAATTCTTCTCTTCTCTTCGGATGTTTGAAGTGAAAATAAGGGACTGGGGCAGCCATGCCCCACCACCAATCAGCTCCAGGAGCCCAGCCCATCTAGTACAGGCCAGACTGTTCCCAGAAACACACCTTCGAGAGAGATCACTGATGCCATACTTGAAGCAAAGCCTTTAGAGCTAAGAATGAATCTTAAAAAGACACCAAACCACTGTTTTTAAATAAAAACCATTGGTTTTAAGAAGTCCTTAATATATGGGCTAGAGAAATAGCTCATGAATAAAGTCCTCGATAATGCACAATTGTGAGGACCTGAGTTCGAATCCCCAGAACACAAAACTTGGTGTGTGAAGTAAAACGACCGCAGTTCATAGCAATAACCTTGAATTTGAGCTGAGATGTTTTAGGCAGTGTTTGTTGGTGTTGTGTGATGTGGTGGGCATGTGCAGTGCAAAGGGCCATTCATTTTTAGAGCCGTGGCTGCTATAAAGTCACACGTGACATGGACAGCCTAGGTTCATCACACTTTTGATTTTGAATTAACTTTTGGTTGTTGCATGTTCATAAACCTTGCCCTGTTTCTAAGTTTGCGTAAGTCCCACTTTCAGTTTTATGTCCCCATTAGGGGGCACAACCCACAGCTTAAGACACTGGGGGCTAAAATAAGAACACTCAAGTCTTGGGTGATCTCCAGAAAAAAGACTGTGTCACAACAAACTAAGCTGGAGGAGATAAGAAAGTCTACAAAACCTCAGAACTGGGAATCACCTATTTGGGAGAGAGTGCTGGCTGGCCACAGACACTGATGGGACATGTGGAGCATGTAGAAGGTCCCCAAGGGACTGGCGTGGTGGAGTTACAGAAGGCTGAGTCTGGGCAGAAGCTGTCAAGCTCCAGGAGGTTGGTTATAGGACATGGGAGAGCACTAGGCTGCCCTCTTGGCAGATCCTCATTCTTGCAAAAATAAACACGTCATGCTCACCATCAAAACAAATATCTTAAAAGAACTCTCAAGAAAGTGTTATGTGTGGTAGGGAAGGGGAGGGTTATTTAAAACTAGATGCCACCAGTTCTCACTGCAGAGAATTCTTTCTCAGATCCTCAAAAGGAACATGAGGACAGTTGACCAGGGTGGGGACAGGAAGTGCACCTGCTCCCCTTAGTACCACTCAGGACAGTTGTCTTTGTGGGTTCCTAGAGGGCCTCCTGACAGCCCCCATCACAGCTTCCTGGAGGTCTGAGCAGGCCCGGGTCATCTTTGTGCCCCAGTCCTGCAGCAGATGGGCAAGAAATAGAAATGATCTCAGATCACCTGAGAGATGGGCAGCCTTTCCAGTTATCTCACAAGAAGTCACAGGCAGGTGGTACGGTCTAGCCCCCAAAGGGTCCCAATTTGAAAAGGGCAAGAGAAGAGGACACACCAACAAAACTATACTAGACAACTGCATAGCGTGAAACACAAGTGAGGGTTCCTTCGTGGGACTTAGTCACTGCACAACATACTTATTTCAAACCACCAAGTGTTAAAGATGAAATTTCGGAAAGAGAAGAAGCTGCCGTAGAGGCCAGAAAAGGCAGCAGTGAGCTAAATGGGAGAATTAGAAAATCTTGGGCTCCCCTCTCAGCAACATAGCTCTGCCATCTGGGAGCTAAAGTGGGCAGCGCAAACAGCTGATAAAGATGCCCATCTCTTTAGCCTTCTCTGCATGGTCTAGCCATCCAGGTCACTGCCCCAGGGCCTGGCTTCTACAAGGTAGTGGAAGGTCTCCCTCCCACCCTGCACAGCTAATGCCTTGGTGCTGAGCATGCCCTCTCCGCCTTCCTCCACAGCTCCACAGCGAGGTGGAAAAACCACTTATGAACTTCCGCGAGAACTTCAAGAAGGACATGAAAAAGTGTGACCACCACATCGCTGACCTCCGCAAGCAACTGGCCAGCCGCTATGCCTCAGTGGAGAAGGTGAGAGGCCAGGGTACCTAGCTGGTGAACAGCTGGGAACCTCTAGGACAGAAACTAGCTGTGGGTGTCACAGCAGAAACTTTTGTCCTTGAATGCTGGGGTGGTGGGGGGCGTCCAAGGAACCCCTACCTCTCCATATGGTAGGCAGGACTTTCTACCCCAGGACACTCGGATGACTCTCCCAAGGGCAAGTGGGAGCAAGGAGAAGCTGCGGGTGAAGTGGAAGTTGTGATGGCCACATGGGGCAAGGCAACCCCTGTTTCCGTGGGCACCAAGTCTGATGGGCCGCAGCTACTTTACGTGGCTACTGTGTCTGGGCCTTACCTTCTGGTGTTCCCTGAACTAATCTCCTCTCCCAGATGTGCAAAGAATCACCATCCTGTGGGTAACCATACCATGGGAGGCAGGGCTGCTGGTGGCCAGCCCTGGAGGAACAATCTCCCCAGTGGCCTGACTGAGTGTCCTATAGAACAGGAGTGCAAACCATGGCAGATACCCAAGACGTGGCTACACTTCCACCAAAGGCTGAGAGTGGATGATGCTGGTGGTGGTGCTGATGAGGATGATGATGATTGTGGTGGTGGTGGTGATGATGATGATGATGCAGGCACACTAAGGGCTGAGGCTATAAGGTGGTACCCACAGCCTATTGTGCACTCTAGGGATAACTCAGGTGACCTTTATGGTCCCTATCAGCCATTGAGAGACAGTGGATTTTTTTATCATTTTAGATTTATTAATTATATTTGTTTATTCGTATGAGTGTTCTGCTCAAACATATGTCTGTGTGCCACCTGCTTGCCTGGTGCCCTTGGAAGTTAGAAGAAGGCATTGAATCCCCTGGAACTACGGTTAGGGGATGATGGTGAGCCACCAAGTGGGTACTAGGACTCAACCCCTGGGTCAGCTGCAAGAACAGGTGTCCTTAACTGCTGAGCCATCTCTCCATCTCCCAGAGACAGTTTAGAATCACAGTATAGGCACATGCTCTGGATGGAACATGCTCAGGACTGGCAAGCCACATGCAGATATGGCTGGAAGACAGCAGGTGATGACAAAAACCCATCTAGGAGTCAGCCCTCTGGCTCCTCCTTGCCAGGGTACCATCATTCATATGAGCAGAGAGGATGAGCATAGGTAGGTGGGCGGTGGAACCCTGAAACCTTGCTGCAGCTTTATGAACAGCTTCTATGGGCTTGGCTCTCCCCTCCCCTCCCACCACAGGCCCGCAAAGCCCTCACAGAGCGACAGAAGGACCTGGAGATGAAGACCCAGCAGCTGGAGATCAAGCTGAGCAACAAGACTGAGGAGGACATCAAGAAGGCGCGACGGAAGTCCACTCAGGCTGGTGAGCCCAGTAGTGTCCTAGCAATACCAGCGCAGAGGGAAGGGACAGGTCTTCTGGCCAGGCTTCCGTTCCAGTGGCGTGGTCCTTCCCACTTCCCATCTTCCCCCTTGAAGTGTTGCTTGTGTTTCCTCCCTGCCCCATGTCCAAGGACCTCAAGGGAAGAGAAAGGAAGCAGATAAGCTACTCCAAGGTCGCAGTGAGGGCTGTCCAGCTCATGCTGTCCCTTCCATGGCTTTTGGGTTTGTCTAAGCCCGGGATGTAGGTCCAGAGATAGATTTCTCCATGTGTCAAGAGCTCAGGGCACTGTCCCTGTTTGAAGAGTGCAACCTCCAACCCACCTATCCAAGATGCTCCACTTCACCAGGGAGTTAGTTATGCTGTGGACGTGAGCTCCTGCCCTGAGGACAGAAGCCAGCATTGAGTTTTAAAAGTATCCATATTTCAGAATTTGCCCACATTGCTCCAGTGAGCAGGTTTCTGCTGCCACCTGGTGGTGACAATTAGCTGCTTCACAAGTCAAGAACATAAAAAGACAAGAAAACAACTTTCTCAAAGATAACTTTAGATAATATCCTTCTTCTTGATTTCCGGTGAACCTGCTACAATTTGTATCATTCTAGAATGAAGTAGCCACCTTATATGCTATGAAATAAATTGGGATAGAAATAAGTTGACAAAAATTAGATAAACATCCTGAGTCCAGAAACATTTTCATAAATTCCTGATGTTTATTGTAACGGGGAGGGGACCCAAAGAGGGAAAACAAATATTCAAATTAATTCGTTAATTTACAAAACAAAGCTATACAGCAACAGCAGCATGGAACATATATTCATCCGTGCACAAGAGCATGTTATTCACCAGAAATAATCCCCAAATCACTCTCTGAATTCATAAAACTGGATCATGCTATACTCTACCTTCGATCTTGTTTTTCAATTAATGTGTCTTAGAAATAGCCCCATCTCATCCCTGCTAAACCTCTTTATACATCCATTCATGTGCATCGGACACTTTTATTTTTATTGCTACATTTTATTGTGAAGTCGGTGAGAGAACTCGAGGTCTTACACATACTAGGCAAGTATTCCCACTGGTCTGCAGCCCCAGGCCCAGGGTTGTATCCAAATTTCTTTCACTGTTCCTTTGATAGATTGTAGGGCTTTGAGATTGTTTCTGAGTGCTCGCCCAGGACCAGAGATACCGTGTTTGTTAGTGGGACTGTAACTTTCTGCATGTGGAAGACCAGGTCCTCACAGAGAGAATGAAGATGCTGGGTCAGAAGGTTTGATTCATTTGGACAGATATTTCCAGATTGCTTTCCACAAATACCTGTGAATACCTCTCCCTCAAATGCTTGTCATCACTGCCTAGTACCAAACCTGAAGTAGCTGGTGTGCTGGTAAAGATGGTAAATATATATGCATACATATATATTACTATTACTTTTTAATTCTCTCTACAAGAGGGTTAATTATTCTGAAAATATACTCACTATTTTTACAGCTCCCCCAACTCCCCCACCAGGCAGGACTCAAATCCTTGTTGAATGCTGTGTCATTCTTAGTGACTGATTGACAGGTCGGGTGTGTGTTAAGGTCATCCTAATTGCAAATGTTTTCCTATGGTTATCATTTGTCTTTTACTTTTGTTCTTTGAAGAAAAAAAGAGAAGGTTTTGTGCTTAGATTTTTTTGTTGTAATTGGTTTGGGGGGGGGTTGGGTTGTTTGTTTGTTTGCTTGCTTGCTTGCTTTTGGTTTTTTCCTTGCCTGGTTTCTGCTGCCAGTTCTCTGTACAGTGGCCTTCTCTCTGCCAGTGGGTTTGAGGAGGATTGACTTGGGGAGACCTCCACCTGGAGGGAAGCACTGACATTTCTTCTCCTCCCCCATCTCTCACAATGCTCCTGGGAGGAAGAGTGTCTGGATCTTAGGGGAGACAGGGGCTCTGACTTCAAGTCATCATCTCTGCCGTGAGGAGTGTCTGTCTGTCTGTCTAGTCTCTGTTCCAAGCATGTTGCACACATCAACGCCTCTTCAAGATGACTTTTGTTGTTGTTGTTTTGTTTTTCGAGATAACATTTCTCTTTTTAGCCTTGGCTGTCCCGGTACTCACTATGTAGACCAGGCTGGCCTTGAACCCATAGAGATCCACTGCCTCTGCCTCTCACGTGCTGGGATTAAGGGCATGCATGCGCCATCGCTGCCCAGCCACAATGACTCTTTACAGCTGCAGCTGTCATATCTGTTTCATGGTGAAGCAACTGAGGCATGGACAGCTTAGCTGACACACCTAGAGTCATGCAGCCTCCATAGTGGAGCGAGGCAGCCCTGGCATTCTGGTTTTAGAATCCATTCTCTGAGGAAGGGCCCTATCTCCATCTCTTGGGCTGCCATGGAAAGGAAGTGCCTTCCCCACACCACTCTCGGGTGCTGTGGATGTTCCTGAAACATGTTCTCAAAATCAGGACAGACATGTAGGGCACCACGAGCCTCACAGTGAGTGTTCACAGGGCAGCATGCTACACCCACCCTGGAGCAGGCAACGTCATGGTGGCAATCCAGGGAGAGAGATGCATCTATGCGCTTCCCTCTGACTAATGCTCCTTGAACCAAGGGGTAGTCAATGGCTTTGGCCAGGAACAAAATGAAGAAAGCACTTAGCACAGCTGTTCTCCAAAGCACAGGACGTGGTTTATCTGTGGTCAGGGCCTAAGGATTCAGAACTGGTCTGGAGTTAATATGGACAAGCTTCTTTGTTTTCCTCCACTTTCCCACCAGAAGGCACATGAGTAAGAGTTATGTCAAAGAAATGACTCTGAATCCATTCACATGGCTGGATTCAACTCTGAGAATTCCTAGAACCCTTGTTGATGTATTAGAGTGAGTCACTTGGCTCTGAGGGTTGGCAGCTTTTCCCAGCATGAGCAGAGACCCTGCTGCTCCGTTCTCACCAGAGTCTCATTTACACAGAGCTGTGCACGTCTGTGTCTGCTCCTCTGACATGTTCCTCACCATAGGTCTGGGAGAAAGTTGGCTTCTGGTTCAGCAGGTCTGGGGCACATCCTGAAGGCCTGCACTGGTCACCAGTTCCCAGGGTCACCAACCGAGATTTGTGTAGCAAGGGTCTTAGGTGCTAGCATCCTTACTATTGTGTGGTTACCTCATAGTTCTATTCTAATTTTTAAAAATGTTTGAGATACACATGTCATTACAGAAAGTACTATGTTAGCCTTGGTTGTGTGTTCAGATTACTGTTATAAAATGGAAGGTTCCCAAGTGCTGAGATTACAGATGTGTACCTTGGCGCCCAGGGTCACGTACAGTCTCTTCCTGAGAACCTGAGCTCCTGGGGTCTGCAATCGAGTTCAGATAGTACTCTGTGACTTGTCCCTGCGGTTTGCCCCCCTGTCATCCACTCCCTTCTCTTCTTCCCCCTTCATTCCCCGACTTTGCAATGACCATTGAGACTCTGAGAGAGGAACAGGCACGACCATGGGCACAGGAAGAGAAGGGCAGCCATAGTGGAGACAGGGTGGCATGTAACAGGGCTTGATGGTGGCTGTTGGCTTTTCCCAGGAGATGACCTCATGCGCTGTGTGGACCTCTACAACCAGGCCCAGTCCAAGTGGTTTGAAGAGATGGTGACCACCACACTGGTATGTGACCGGAGATGTGTGAGCACCCTTTAAAGGGACTGATGGGGGATATGCAAGCAGCCCCGAGCAGGGGACAATGGGCATGGGAGGACAGAGTGGTGGTCACAGCAGGGATGGTCATTAGATCTCTCTCAGCACTGGAGTCCAGACCTCAATCTAATACCTACCTATGAATCCAAACTCCTGCTCCAGCGCTCTCTGCTCTATGAACTTAACAAGGGCCTGGTCTTGCTCAGTTCTCCTTTGTCTGTTCACTGAGGTGTCAGGAGCCACCAGGAATTTCCTCATCTCTGCAAATCGTGGCCCTGCTGTGATATGCAGAAAAGCAATGGAAAGCAGACACTCTCTCCCCAGTGCACGCACGCAGGCATGCACACTCAGAACTTCAGGTATCTGACACATGAATGGGAAGACTGGGGAGCTATAGAGAGGCTGTGAAGGAAGACTGTACATGCTATCCTAGATGTTCCTTTAAAGGATCAGTTATCTCTCCCTGTTGACCAGACCTGCCTGGGAAGGACAGTAGTGAGTGACTGGTACTTGGAACAAGTGGGAGAAGGGGACAACATCCTGCCCATTGTACATTCTATCATCCCAGTGTCCAACGTCACCCTTCCCATCCTCTAACCAGCTACCTTCTCTACGTGCTATCCCACCTAGGAAGATTAGCTGCCTCCTTCAGGGTCAGTGCCCTGCTTTCCCTCTCCTCCATTAATCCCCTAATTAATCCCCCTTCTTTACCTCTCTTCCAGGTTAATCACCTGGGCAGTAACCTAGTTCCCCACAGAAAAACAGCCTAATCCCCTAGAGTCACAGAACCAGCTAGAAACCAACAACAAGCCTCTCGCTCTTCTCTGACAATGGTTGCCCCATTTCCCAGCCTGCTTTGCTCCCTGCCTGGTCTTCCTTGTTCCTCGGCACTAGGAGTGGGTAGAAGCCAGAAAGCTTGAGAGACTGAGAGCACCCCACACACTCCTGCCACTCCACCCATCAGCTGGAGAACAAACAGCACAAATTCCCCCTTAAATGTTGATCTTCCTCTAACTCCATGACACTATGGGCCAATCGGGACAATTGTAGAACCTCTCTTTGAGTCCCAGTGAGGACATTCAGACACTCTGCACGTGCAGAATTCCATACTGAACTGGCAGAGACACTCCTATGACCTTCTTCTTCACCCTAGAGATTAACTCCTATTTCCTCGGCATCCAGAGGGTCAGATGGGCTGGGGATTCACAGCCAGGACTTTGTGTATAGAAAACATGGTGGTCTGACACCTGCCTGGTGGGAAGGTCCCTGAGTTAAGGATGGGCTCAGGGGCCTCTGGTCTTTTCTTCTTCCTCTTCTTCCTCTGCAGGAGCTGGAGCGGCTGGAGGTGGAGAGGGTGGAGATGATCCGACAACATCTGTGTCAGTACACACAGCTGCGCCATGAGACAGACATGTTTAACCAAAGCGTGAGTGCCCCATCTATGCGTTAGGGCTAGCAGGACAGACTAGGCATGATTGTCTCAGAGGCTCACATGATTCATGCCTAGTACACGAGGCAGGCTCTCCTGATTTAGGCTGCATCTGGCTAGGCCTTGAATGTATGCTCTTCCTGCCTCAGTTTCCCAGTGCTAGGATCACAGGCATGTACTTC
The DNA here is from genome assembly GCA_028555095.1 of Dicrostonyx torquatus. Lineage (NCBI taxonomy): Eukaryota > Metazoa > Chordata > Mammalia > Rodentia > Cricetidae > Dicrostonyx > Dicrostonyx torquatus. The sequence goes on along the minus strand of JAQHUG010000025.1, from coordinate 3,828,244 downwards.
ATCCAGCTTTACAATGGCTAAAGTAACCAAAGACATTTGACCCCCATGTGAATTCACTTTAGAAAACAAACTAAATACACAACTTGTAAAACAATGAGCAGTGCCCAAAGGCAGGTCTATTACTCAAAGAAAGACAGATAGAGAATAAGGTCTCCTTTAAGACAGCCTGCCCTCTTCTCCAGGCCTGGGGTCTGCAGACTAGCTCCGCCTCTCACGGTGCTCTGAACCCTCAAACCACCTTCTAGAAGGGCCTGGAACCTTCTAGAAGGGCTGCTCTGAGATGGCTCTCCAACTGCAGCAGCATGGGACACAGGAGACATCCCAGTTCAGCTACCACCTCTGACAATGGCCCCTCCTCTGTGTCCCTTGCAGACAGTCGAGCCCGTGGACCAACTGCTGCGAAAAGTGGACCCAGCCAAAGACAGGGAGCTCTGGGTCCGAGAGCACAAAACAGGCAATATTCGCCCGGTGGACATGGAAATCTAGACCTGCCTGTGTGGTCCTGGGGGTTCTGCTGAGGAGAGGGGCTGGGGGTCCCATGGAGAAGGGGTGGATCTGCCCTATTACCTGCTGACCTGTCCACAGAGGAGGAAAAGAGCTGGTGATGCCAGAAAGAGGGATCAGCCAGGCGCTCCCCAATATTCCCAGGCCACAAAGGTGGACTCACAGCCCTGACTCCATCTTGAAGATTGAAGCCTCCCCTCCAACTCCCACGCTGTGCTTGTCACTCTGAGAACAAACCGAGGCTAGAACCCTAAGATCTCCCTGCCGAGTTCCAATGGGATGGCCATCACATGTCTGTGCCCCAGGTATCCAGGGCATGTTCCTCCAGCTGACTTCTCATCTCCAGGGCAACAGGAAGAGGAAGGGAGGGGGGTCTCTGTCCCTAAACAATGTCAGGACCAGAATCAAGGACAGGAGGCACAGAGTAGCTCACAGCCCACACCTACAACGTTTTTCAGCTCTCCCTGCTTTCCCCCATTACATTCTGAGAGCCCGTATCTAGTTTTTTATTCCCCACACAGGGCAGGGGGGTTTCTTTTCAACCCAACTCTGGAGAGGTCAGAACAGAACTACCTCAGTTGGCACCCCCAGATCATGGATCCCATCAGTTTCCGACTATTGACTATAAAGTCTACCACAGAAGACTCAACCTGCCCTCCCTTTCAGCCTCTTTCTCAAGGAGGAAGCTCCCCACTCTCACCCTGACACCCCTTCCCAGACTCAATAGAAAATGTTTCCAAAGTCCTCAGAGAGCTGTGTGCATGTTCAAAGGCTTTATGGGTGGAGTCTCAGAAAAATCTAGTCTGCAACATGCCCACTGCCCCTCAATACTATGACAGCCTTGTCCTGAGCTCTCCCAGGCTGTGACCACATGACCAGGTCATGTGGGATGGCAGTCAGGGTCAGCCTTGGCTATTCTCTGATGGGTCCAGCTTGTGTACATGATGAGGTAGGAACTGATGTCCCCCTTACTGACACTGGACAGCAGTGCAGACTCTGAGGCTGTAGGTTATTGCCACCTAGGAGAAGGAACTTTGGGAAGTCACGTAGTGAGCAGGGGGCCAGATTCTAGCTGGGAACTTGTGCCCTGGGAGGTCAGCCTTCTTCATCTTTCCCACAGGTGACTTAATATTTGACTTGTCTGTCTCCCCCAAGGGCAGAATCCTCTGAGCACAGCTCACATCTTTTAGTCTTACGTGCTAATAGCAGACAACTTACTAATCTCGACCCTTTTTGGCACCTCATCTACAGAACCTCTCATGTTTCTTAGAAGGGTGCCTGATACATTAAAACAAACTAAGCATCATCACTTTTCTTACTGAAACATCTCAACCGTAAAGGCCATCATGAGGACATTTCACCAACCTGTGCTCCGCATTCCAGAACTCGGCATGAACCATGATACCAGCTGTCAATATTCGGATATTATTTCCTGGCTTCTGTATTAAAAATGGGTGCTGTGGTTTGGCAACCTAATTTGTGAGTGATGGTCAAATTCCAAGTCTTGTCATACACAGGGGTTTGGGGTACCACAGCGTGACTTTGTTCCCTTACCCCCATCCAAAGGGTTCAAAGTTGTCACTTCCTCCAGCATAACCCCAGTTGGCTGATGTGAGCCAATTTGTTCTGAGGCCATTCCTTCTTCATCGCCACCTCACCTCCTTTTTAGTCTATCCGCATATACCCCCCTTGCTCCCATTGTTCATTCAGGAGCATTTTGTTATAGACAGGCAATGTGTAATTTATCTGAGGACAGGCTATGGCTCTGTCACCCAAACAAGCCCTCAGACCTGTGTCATGTAGACTGCCCTCTTCTTGAGATAATGTTGGCTCTCATTCTCTGCCCATTTGAGTTCTCAGAGGTACTGGCTGTGTGCTGGGTTTTCTGCATCTGTTCGTTTTGCACACTCGTTTTCTCAATGAATGCTTGGAACAGGGTGCTGAGTGCTGGAACTAGTCTTGTGCCTAAGAAGACACCGTCCAGCCCGCTCCATCCACAGGTGGACAGGTGTGTTTAGACCCTTCTGGGGAGAGGGTACGATACCACTTTGCACTGGGATCCTTAAAGTATTAACGATGCTAGAAGGTCTTAACCCAGCAGCAAGATTTGAGTCTCGTCACTACCGACCTCTCAGCTCATACCTAGCTCCAGTTTCAGAAACAGCTTTGGTTGCTTTTCAATACCTTCCCTTGTACTACACATAGAGAGAGTGAGAACATGGAGGATGAGGGTGCAAGGAAATGACACCCAGAACTATGAGTCAAGAGTCCAGCCACCTTTGCAACACCCTGTGGGTGAAATTAAGATGATGATGGCATCTGAAAACTGGAAGTGCATCCCGAAGCTGAGTGTTCAAGCTGTCGTTGGGGTCCTTGTTCTGGTTGCAGTGCTGGGGACCCAACCCAGAGTCACGTGTGTCTAAGCCAGTGCGCCCCCACTTAGCTACACCCAGCCCTGTTATCTTGCTTTTGTGAACGTGTCAGTGCTTAGGTTCTGAGAGGCTTTGGCTGGGTTTGTTCAGGGTGAGCGAGCATCCCTTGTCCAGGCTGTGAGCTGCACAGCCCTTTCCACCTGCCCTTGCTACAGAGTGCCAATACACTTACGCTTTGTCTGCAAAAACCTGATTTTAAAAAAAAAATCTCTAAAATGAATGATGTTCAAAAAAATGGGTTAGTTGCCATGACAACCTCCGGGAAGAGATACTTGTTACCCTTCATTATTTTCTAGTACTTTTGAACAGTATACCACGGTGCACAGGCCATTTGAAGGATGTGGACGGCAGCCCAGAGCTGTCTCTGGGACTGCTGTGGGGGCCACCTTTCTACCTCCACAAAAGACCCTGTTGTCTCGGGAGGATCTCCACAATGGTTGGTTAATAGCTGAAACAAAGTATCCAAATTCAGGACAGGAGATTGTGTCGATTCCCTCTGGGAAATCCAGCCAATTACCAGGGTAATGGACAGGTGTGTGAGACTCTTGGCTAAGCCAAAGTCCCTTCATGGAAACACAAGCCATAAAAGTCAAAAGGTGTCAAAAGACCTTGGCTTGTTGGAGGGCTTGCTCCCAGCTTTGGGTAGCCATGACAGGAACTTGAGCAGGAGTCTGAAGAAGCTAGGGAAGGCATTGTACAGACACAGAGGGAGGGAGCAACTGCCAATGGCTTAGCGTGGAGACCCCCTCACCCCATAGTTGTCCAAACTCCGATAAGTACCCTTCCACCCCCCATTCTTAAGGTAACCAAGGTGTGATTAAAATACAGTAAAATTCACCCTTTAAAGGAATGCAGTTCTTTGAATCTTCACATAGATGATTTTGTCAACCAACCAAGATTGGTGTGTCTTCATGTCAGTTCCCTTTGCCTCCCCGTGATCTAGCAACCAGGTCGATGCTCTGTCCCTTTAGTTTTGCCTTTTCCTACAATGCCCTGTCATTGGAGTGGATACAACCCACTGAGTCAGCCATGATGTCGTGTGTGTCAGTAGAGGGTCCCCTTTCACTGCTGAGTTATATTCCATCCCATGGGTGGACCCCAGGGTTCCCCTAGTTTTAAAATGAGTTTTTTATTCCCTGGAAGTCATAGCCCCAGATCTCCAGTTTGTTTGTATGACTGATTCCAATCCATTGCTTCCTACATTCCGGGGACTCCTTCCCCAGAACCACCCACCCTCACCTTCCAGCTGTGCCCTTGAGTGGTCCTGATGCTGCACTCACTTTGTTGGTGATTCTAGTTCTGGGTCAGTATGGAAAGCAAGAAGGGGTAGCAACAGAATGTCACCCTCCACTGCAGCAGCGGACTATCTCTCAGTGCAGGAAAATCCTCTCCGTCAGGGGGCTGTCACTTCAGCCTCCAGGGCCTGGCATTTATATGACCCTTGGGCACAGATTGAGCCTTTCCTGAATCTGTTGTATCGTCTACCAACTGAGGCTGCTTGTCCTAGGATCTCTCTGAAGCCTTCAGATCCAATGTTCTCCCCCATCCCCACACGGCCTATTTGCACCCTATGCACGTGGTCATGTGTAACCTGGCGTCATCTGCACAGCTGTGGCCAGAATCCTCATGATGGACACTTTTCTAGGTAAACCCAAATGGAACTGAATCATGTCACAAGCTGAGAAGTACTTAGTTCCTCTCTGAACCCTCAAAGAAACTATAAGTCAGTACTAGTACCTCCTGGGTCTGTCCCCAGGAGCTAGGATGACTAGAAAGACAGGGCCAACTGATCAAGTCCTTGTTTCTGGCTGTGCTTTGACTTGTCAGCACTCACACAGACTAGCCCGAGCCTACACCTTACCACCACCGGCAGAGACAGGACCTAGCCCAGCTGAGGTCAAGCCAGGCTGAGGGTGGAACCCCTTGGAGCCTACTCCTCCAAGCTGTCTTAGTGAGGTGCTGCTGAGTAAAAGGTGGATCCTAGAAGGCTCTTGTGAAGCTCCAGGTAGACTGAGGCATTCCTAGACTCAGATGAGGGTCAGAGATGGGGAATCAGAACCCAAGGATCTCATATGAGAGGCAAAGCTGCTAAGACCCCTGGAGGAAGGGACTCATCCAACCCCTCAATTTCTGGTTAATCGTTTCTGCAGGAAAGTTCCTGAGGTGAGTGAGGGACCTGATCTTCAGGGGACAGACTCCAACAGGGGCCCAAGATCAAGGCTCCACTGTGCTAACCTTCTAGTGCTGAGTGGTGACTCTTGGGAGCTGAACTGTGGAGGCTTGGGCTGGGGGAGTGGGGATGGCCTTTAGATGCTTCCTGGGTGTTGTTGGAAATGAGGCCCCTTTGTATCTGAGAGGAGCTCCCAACAGGACTTCAATGGTAGAATGTGAAGGGCTAGAGTCACAGGGTGACACCAGAGCAGAAAGAGAGCTGAGCCTGGCTCTGCCAGTTTGTCCCAGTTTGTCCTGCACCCTGAGGTCATACCCTGTCAGGACTTCTATATGCTCATCTGTCCCTCCCTACAGCTTCCTCAGCAGACAGGTTCTTGGACCCAGGCACCAACATTCCAAGGGACACCAGCCAACCTGGGTGAGGGCCCGATTCTGTACGGAAACGAGATGTCCAGTGGCATCCCCTTGCAACCTGAGCACATCAGCAAACCCCATGAGCGTGGAATTTTCTAACAAAATAAACTCGCTTGTTTGGTCTGTTTTCTGTAACTTTTGCTAAATACTTTATACATTTTTAATGTTGAAAAGCGGTGTCTCCTGCCAGCATTCCTCACCCGGGATGAATGTGTTTATTCCGCGCTGTATATCTCTCCATGCTCTGGCTGCCTAGACCAGTAAATAAAATGGATGTAATATAAGTTGTAAGTAACACTGTCAAAACCCTGATACCAATGGAGGCTGTACGCCTCCCCCACCCGGTAATCGCATTTGTGTGTATTAATTCTGAAGAATTAAATGTCTAAATTAGAGTTTAAATCTTGAAGGTGTTTGCTATGTAATTGACCCCCACTATTACAAAGTGTTTTCAGGAAATCCAATGCCATCCTTTCCTCACCCCCCTCTTTCAGGTCTGTGTACACTTAAGATGCTTAGATTTGTCCCGTGAAAAATAAACTCTCCGGAGACGATGGGTCCCATAGAGACCCTCTTTCCTAGAAAGCCGCATGCTTTCCTTCCCACACACAGTCTCAGAGGTCCTCCTGGACTCGAGACACTAGTGATGGTTTCAGTTCTGATGACTTAGCTGACGGACCCCGGGACCTGGATGCCCAGATGGACCCAGCGTTACTGGCTCCAGCCTTGTACACCCCACTCCCCAACTTCCAGCTTGCCTTCCTCCTTTGGGGTTGCTGCTGTTGTTTCTTTACTCATTCATCCATTCGTGGATTCAGCGAAAACTGAGCGTGAATTTCCTGTCACTCTCCTCTCTGAGTGCTGGGAATACCTCGGTGAATGGAACAAACAGCTCTGCCTTCATGCTTGCTGGATAACAGGACCAGAGAGAAAAAGCCCAGAGAGCTACTTAAGGGCACCTCTCTGAGCAACTGCAGAACATAAAGCGTGGAGGGACCAGGATGGCAAGGCTACGTGTTATACCAGTGTGGTTGGAGTGGCCCTGGGGAGAGGGTCTCAACTGATTAGGCACAAGCAGACAAGGAAGGGAGCCTGACATATGCCAAGGAAGAAAGTTCTAGATTAGGTTCTCAACCAGTGGGTTGCAACCTCTGTTGGGGTTGAATGACCCTTTCACAGGGGCCGCAAATCCGAGATATCCTGTATATCAGATATTTATATTGCAATACATAACAGTAGCAAAATTATAGTTATGAAGTAGCAATGAAATAATTTTATGGTTGGGGGTCACCAAGACATGAGGAACTGTGTTAAAGAACTGTAGCATTTGGAAGGTTGAGAACCACTGTTTTAGACCAAGGGAAAGCCATGCTAAATGTCTGAGACTAGTGTAGCTGGAGCACAGGAGAAAGCTGGGAGAATCCACTCAGGGAAATGGTAGCAGGATGGGGCAGGGAGGGTCTGCAGAATGGCACTAGCTGCTATAAACCTTTGGTGGTCACTCTAGAGGATGTAGGCATCTTCACGGCATGTCGTTGGCCACAGGTAAGTTTGGGAGGGCAATCCGTACCTACCTGGGTGTTCTTTGGAGGTAAAGCCAATATCTTCGCAGATGGAGAAGTTCTGAGGTGACTCTGAGAATTTGGGTCCAGGCAGGAGGGACAAGCAGCCATTTCCCACAGTGAGGATGGCTGGGCTTGAGAGCCCTGACCAGACTGAATTCCCCACTGCTTCCATTCCCTCTCCCCTGCCAATACAGACTGTATGAAGCCAAGACTCCAGGCCAGGAAGTGTCAAAGTTCACCTTGTCCTTAGCTCAGAGCAGGAAACCTGGAGGACTGTGCTGAGGGCTGGGATCTGAGCTCATAAACAGCTGAGCTTGTCTAAGGATGACATGCAGAGGTGGCCTCTAGGGAGCCCAGGCTGTTTGGTCCAGACAAGGCCAAAAGGAGTGACACAAATGGCCTTCTCCCTTGCAGGGACAGCCATTGGTCTTGTTGGGGGCAGAGAGCAAGTTTATAGGCCCAGCTCAGACTTAACAAATCGGTTTGCAATACATCATCTCCAGCAAACTTGTTTGGCCAAGGAGCACGAGTGCGGCCTCTGACAGAAGATGTTTATGCAGGTTTTGAAACAAACCTCTGGGTCATGACCCCTCACTCTCACCAGCATCAACACAGCTGCCCTGTGTCCTTCCAGGGATCCCCTCCTGCAGGGGGTCCCTCCAGGGCACAGCAATCTGAAGACTGGAGACTGGACCCAGCTGCATCCCACCTGCTTCCTCCCTGACAGAAAAGCCCAGGTCTCCATTAGATCCTCCCACCCCAGTTGGAAGTCATTTGGGACTCTTCACTGTCAGCTCTTCCATCGCCATGGCAACCTCAGATCCTCACCTAGGGAAAGTCAGCCTCTCTGAGAGCAAGAGAGCAAGCAGAGAGTAAGTGGAAAAGAGGAGGGAGGGCGCAGGCTGTTGTCATACACACAGTTTAGAATTGGCAAATCTGGGGCTATTTCAGAAGCTGCCACTCAGGAGCAGTATAAGCCATGACCGGAAACAGTCTTTGGAACCACCGCTTTTAACTTGTGACCTGGTGGCCTTGCCTCAGAGGCCAGCTTCCTAAAGACAGCCTGACGCCCTAAAGGTACTTTAAAATATATGTATTATTAGTGGTGTGCACGCACACGCGTGTGCGTGTGTGGAAGTCAGAAGATAGTAGACTCTCCCTCTCTTGTGTGGGTTTTGTGGGTCAAATTCACTGTCAGCTGTCAGGCCTACAGGGTAAAGGCTTTTATGGTGGCCCATCTGTCCAGTTCACCGGAGGCACTTCTATCCAGCTCTCAGAAAGGACTCAGCAGTTTCCTCCCTTCCCTCAGGGCGGTGTTAGGCTGCAGTGCTAAGACTAATGCAGGCTCCAGGGTTGTGCCTGGGGCAAGTGGGTTTTCAAGGTAACTGGCCCCTTTGAGAGCCTGAGCAAAAGCCTCCAGCAAGGTCAGGGAGAGTGCCGGAGAGAAACCACTCTCTCTCCTAAGTTGTGGGAAGAT
>JAQHUG010000025.1:3790040-3819595 GCA_028555095.1 Dicrostonyx torquatus | reverse complement strand
CTCTCTCTCTCTCTCTCTCTCTCTCTCTCTCTCTCTCTCTCTCTCTCTCTCTCTCTCTCTCTCTCTCTCCTGAAAAGCCCTCTGGTTGCACATTGGGTTGGCTGCGCAGGGGCATAAGCCACCACTTTGATGTGTGACCTAGGTCTTCCCTGGGCAGTGCCAAGGTAGGTAATGTTTTAGATACTGACTGTCCTCCCAAAGGCCCGGTCCTCAGCCCACAGCACACTGTTGGGAAGAAGTGAATCTTTACTAAGGAGGCCTGGGCTAAGGAAATGGGGTATGGGAGAGCGCCTTTGGAAAGGCTATTGACACCCTGGCCTCTTCCTGCCCTCCTCTTTTTGTCTGCTGTCTGCCATGAGATAAGCAGCTTCCTCCACCCAGCATGCCCACTGTGACAAGCTGCCACAGAGTCATGGCTGACTGCAGACAGAAACCACAAAAACAGAACCAAGAGAAGCTTCTGTTCTCCTTGATTGTCTCTTTGTTGCAATGACAGAAAGCTGCTTCCCAGTGGGCGTGACAGGTGAAGGTGACAGCAGTGACCACTTGCTTTCTCCATCAATGGTTGGTTAGCAAACAGGCTGTATATACATTTCACTTACCTGCCTGGAGACTTCTGGCATCTGCTCTTCATAATTCCTGCCTTGAGCCCCTGCTCCTCATCTTACGTAGCAACATTGGGGTTCCAGAAGTCTCCCCTGCCCAAGCTAAGTGAAGGGGTCTGCCTACCTTCCCTCTGGTGGCAAGGATTTGGATCTAACAATGCCCATGAGGGCCCTTCCTTGGGTTCATACCTGAGCCACAACAGTGTGCAACTCCCTGTCCTGGACTGATTATTTGCCCATAAATTACTTAGCAAGCTTGCGATAGCCTCCAGTGTTCCCCAGTACCATGCTGGGCTGCAAAGAAACCTCCTGTTGGCTGAAATTGAGACAGTTTAGTGAAAAAAGGGGTTTGCAGTCAAGCCTCATAATTCAAGTTCTAACTCGTAACCCACATGGTAAAAGCAGAAAACCAACACTCCTGTACATTGTCCTCTGACCTCCATATTCATGCCACATCCATGTCCACACACACACACACACACACACTATACACACATACTCTAGTATGTATATATGTACACATATATGAATGTTTTAAGAAATTGTATTTTAAAGATCTGAGGTTGATTTCAGTGCTTGGGAGTGCTCTGAGGTTAAGGACATTTGCCATGCAAGCACAAGGATATGAGTTCAAATACTCAGACTCCCCAGAGAAAACCAGGTGTGGTTGTGCATGAGCCTGTCCCCCCAAGTATTGTGAGGGAGCAGAGACTGGTGGAAACCAGTCTAGCTCTAACTTCAGTAAAAGAACTCCCATCTGGAGGAGCAAGACAAAAAGTGATAGAACAGGACATGTGACATCTTCCTCTGGCCATCAGTGCATGCATAGGCTCGCATATGCACACATATGCTCAGACACTGCACACAGACACCACACACACACACACCAAAACTTCCTTAAAATATGATTTCAGCATTTCTTTTGAGGACCTTAAAGATCAGTCTGATGCTGGAGTGAAAAACCCAATCCAACTCAGATTTTCCTTTTATCCATTCACAGCACTGGTCCCCTGCTATCCCAGGGGCTATGGGGCTTTTACCCACCTGCGAGAGACAGTCATTGTGCCATAGACAACAGCTGGATGTCCCCTCAGGCAGCCAGCTCTGACAGTGTGAACCTAAGGACAGCATCTGATGCCATGGGTTGAGGGCCCCCATCCCTAAGCCCTGGCTTCACACAATCAGCCCTATATCCCAGTTTCTATAATAAAACAAGATCTTTCTAAAATACGCATCTTATCACCCAGCTATCCTATAGGGTAGAGCAGTGTGCTGGCTACTTTTATGTCAACTTGACACAAGTTAGTCATGACACAAGAGTCATCAGAGAGGGCGGAGCCTTGGCTCAGAAAATGTCTCAATAAGATTGGACTGTGCACAAGGGCATTTTCTTAATTAGTGATCAATGGGGGAGGGCTCACCCCATCAGGGTGGGGTCATCCCTGTGCTGGGTTCTATAAGAAAGTATGCTGAACAAGCCATGGGGAGTAAGCCTGTAAGCAGCACTCCTCCATTGCTCTGCATCAGCTCCGGCCTCCAGGTTCCTGCCCTGTTTGGGTTTCTGTCCCAGCTTCCTTCAGTGATGATGATCTAGGGTAAAAGCATAAGCCAAGTGAACCCTGTCCTCCCCGTCTTGGTATTTTATCAGAACAGTAGTAACCCTGACGAAGACAGGCAGGGGATTTCTTGACGAAAGCAGGAAAAGATGGTAATAAATACTTAGTTTGTAGGCCGCTTGGAAAAAAGAAATCTTGGTTTGCGAGGGTCCACATTGTAGAGAGGGTCAGGTTAAAGGCCAGCATCAGCAGGTAGTAATGGGAAATAGCAAGAGGGTGGGGGAGGGGCAGCCATGGATGGTGCATGAAAACAACAATGACAACAGAATATTACACCCTACATTCAAGTGACACATTCCTTTGCCTGTGTGACAGGCCTCTCTCCCTTGCCACCTGCCTGGTCAGCCTGTTTTATTCAGTCTGCCTGCTTATCCCTCATGGGCAGTTTTATTGTATTGTCCTTGTTACTGAGAAACAATAACAATGGTGCCTGACTTATGGTGGGGCCAGGTCTCGATGACCCATCTTTAGTTGAACACATGGTAAGTAAAAGTGCATACAGTTCACCCAACCCACTGAACTCTGTCACTCGGGCTTGTCCACTCCAGTCCGCTCAGAACACTTACATAAGACTAAAACCTCCGGGGCAGTAGCCTCCCACAGTTACAGAGGTATGTTTTGTAACTGTGGTAAAGTCAAAACATTTAAGTGGGCTCATGGTGAGTCTGGAGGCCGTGTGTGTGTGTGTGTGTGTGTGTGTGTGTGTGTGTGTGTGTGTTCAACACTTCTGCCTGCCAGTTTGAGCTATTCTGTCACTGTTCTGTTCTGGCAATGGGGACAACAATCAATAGGAACACAGTCATTCCCTTGCCTTTCTGGGAGCTTCCATTCTGGCAGACAGTTTGGGGTTTACCAGTGGGCTTGGGGGAGGGTGCCATCATAGAGTGCTGGATAAAAGGCCTTTCGAAAAGGTGGCTGAGGGAAGGATTAGAAAGGCATCCCATGCAGAGAGAGGTTAAGAATGTGCCCTAGGCTAAGGGGCAGAGCTAGGAATTAAACAAGACCCTGAACCCCTAACCACTTGCGTTATAAGGTCCTATGGGTGCCCCCTGGGGTGGTGAACTCTGACAGGACTTGAGTGCAGTAGGATGCTTGCTTCAAGGGTCCCACTCTGGTCCTTTCTTCTCAGCAGGCACAGAGGAGTTGAGAGACTATCAGCTCTTTATTTTAATCTCTGGAGAGTTCTGTATCCCTCCTCCCTCCAAGGACTGGGAGGGACTGTCTGCAAATCCCCCCTAATCCATCAGCACCTGGGTCTCCACCCCACAGCTACACACAGCCTCACTAGCCAGGCGGCCTCACTTGTCCCTCCCGCCCTCACAGAGCCCACTCTCCCTCACCATGGGGAACAGCAAGAGCGGGGCTCTGTCCAAGGAGATCCTGGAGGAGCTGCAATTGAACACCAAGTTCACTGAGGAGGAGCTGAGCGCCTGGTACCAGTCCTTCCTGAAAGAGTGTCCGAGCGGCCGCATCACCAGGAAGGAGTTTGAAAGCATCTATTCCAAGTTCTTCCCGGACTCCGACCCCAAGGCCTATGCGCAGCACGTGTTCCGCAGCTTCGATGCCAACAGCGACGGTACGCTGGACTTCAAGGAGTACGTGATCGCCCTGCATATGACCACAGCGGGCAAGCCCACGCAGAAGCTCGAGTGGGCCTTCTCACTCTATGACGTCGATGGCAATGGTGCTATCAGCAAGAACGAGGTGTTGGAGATCATCATGGTCAGTGTATCTTCGACCCTGCTGCCTGTGTGGGATGGGGAGGAGGTCACGGGGTGGAGGCCACAGATGCTGTGTAGCCCAGTGGAGTGGAGGCCGGGCCAGGGGCCAGGAGAGTGGGGAAAGGAAGGGTCTCCAAAGTACTGAGAGAAATAGAGGGCACCCACACAGCATCATCTGCTTCCCCAAGAACAATCCTGATGTTTCCTAATCAATACAGTGTGAATTTTCCCTTCTTCCTTCCTACCTTCTTCCCTCATGCACCCTCCTCCCTTCCCCTCCCCTCTCCCTCTTTTCTCTTTCCCCTCTCACACGTTTTTCCTTTTTCCATTGTCTTCAGGTTTTTTTTCAGCAACACACATTTAGGTTCTACAACAGTGAAGTAGAAATATATATGTTTCAATTACAAAGCATTGCCCACAGTGTGTACATGGACTCTAGGTCCTGATTGGTTCTCTTCCTAATCCTGGTGTGGTGGACCTACGCAGGGATCCTCAAGATTCCCAGCCCCTCTGTTTCCTCTCCCTTCTGCCTACAATTTGTTCTCAGTATTTTTTTGGTGTCTCTCAAGGTATTCTATTTTTATCTACTATATAAGCAGTCTGTGAAATTTAGAAATGATGGAAAAGTAATCTTGCAGACTAAAATCTATCACCGATGTACTGTTAGTTCATTGCTACACGACTTTCCGGGGTTTCATCTGCTTTAAGACAATTCTGGATTCCTAACATATTTACATGCGATTTCTCCCACGCTTTTTCTGTTATTCTCTTATCGTGAATATTTTCTATATCATCACAAATTTTTCAGAAACTTTTTTTGTGGGAGTCTCCCTTTTGCCGTTCAGCTCTCCTTGGGTTCCCACAGTAGCTGGGATTACAGATGTGACCACACCAACTTAAAAATATGTTAAGAGCTACTTGAAAATTCACCCTATGGAAATGTCCTAAGGTCATTCATTCAAGCATTCCTATAAATGTAGGCATCGGAGAACTTCAGTTTTCTTTATATTGTGCCACTTAAGTTCTTTCTTTGACTTCTGTTTTTCCTCCTAAACTCTCCTGTCCCTGTCACTTGCTGTATTTCTCAAATTCCATTCCTGTTAGAAGGAACAATATTCTTCATATTTTGTGCAGTGTTTGGTGCGTTGGTAATCATGCCTTTACTTGCAGAATTCTCCCCCTCCCTTATTAGGACAAACCACAGACATAACAGCAAAGCCTGTAGCTGGGGGCAGACTGGGTCATCTCTAGAATAGGGGTGACGAGTGGTGATCTCACTGTCCATGGGGCAAAGCATGCAGAGCAACCTCGTCTGGGTTAGTTTTGGAATCCCTGGGTGGCACAGGATGGGAACTAATTCAAAGCCACCTCAAGGTGCTAGATTGATGCTCTTCCTAGCGGAGGAGGGAAAGGAGCAGGGAAACGAGATGGGGAGGAGAAACCGAGGCTGTGCAAAGTGTGCAAGCTTGCCTTGCTAGTCACCGGGTCACAAGGTCATTGTGAAAGCTCGGTCTGGAAGTCAGAAATGATGAGCTCTTGTGCCAGCTCTGACACCAACTCCTTATGCGAAAGACATATAACCTCCCTGGGTCCAGGATGAGGCTTTGATACTTTCTATGGCCTTTCCTAGAACCCTGAAGGCTTGACTCACTCCCTCCTACTCCACCACAACCAGTCCAGTGTTGGAGGAGAGGTGGCGCAGACAGCCAGTCACAGCCAATGTTTAGCCACCATGCCTGGACACAGTGCAGGTAGATCAGGAGAGAGGAATTCTGGGAGTCATCTGTACTTCAGCTCATTCTGAGGATGCGTGTCCTATCTATAAAGCCCATTCCCTGGACTACCAGGGTTAGCATCCTTCTCGTCATAGCACCAGTGAACAAGGGCATTCGCATGGATGTTAACACTCCTGAAGCCCAAACTGATCTCACAGGCACTGCTACCCTTTTTTAGTGTCCTTGAATCTCCAGGGAGGCAGGGACTCTGGTCCAGATGGCAGCTGCCTGGGTCCTCGTGTCGAAGTATCTACCCACAGTGTGAGCCAGCCTCACACCTGAGGATCTAGGCTGTCCTCTTTATGCTTGGCTGAGCCTGGAGCTGCTGAGCCAGTAGACTCCTGGAAACCTGGTCTCGGAAGGATAGAGACCACCTTGTCCACTTCTCTGATCTCATATAGGCCAGGAGCACTTCTGACTTTGTCCTCGATTGGAGAGAGAAGAGGCTGAAGGATCAACACCCAGACTTTCTCTAGATTCCTCCCTGAGCTACTCCTAAGGGGATTTCTGCATCCTGGAGCAGACCTCTGCATGTCTTGTTCACGCCTCCCTTCCCCCTTTCCAGTCTAGTCTATAATCTTCAAAAATGAGATAAGCAAACTCAGGTATATTCCAGAATGTAGGTTCTAGAACCAAGTTGCCTGTGTTAGAATCTCTGCTGTCGTGGGTCACTTTGGGCAAGTTTGATGTTTCCAGGTTCGTTTGTTGCCTGTAAAATGGGACCAACAATATCCACCCTGTAAGGTTCTCTTGAACCTTAACCTAAACCTTAACCTTAACCTTAACCTAAAAATGTTACGGGAAATGATGTAAGTGTTCGGTAGATGTTAGCCTGTATGGTCATGAGCCAGTCCTGCTAGAGAACTGGAACACCTCGCCGACTCAGAAGTCGCCCTTTGATTCTCTCAAGCCTGTGGGAGGCAGAAATCTGTGCTAGTGGCTCCCAAACTCCAACCTCGGGGCTGCTGTGGTGGGATTACTGTTGGGGAATTTCCGTTTCTTTCCTTTTTTCCCCCTTCTAAACAAGGCTATGGAGCCTACTCAGAAAATGTAAAGGGTGCATGAAAGAGCAGCTTTTCCTCCACCGTCTCTGCCCTTACAAAGGTCTCAAGGTGCTGGCGATGCCTGGGCACTGCCCCCAGGCATTTTGAGGCAGTAGAACCTGTGGGGCTTTGGTAAGCACCTGGACTGTAAGCCTCTTGGCTTGGGGGGCACCTGATGCTGCGGGCTTTTGGGGTATCAAGAAAAACATGATGTGGTGGCCCAAATAACGACCAGGGCTTCCTTTTCTACACATCTTCTCCACACCTGCCCCTTGTCTTTGTGTTTGAGGTGGCAGTGTTTGCGTGCTCAGGATGAAACCTGGGCCTCATGTCCCCAGCCCCAACTGACAAGAGACACGATTCGAGGCAAGCTTTTGCAAGAGTGGCGGTCCCAACAGGTGGAAGGATGGTTTTGATTTCCATTTACCTAATAATTAATGAGGTTGATCACCTCTTCACATACCTTTTAGCCATTCCTAGCTTTTTATTTTTTTAAAAGAAATGTCTATGTTTAATTCAGTTATTTTTTGTTTTGTTTGTTTTTATGTGTGGTTGGTCTTGTTTTTATTTGTTTGTTTTATGGAGACAGAGCCTCACTCTGTAGTCCTGGCCAGCCTGGAGCTCCCTGTGTAGACCAGGCTGGCCCCTTTTCCCAAGCACTAGGATGTACTTCCACTCTCAATGACACTTACTGTTTTAGCATTGAGTTGTAGGTGTTCTTCATATATGTTCTATACTAATCCCATATTAAAGTCTTCATTCAATCTCTGGGTAGACATTTGTGTGTGATGTGAGACACGGATTTCTCAGGACCACCAAGCCCTTACTGCTCCTTGTGACAAGATCCTTTTCTTGGTCTGCTACAGGCTATTTTCAAAATGATCAAGCCTGAGGACGTGAAACACCTTCCAGATGATGAAAACACCCCAGAAAAGCGGGCTGAGAAGATCTGGGCATTCTTTGGAAAGAAAGATGATGGTGAATTCCTTTGTCTTTGTTACCTCTGCCTTTACAGTGTCTACTGTTTCCTGGAGACCCCAGCAGGATTCCCTCTTCTGAGTCATGGTGCCCAGGCAGGACTGGGCAATGCTTCTTCTCACCAAACTTTATCCAAGCTGTCTTCAGAGTCAGGGTTAGTGGTTGACCAGAAGCATCTGCAGTGGTTAGATCTACTCCTACCCTCCAGCCAATGCTGGTGATTGGGGGGGGGGGTGTCAACACATCCATATTACTCACAGAACTCACTCACTGCTTGGGGTGTGGGGGAAGGAAGGAAGGAAAACACTCTGTATTGCAGGTTGGCAGTAAACTAGTGGTCCTCCTACCTCAGCTTCATGAGTATTGGGGTGTCAGTTTTGGCAGTCCTCTAGTCTAGAACTAAGGTAAAGTGTGCAGGCTCGGTGGCCATGCGTATACAGCAGCAAGGTCAGGGGAAGGCAGCCTTTTCTCCCTCAGGCTCCTTGCTGTCCAGATGTTCCCTGCACAGCGAGAACACCTCACCCAGCAGAGATTCAGGACTAATTAGGAAGTTAGTTTCCGTGACCTCAAAACCCCACCATGAGAGGGTTAGATTCAATTACACTGTCAGAAATTTATTGAGAAAACAGCCACCAAGGGAAAGTGGGGAGGGACCTTGGGACTGGAAAAGCCCATGTCATGAGGACCTGGCCCCAACCCAGGAATCAGTACAGGGATAAAGAACGGGGAGGAAGGACAGGTAAGAAAGACCTAGGCTGTGGCACTCTAAGACAGAGCTGGCGAAGTCAGTAGGGTGTCTTCACTCAGCCTCCTGGCGTCTCTGCTCTGCTTAGTGGCTGGCTCGAAGCAGCCTTTGGAGTTTTGAAAGAGGAATGAATTCCAGAGTGTGGCAGATGGAGTTGTTGGTCCATGGCACACACAACTGTTATGGGAAAGCTATAGTACAAGATACAAGAACTGATATCATCATGCACACACACACACACACACACACACACACACACACACACACACACACACAGAGAGAGAGAGAGAGAGAGAGACAGACAGACAGACAGACAGACAGGGACAGACTGACTGACAAGGCCTACAAACTCATAGCCACACAGTGCTAGGATGATGAACTTGAGCGCAGTGGATGGTAGCCCCAGCTGAGAGAGAGGAACTGGTAAACAACCCTGAAGAGTTCTTGCATTTTCCCTAGGGAAATATGGAGCTTATTTATCATATAACTTTTTTATATTTTAAGAAATGTCAGCATCTATGTTGTTTAAAGCCTGAAGGGTCTCAGTAAAGCATGGCTCAAGCACATGGGAGTGGCCAGAACTAGACCCTTGTGTGTTCCCTGGGCACACTCTTACCAGTACTAAAGCAGCAACTCCTCAGGATAGAAAGCAAAGGTGGAAACGATCCACCCCTACTCCACAGTCAAATGATGACATAACAGGAAGATGGTGGGAGCCAGGCTGAGGCTAGCAAGCTCTCCGTGGAGTGCACAATTCATAGCGGTGCTCACTCTCAAATGGCAGCCACGTCCTTGGTTCCCCCTGAAGTGAATAACTCCTGAAATGTTGGGCCTAGGCACTCCCCTGGCTCAATCCTGCACCCAGTCCCATTGGCACTTGTTCCTAGAGCACTTGGCTTGCATTGATTCTGGCTGTGTTAGATGGCTTCCTGTAATACTTAACTTCTGAATCCCTTCCTTCCCTCTGGGTCTGTCCCTCTCCAACTTTTTGCTAATCTGAAAACTGCCCCACAGGAGAGTCTGGTGTTAGAAGGCTGGCTGTTACTTCTGCTGGAGTGTCTCTCTCTCTCTCTCTCTCTCTGTGTGTGTGTGTGTGTGTGTGTGTGTGTGCGTGTGCATGTGTGCGTGCGTGCGTGCGTGTGTGTGTGTGTGTGTGTGTTTGTATGTGTGACATGCCTCCTCTGAAGACAGCATTGTCACAGTAGCAGCAGGCTCCAGAGGTGGGACTTTCGAGCTTGGAGTGAGGCTGGACAGGCAGTTAGACCTTTGAAATCCAAATTTCACCACCCAGACGTAGGCAGAAAAGTACCCTGGATCCCAACCCCAACAAGAGCTAAGGATGTCCAAGGGCTATGAATATAAGCCAGTGAAGTCAAATCTAGCTCTGCAGTACTGTGTTCACACTGTGCTGAGGACCATGGGAGGGACCATGAACAGGAAGAATCTTTCTATCCTAGACTTCTTTCTACATGGGAATTTCTTCATTCAAAACCCCCTAAGAATGAGCTTTGTCTTATTCCTTTCTGCTATACCCCACTCTCTGAAATGTTTGTAATCCCAAGAACAGTAACATGAAGCACACAGAGGAAGGGTGCAGTGGCATGCATTTGACTGGATGGAGCCTACACACACACACCACACACATATACACACACATGCATGCACACACACACATGCATGTGCACAGACATACACATGCATGCACACACGGAAGCCAGGCTAACTGGAGTCAAAGGCTTTCTCTCCATCCTCACCTCAATTGAGGTAGACGAGATTGAGGGATGAAGGACTGCAAGCAGGGGAGGCAATCACAGAGGATATGTCACCTGGTGTCACAAGGATGTCTGGGAATTATGGGCACACAAGAGACTTTTCTGCAAGCTAGGCTATCCTTGGTATGCCACTGTCCCCAAACCTCTCACTCAACATTCCCTTGAGGACACAATTCCTGCTCCTGCACTGAGACTTTGGTCTGCCTCTCTCAATCTCCTAGAATTGCCCCTAGAACCTTAGGCTATAGCTGTAGGGTAATTTTGAAAACTTATGAAAAATATTTATAATCGTTGATGATGTAAATGTGTAAATAACCAGCAAGGCAAGAGCCCTGCCCAGGTGGAAGGAACAGAGTAAAGGAATAGGCTCTGGGAGCCCTCTATGATGCCAGTATTTGGTTGTCTTGGGCTGATTTGAGGAGGGGGTTCGAGAGCCTTGAAGGAGGGGTGATGTCTGGGAGGGTAGCGGGGGTCCCTGGGAGTGCTGAGCACTCCGTATTTTTACACAGTTTTACTAGGTGTGGAGGCTGGGTCTCACCTTTTGCAACTTGAGACAACTGGTACTGACTGCTGCTTCTCTACCATGCAGACAGACTTACAGAGGAGGAGTTCATCGAGGGCACCCTGACCAATAAGGAAATTCTACGACTGATCCAGTTTGAACCGCAAAAAGTGAAGGAGAGGATAAAAGAAAAGAATCAGTAATGGGAACTGCTCATCTCCTCCTCCGCCCCTCACAGGAACACCCACAGTGTGAGCATGCTCATATGTCAACATGAGCATGCACACACACACACACACACACACACACACACACACACACACACATGCACACACACCCTGGGGGCTTGGAGGGGTGGGGAATCAAACCTCTCTTTGCCAACTGAAGGTCCTTAGCAGGACACAGTTTCTGCTTCCTTTTGTCTTCGGTGACCCCTCCCTTCACACCCTACCTGTCTCCTTCCCCTGCTCAGGTAGCTTTGTGATAATCCCAGGCTTAGGTCATAGGAGTTCCAAATGTCAACCCTGCTTAAGCTCCTTTGGGGATTGCTGGGTAAGCAGGTTCCAATAAACGCAAAAGGACCCAGCACATGGCTGGCTCGTCATTCTCCACCTGAAAGGAATTGCTCCCTGGCAGCTTGAGGGTTTGATGTGATTGCAATTCTAGGCCACTAGGGTGCTGAAGGAGGTGCATGTGGCCCTGGCTTGCACTCTCCTGAGAGCTAAAGGTCCAGAGAGAAGATGTTGGATCTTGTTTCTTTTGGTTTGGTTTTTCAAGATGAAGTCCCACACTGGAACCTAACTTGGTCTTGAACTCAGGACAATCCACCTGCTTCAGCCCTCTATGAGCTAGCATTACATGCATGAGCCTCTCCACCATGCTGATGGAGCTTGATGCCAGGACCAAGGTTGCCATGGTGAGATGCAGAGCACTACGGGAATACATAACACAGAGGGGCTGGCTTATCAGTAATGACCAGAGAAGCTATTTCCAATGAAGTGATCCGTTTAGACTTATTAACAGCAGACTATAGGGGAAGATGAGAAGGGGGAAAGCTTGCCCTTCAGACAGAGTGACTGATACAGTCATGGATGCAGGAAAAGGAGTCTATGTTTCTAGAGAACTGGGATCCAAAAAGGTCCCCTACAGCCTTTGCCACTATGCCAGCAGAAATATTAAATGTCTGTTTTTATGAACAAGCTCCTAGCAGGGTAGATACTAGGAAATACTAGGGACCAAGGGGTGACAGTGGTGGCCAGGGTTCATGAGTGGAGGAGGGACAAAAGGACAGCTTCAGAGGGTAGCATCCTATGACTGACACATGAGAAAGGAGAGGAGCAAAGGTGGCAATGGGCCTATGGCTGGCTAAGTAGTAGTGCCATCTACTGAGACAAAAAACCCTGAGAGTGGTACTGACTTCAGGGAATGAAGAGCAGCCCTGCTTGGCTGGGTGGATAGTGTGAAGAATGAGCCATGGGTGCCCCCCACCTGCAAGGCCATCATGCTGGACATAAGAAAATAGAAGTCATAAAGTCTTGGAAGCAGCTTGCCCATGGTCAGTCGGCTGAGAAGAAGAGACTAAGCCAGGGACATGTATTTCCTTGAAGTTCCAGGGCTGAAGACACCTAAGAATGCCTCATGTGGCTTCCCTAAAACCACAAGACTCATTGTGTAGAAAGTCTTTTGATTCTCCAGCCTCAAGTTACAAAATGAAGTCAGGGAGCTATATGGATTCTTGCTCTGACACTTCACTGACCTGAACACAGCCTCCCGACACTAGGGTCTCCCTTTGGTGGTGTTCGGGGTGATCCTTTCCAGCTCCCAAGATTTGGCCATAGTGATGTCCTGATCATCAACTCAGAGACACTGCTCTTAGGAGAAAGAGAACAAGACAATGAGCTCCTGGACTCTCTCTGAGTCAGGCCCAGTGTGAGGCTCTTTATAGTTATTATTTTAGGGATGGAAGTATTACCAATCTGCAGTATAGTTGAAAACACCAAGGCCAGGGAATGAGAATAGGACTTAGGATTTATATTAGTGCCTCTCTGATGACACTAGGGTTCCTCTAGAAGTTTTGGTCCTGTACATGACAGGGTCCTGAATCCTGGAAGGGTTCATCACCTGTGGTAGAACAGAGACACAACACATAGCATCTCCTGAACAATTCAGGGATGAGGGAGTTATTGGGCAGATCACCTGTTTGATTAGGATGCTTATCTGGTATAGAAATGGTGGACCAGCTGGGAGCCAGTGCAGGGAGGAGAACAGGGCATTTAGCCTAGCCCATGCTCATTTAGGGACTCCCTCCAGCCTTCTTTCCACTTCCTTGATTAAGTCTCCTGGTAAACTAGGACACTGGGGCTTCTTATTTCTGAGGACTGGATATCATTGTCACTTGAGTCGAAAAGGACAGGCTGCCTAATCACAAAGTCCTTGAGGCTCCCACAGATTCACCAATAAGTCCCTCAATGCCTGGAGCCCTTGCTGCCCCCAGGCACCAGATTTCCCACTGCAGGCATGTGTGTAGGGCTCCTGATGTGCTGTGAAGTCTTCTGTAGGCTGACTTTGACTTTGTTAGAATGACTCCAGGATGGAAATGGCATTTTTTTTTATTGTTAAAAGAAAAATTTACATTTACTCCCCTTATCCCAGGCCCTCCCGCTCCCCCACTACCCCACCGCCCTCCCCCTGCTTCCTTAAGATGGGGTAGGGTACCCTGCCCTGTGGAAAGCCCAAGGCCCTCCCCACTCCATCTCAGTCTAAGAAGGTGTGCATCCATATAGAATGGGTTCCCAAAAAGCCAATACATGCAGAAAAGATAGATAGGTCCCTGTGCCATTATCATTGGCTTCTCAGCCAGTCCCCATTGGCAGCCACACTCAGAGAGTCTAGTTTGGTCACATGCTCATTCAGTCCCGGTCCAGCTGGATTTGATGAGCTCCCAATAGATCAAGCACATTGTTGAAAATGGCATTTGTCATGAGAAGTCTGTAGCTTTGCTTTTCTTGTCAGACTTAGATACTACCAAAGGGTGGAGCCAGGGGATGATAGACACCCAGCTGTTCCCACTTTTGGCACCTGTGAATCATGCTTCTATCAGTGGAAGTAGATGGCGAGGTTCCTGCTTCCAGACTTGGGGTATTCAATCAGAATATCTGTGATCAGATCCAGACATGCCTGGATTCCTGCTTCTAAATATTGGATATTCCATCTGAATATATGGAATCTGATTCAGCCATGGTTCTATTTAAAAGGTTTCCATGCAGGAAATGATAGCGCATGTGGCTGCAATCCCAGCCCTCCGGAGGCTGAGGCAGAAGGATTGTTAAATTCAAGGCCACTATGACTGCATACTGAGTTTTAGGCCAGTCTTGGCTACATAGCAACACTCTGTTTCAAAAAAAATTTTTATTTGGTGGGGAGGGGTGGCACAATTTGGGAAATGGAGCCCAGAGGTACAGAATTTGCTTGACATGTACAAGGCCCAGTTTTGTTACCCAGAGTCAGAAGGACTATAAGCAGCAGGCAAGACCTGAAAGCAACACAAACTCTGAGTGATTTATGGGCTGAATAGGAAAACTGGAGACACTGGCCTTCCGCCTTTGACAGCTGACCTCTGCTTCCAGCTGTCTGAAACACGGACCACACCTTTCCTCCCCACTTCTCAGTAACAGCTCAAGAGGTTCCAGGTCAATGGGAAACAAAGAACGGACAGCAGGAGAAAAAATGTAAATGAACTTTTAATCAGCAGCACAAAGAGGAAGCAGTGTGGGTGGATGGCCCTGTTTGCAGAGGGAGGTGGAGAGGAAACAATTACAGATGCTTTAGGACAAAGGGTCTCCATAGTCCTGCCAAGATCTCAGACAGCCTGCTCTAGGCAACACCTGATGCTCCCCAGGGGCGCTTTAATCCTCTCTTAGCCAATGTGTCTGAGAGCCACTTTTCCACATCAGCCCTGGACTGGGCACCTGCTAGGAAAGCAAGATGTCCCCAGCATCATTTCCCTGCCTGCCCAGTGGCAGGGAAAGAAAGGGAATTTGCAGAAAAGAAATAGGATATGTATTTGAATATGAATTCTGGAAATCTAGATACCAAAAACCCTTGCTTCATTATACACTTGCTTAATGTCTTTGCTTCTGTTTCCGCCTTGCAAACCAGGGCTGGAGATGGCGTAAAAGGTAAGGGGACACCAAAAAAGATCCATAGTCAAGATAAATAATATTTTAATGCAACCACTCAACACCAAAAGTATTGATAAAATGAATACATTATGAGCATTGTAGGCAAGGTCATGATTAGAACCTATGATGGCATCCTGGGGCTTCATCTGCTGCACTTTCACCCCTGCCCTGGTGCCAATAAACTTTATCTTTACAAGTGACCTACAGACTATAGTTAGTGGCTTTGATGTTTTTAAATATTACAGTAAGTTACAATTCATTTTATAACTGTGATGTTCATAGGCAACTCACCACTTTAAGTGGTTCACTCTTGTCCTGGCAGCCAGCCGCCTTGGGTGGCTCACCTAGTCCTGGCCTTGTCTTCACATCTCCTTGTAATAAAGAGAGTGGCCAGGTAAGACACGATGCACAATTAGACTCAAATTCAGTCTATTATGGGATAAACTTATATAAGGGAATTATCCATGGATGCCTTCTCAAGTTCACACATAATGGAATATCATGAGTTTCATTTGCTGAGCCCGGCAGCCCTGCTTGACAAGTATCAAGTTCCTGTCAAGGGCAGCATACCCCACCATGGATACGTATCCCACACAGGCAACATACCCCACCATGAACACATACCCCATCATGAACACATACCCCACCACAGACACATACCCCACCCAGGCAACATACCCCGCAATGGATACATATCCCACCCAGGCACCATACCCTACCATGAACACATACATACCCGGCCCAGGTAACATACCTCACCATGAACACATACATGTTGCCCACTAAAAAACAGCACTCTTTGCCATCTGCACAATGTTCCTACAATCAGTTCCTCCCTCGGTCATCCTGCAAGCTCTTGTCTTGTGGCTTCTGTAACTGAGCCTGACCTTGGCTGTCTGACCCTCCTCCATGGGTCAGGTCAAATGCAGCTGACTTCCCACTGGCATGAAGGTCCAATAAGTCTGACCGGTATAGGGCCCAGGGCTTCTTGAGCAGACTTCTTGAGACCCTGTCCTTGCAGACAGACGAGGAGCGCAGAACACCAGCATCCCTCTTCTGCTGTGCCTCACTTCTGGTTTGCCCAGTTTGGTTGACAGCCTGATGTACAGCCTGGTCATCTTCCTGCCAGATCGCAGCTTCTGATCCAAGGAACTCCTTCTGGAAGATTTTGCCTCAATGATGCCGGTCTCTTACTAAGTAGATTCTTCAGCCTAAGCTGACCAAAAACTACAGGCTCAATTCAAAACAGCTCAGACAACCCTGGAAGAGTCTTTGCTTCCTTCTGAAGATTCAGAAGCCAGGCCTTCATCGACTGCACTTCCCTCAACACTCCAACTGTCCGGCACTCACAGTAACACCCATCACCCTTTGAGGGCTCGGTGGCTTTTCCAGCCTGAAGTGCCAGACATGTCTTACTGTCCTCCCCTCAAAAAACATAGTCAGGTCTGCCACAGCATTAGCCCTCTCTCCGGTACCAATTTCTGTCCTAATATGCTTTATTTTGCCGTGATCAACATCAGGACCAAAAACAGCTTGGGGAGGGAAGGTTTATTTTGCTTACATTTCCACATGCGCACAGCATAAGTGAAGCCCAGAGGCGGGAACTGTGGAGGAGTGAAGCTTACTAGTTGTGCTCCTCATGGCTCACTCATCCTGCTTTCTTATACAACCCAGGACCTAGGGGCGGCACCACCAACAGTGGGTTGGGCTCTCCCACATCAATCATTAATCAAGAAAATGCTCCACAGATCTGCTTATGGAACAATATGATGGAGGGAAGTCCTCAGTTAGGAGTCCCTCTTCCCAGAGAGGTCTAGGTTTGTGTCATGGTGACAAGAAGCAATCAGCATACTGATGACACAGTGGCGAGCCACCTCACAAACCACATCATGATCCTGCAGCTCCACAAGAACCGCTGTTCCCACCATGCCTTCCTCACCTTGATGGACCACACTCACAAATCATGAGCCCATATAGCACTTCCTCCCTGAAACTGCTCCTTGTCAGGTATTTGTCCACAGCAACAAGGGCAGATTGTAACATGCAGTACTGTGACATTCAATCTTCTGTTAACCCCAAAAGAACTTGAGATGGAGAAAGGGGGGAGGATTGACAGGAGAGGAAGAGAAGAGAAACAGGGAGGAGAGAGGTCCCGGGGACAACACGGGGTCATACCTGGTCTGAGGAGAGCGGTATGTCCCTAGTGAGTAGTAAGTGCATAATTAGCTACTCCATCCATCCTGCCCAGGGTTTGCCAAGGGCGAATCTTCCAGAATTTCTTCAGATGCTTGACAAATGCTCCCAATTCTTAGTTATCATCTCAGACTTGTTATCTCAGAGTGTTGGCCATGATCCCAGGCCTTGTCACTTTAAACTTTTCTGTGGGGTCCCAGTGTACCCTACACCCAGGAGGCAGCCATCCATGTACCATGAGGGGGAAAGAGACACTAGCTGGACCCTATTTAATAAGTAATTTCTCACATGGCAGGCTCCATTCACTTGAGTTTAGGGCATGGCCACAGAGACGAGTGGGCATTCTGGGAAGTACACCTGACAGAGGAGCCGGTAGGATGACCAGGACAGGAAGAGCTGTGGGCATTACACTCATTTATACAGAGCTTGACGACCCAGGAGAGACTTCACACCAGAATAGGCATAGTGGGCAGGAGGAAGATCCCCGGCTCAGCAACATCCGGGTCTCTCAGGAGTCCCTAGTTGCAGAGCTGGGGCAATGGACCCTGCCTTATATCTCACTCTCTTCCAGAATCTCCTCCATGGTATTCGCCAGGGTGAAGTCCCCCTCACTGCTCTCAGACAGGCTGCTTCCCCGGGGCCAAGCTCTACGGCCCGGCATAGGCCTAGCCCCCAGATCCCCCAGGGTCTCAGAGGCCAAGTGTGAGCTGCAGGTTGAGGACTGCAGCTTCCGAAGTGTCTCAGCACTATATCCCTCTGACAGCTTCTTGGGACATTTCCCCAGGAACCGGAAGTTCTTCCCCAGGACACAGGCTCTGCAGCCACAGTGGCGGCGAGCTAGCAAAAAGCGACCCCAGAACTTGCGCAGCTCGGCCTTCACCTGTGAGACAAAGGTGGGGTGATTATCTTGGTGTCCCTGATCGCATGTCCGTTCAGCAGGTATTGGTTACACGGCTACTGGGGGCTACCTCGGGGCTACGTTTGGCTTTCACAGGTGGAGCAGAACGAAGACAAGAAAGACACACAGGCACAGATGCTGAAGATACCATGAGGCAGAAGCCCTAGAGAATGTGGTAAAGGCTGGTAATGAGCACTATAGAAGGTCATGGTCAGGCTCTAAGTTCCTGTGCTGAAAATCAATATGGAGCCACCCATGCTAAGTTTCTAATCTACCAAAATAAACTAAAATAATTACCAGCCAAATTTGCCCAAAAGGTCAGTTTCATCTAATATAGTAACAAAGGTCCCTCTACCTTAACCCATCTACAAAAAGGTTTACCTGGAGTAATCTCATGTTTGTTGGATACTTCTCCACATAAATGCATGTGGCTGTCTGTGCTGTAGTTTTATATCAACTTGATACAAGTTAAACTCATCTGGAACTTCAATTTAAGAAAATTACTCCATAAGATCAGGCTATAAGCCAGCTTATAGGGCATTTTCTTAATTAATTATTGATGGGGAAGAGCCTAGAGACCATTGTGGGTGGCTGCATCCCTGGGCTGGCAGTCCTGGATTCTGTAAGAGAGCAGTAAGAAAGCAGGCCAAGCAACCCATAGGGAGCAAGTCAGTAAGCAGAATCCCTCCATGGCCTCTGCATCAGCTTCTGCCTCCAGGTTCCTTTCCTGTTTAAGTTCTTGTCCTGATTTTCCCTGGAAGTGTAAGCCAAACAAACCCCTTCCTCTCCAGCTTGCTTTTTGATCATGGTGTTTCATCGTAGCAACAGAAACCCTAACCAGAACACTGTCTTCCAAGAAAAAAAAATCACTTTGAAACAATCATTTTTGTTCTTAATTTCTGCTTCCCTTATTCCTTTTCTATCATTAAAACAACCCCCTTCTGCCCTGCTTATTGGAATGTTTAATCTCATGGAATGGAACACTGCCTGGCTCTGGACTCACAGAAAGCCATTTAAAAAAATCTTCCACCGTTGTTTTCCTTTCTGACTTTTGATGGGACACG
The DNA here is from genome assembly GCA_028555095.1 of Dicrostonyx torquatus. Lineage (NCBI taxonomy): Eukaryota > Metazoa > Chordata > Mammalia > Rodentia > Cricetidae > Dicrostonyx > Dicrostonyx torquatus. The sequence continues at coordinate 3,800,502 of JAQHUG010000025.1, read as the reverse complement.
GGAAGTTCAAGGTAACAGTGTTCAGGTGGGGACTTTGCATCGTGGCTTTTCAGCTGGACCCTGCCTGATGGACAAGGGGCTACCATGTGGAGACACAGAAACAGCAGCAGGCAAAGTAGAAGCAGGGTTTGCTGCTGAGATGGTTACATTCTACTGGAAGAGGCAGTGGAAAGGATGAAAGGGGACTAGGAATGGCTGCATCCTGGCCTCTGCTTCTCGCCCCTTTAAGCCTTTCCCCAGGTGTGATAGTTTGGATAAGACTCCTGCATTGAAGGCTTAGTCTCCAGCCCAGCCCTTGGCCCTATTGGGAGATGGTAGAAACCTAAGATGTGAGGCCTAATGGAAGGAAGGAAGAAAGGAAGTTAGGTCACTGGAAATGTGAGTTTTCTCTCAGCGCCCTCTCTCTCTCTCTCTCTCTCTCTCTCTCTCTCTCTCTCTCTCCTTTCTTCTTCCTCTTCCCTCCCTCCCTCTCTCACTTTACCTCCTCACTTCCCTCCCTCATGAATGAGGTAAGCTTCTCATTCCACTATGTGGTCCCATCATTATGAACGGTCTCACCTCTTCCGGTAGAATGTAACGGTCTAAAGGTAAGGAGGCCAGGCAAACAACCATTGACTGAAACCTCTGAATCCATGAGCCAAATAAACCTTTCCTTCCTTTTAAGTTGATTATCTTGAGTATTTGTTACAGCTGACTAGCACACAGTGAGGAAACAGAGCACAATAAACATAAAAAAAAGCATCACTTCCAGATGTTCAGTGTTTACCTTGTGCTGAGTATGCCCAGGGTGCCACTGAACAGGGCCAGCTGTTATTCATATTTTACAGATAAGAAAATTGAAGTCAAATGACTAAGCCACAAATCTTCTAAGTGCTCAGTCAATGCTTAGGTGTGGATTTTTTAGACCCTGAAATCCAAGCTTGTCTCTTCCATCACATTTTAACCCTTGCATGTCCCCAACAGACCAAGGGCTGAGTTCTGAGTTTTGCACACCACCCCATGAGTCTAAGCTGCCTCCTATTCTCTCTAATGGATGCTCACAACAAAAATTTGGAGCAACACATGCCAGGGACAGGTGTGCAATCACACAAACGGAAACCCCTAGGGAGTACAGAATTACAGTCTCCACCTCACCAGAAGCTGGGACGGCAGTGTGGGAAACATACCTCTCCATTGGCAAAGCCATACTGCAAAGCCACCAGAAATCCCTGGAACAAAAGGAAAACGTGGTATGAAGTCCTGCTTGGTAGAAGATGTGTCTAAGAGTCACTAGCGTTGCTCTACAATTCCCCAGAAGGAGTATTCTACTAATATGATGCTTATACAGACTGGAGTCAGCCATGTTGGTCGATGTCTGTTCTTACCCCAACACCCACTATGCACATAGGTCACCTCCTGGGTGCTTGTGGGTACCCTTAAGTCCATGGTAATTGACCTCCTGAGACCCTGGGTCATTCACTCAATGGTACAAAGACAGGCCACAGCCCCATTTCTGCTTTTTCATGGTGTTACTGACTAGCTCATTTTTTCCTCCTCCTCTCTTTCTTTGACGTGGAATCTCACTACGCAGTCCTGGCTGACCTTGAACTCTCAGAAATCTGCCTGCATCTGCCTCCCAAGTGCTGCCAACTTGTATTCTTTCCCCCGCCTCATTCCCTAAGCTTATGGCATAGTTGTCAGTCATAAGATTCTCATGTTTTAGGATGACTATCACCATAATAATTGGCCCAAAAAGACTCTGTGACACAATCAAGGTCAATTAGAGCTCCTTCCACTAGAAAGGAGAGGAGATTGAGTTCGCTCCCCCGTTTTGGTCATAATAGTTAAAATTATGGACAGTGTAAGCTCAGAGATACGGTTGTATCTTCCCATAACAGGGAAAGAGAGTCTTCCTGGGCACAAAGACAACAACAGAGACCGGTGATGGTGGGAGACAGATTGCTTGTGGATTGTTTGTGGACCCGCAACCAGTTGTGCCTGGTCCTGAAATTTTCATTTTTGTGCTCTTGTCAAACCATTTCCTTTGAAATGACAGATTATTTCCCTCTGGAAGTTTCTCATCTCACTTAGCACAAAATAAACTCCCCTAAGCATGGAAGGTCTGCGGTGAGCTGGGCTTCAGGCCTCTGTGTGGCTGACTTCATTTCATGCCCCATTTTCTCTCAGCCACTATAGGCCAGCAACCTTGATGACCATGAGCCAGAATGTCCCGTGGAAGACTGCCAAACCCTCATCCAAAGGGCGTGGCACATGAAAACAAATCCATACTGTTTCTGTCACCAAACTCTGCACTTGAAATGTGGACTTGAAATGCTGGAGCTTATATGACTATTGAGCTTATTCTGGTGGGTCTGGCTATACTGTTGTAGATTATTCCTTCAAATTATTATTTTTGTAAGATTTTTAAATTGTTTGTATGTGTGTGCACGCATGTGTGTGTGTATGTGTGTGTGTATGTATTTAAACATATGTTCGGGTACATGCAAAGGTCAGAAGAGGGTGTTGGATCCCCTAGATTTGGAGTTACAAGAGTTTTGAGCCATGTACTATAGGTGCTGGGACCCAAACTCAAGTCATCTGCAAGGGCAGGCCAGCATTCTTAGCTGCTGAGCCGTCAGCTCTCATACTGTTATCTTAAAAATTGGTCCACACTTTGGGGAGTTGTTGATTCCACAGTAAAACATGATCACAGTTATAGAAACAATGAATTCCTCTTCACGTAATAATGGTTATGTATCAATTAATGTTTGAAGGGTCTTGTAGAAATGTCCTGGGCAAAGGTGTTTGTGCTCAGAATCTCTGCTTATGTTCAGATTCACTTAGCTTGAAGGCAGTGGCTCTCAGGTCACTGTCCTGGTTGTTGCTTGAGTCACCCGACTTTGGCAGAAAGGGTGAATCAGGCAGAAGTCACAACCCTTTCAATGAATGACCAAGCCTCTGATGTCATACACAGTCTCTCTACAAAACCTAATTGCAATGGGGGTCAGTGCCATTCAGTATGGCTGGGGCCTAAACAAGGGTGTGGATACCACTCAGGTGTACCACGGCTCACTTATTCCTCAAGTCCCCTCACATTTTCTGCTTCCTAGGATGCTCTTTCCACAAATCTACCAAATTTGGCTTCTTACAATTCAGCTCTCAGCTCAAAATCACCACAAATCATTTTTTTGCAGGCTGGCCAGCTGACTAAGGACTGGAGTTATATTGCCATTTGGCTGTTGCCAACCCTTCTCTGTACACGCACAGTGAGAGTGGCATCCATGTACAGAATTCACTACTAGATCCCCAGCTCCTGAAAATACCTAGCACATAATAGAAATGCATTACATATTTATTGAATGAATAAATAAATAAATTAATGAGTTGGGTTTCTCTCGCTTGGGATAAAGGGTTTTATCTTGTACAGTGTCAAGCTACTTCTAAACTGTGTTGACATCTTATTTTCTATTCTTTTCATAGCTATTTATAATACATGTCTTGACTTTCCCTAACTGCTATGGAGATCTGTGGAGTCTGTGCTGTGTGTCCGACATATGGAAACAGATATGTACAGGGCCTGAGCACTGAGGGTTTAAAAGGAAAGTCTCAAAATGCCAGACCCCACAAAGGGCTGGGCACATCTCCAACTAAAGGGTCACAAGGATGAGTTGACTCTTTCTACATCTGATTGATTTATTCATTTAAGACATGGTCTCACACTGTAGCTCAGGTTGGTCCAAAACTCCTACCTAAGCATCCCAAATCCTGACACTACAGGTATGTGCCACTATGCCCAGACTTCCTATATCTTTTGGCACTGATGAAATATGCCCCTGGGATGATTTTGTCTCTGATCTTCTTTCTCTTTACCTCGGCCAACATGTCCCTTCCTGAGTAAGGCCAGGAGGCTCCCAGCTCAGATTCAGCCTGCACGTGTGGCATTTCCCTTTTCTCGTGCACCTGGGGAGTCTGTAGCCACGCTTCTGAGTGGGGGCTTGTTAGCACAGTCCACCTTTTTCACGTATGCAATCAAAATAGAGCTTGCTCTGGGGTCAAGGGAAAAGTAATCACTGCCTCTGAGAATGTTGAATAAGAAGAGCCGGCTTTTGGTGTGCCAAACTTGGCACAAAGGCTAAAATAGGATTCCCTTCTCTGGCTCAGGAACGCCCTGCAGTCTGGCTCCTGCTGCAGATAAAGCAGGAGTGAGTGAGTAGGTCCCACAAAACACATGGTTCTCCTGTCACACGTCCTCAACATGTTGCAATTTCTTGACAGCAGGAGGCTGGTGAAGCATTCTATGCAGTAAAGGCTTGAGGAGTGATGGGGCCTCCAAGGCAGCTAGGAGAGAAAACTGCTGGGACAAAGGCCTGCTCTGACTGATTCCTTTTGTAAAGTCACTAAGATGGACCACGTCAGACATGGCTTTCCTTTTCTGCCCATCCCCACCCTCGTCTCTGCTTGGTGAGATGGAGGGGAGCAGAATTGGGTGCATTGAATAGAGGGGAGCCTCTGTCTACAGCCAAACGCTTTCTGTCTCCGTCCTGCTTTAGGACATGAGTCACTGTGAATCCTCACGTTTCTCAGTAGCACAAGCAGGTTAGCAGAGCTTTCGCTGGTGGCTGGATCATGAGCCACTGCCAGCTCCTTTCCAAATAAGGCCCCAGCATTTCTCCTCATTATACAGGCTCAGGCTGTTCCTCACATCAAAACCTGAATCCCGTTTTTCCCCCTCTGGAGTCTGAGAGGACCCTATGACTGTCTACCAGCATACTGTGGTAAAAGTATCGATCTACTTACTTCCAAACCTCTGCCTTTGAAGTGTAGAGATCCCCTCTTGCTCCCTCTTAGAACATTTGCTCTTGGTGTACTTCAAGAATCCAGCTGTTGTGTCATGAGATGACCAAGACACATGGAGAATGTGAACGAGCCATTTAGGATGATCCAGCCTGCTCAAGCCTTCAGAAGTTTGCAAGTCCAACCAAAATTATGTGCATCAAAAAGACCACGTCTATGGAGGCTGGACAGCTCAACCCACAGAATCATCAACAATAATAGTGACTACTTCTTTAATCCGGAAGTGACTCATTACACAAATGGCCAGAGCAGCCTCCGGGTCTAAGGAGTCTGGTAAGGGAAGTTTCCTTCTTCAAAATTTGGTTCCCTGATCTCTGCATAACTGCCTGATCCTTAACTTACCTTAGAGGTGTGATATCAGGTGATTTGGGATTTGCATTAACCAGTATGCCCAAAGGCCACCAAATACTACCGATCAAACAGCTGGAGGATTTGTTTTGGTTTTTGTTTTTCTCTTTTGAGATTACCTTTTACAGAGGCTTAGAGCCAAGCAACACAGGGAAGTCAAACTACAAATCTTAGTTTTTGAAATCCTCCAATAGACTGAAATAAATTAAACATGCCTCAGTGATGGAGAAAAAAGTTTTTTGCCAATGTGTCTGACTTCTCAGTTTAAAGCTGCAAAAAATCTAACTCTAGGAGGGTAGAAAAGCACCGTTCGGTTGCTGTGCCATGTCCTAGGCTCTGTGTCCTGGATCACTGGTGAGAATTAAGGCAGTAAGCATGTTTTCTCTGTTCTCTGCACAACAACTCAGCACCTGACCTCTCCTGCTGGTAGAGGCCTGAAGAGTATGGTATAGGAACTTGGTGTCTCCTGGTTACAATCTTTAAGGATGCTCAGGATGCTCATCGTGTACTATGTAACATAGTGGGTACAGGCAGGGCCTTAACTTCTAGATAAAATTCCCATCTTCAACTTTGTTAGCACATGCACACTCTACACCTCAGCTTTTGGCCTCTTGGGTGGGTATGAGACCTTCTCCCCCACAAGGGTATCATGAGACTCAGAGAGTGTCAGACAGACTTTTCAGCGTGCCAATTCAATCCCTTGATGGTGTGTTTGCTACCTTTTAGTTATTTGAATAGCATATATCCCAGGGTTTACAGCACGCATCCTAACATGTCACAATTTATTTTATATTAATAGTAACTTAATTTCGGTAAAATACAAAAAATTTCAATATCTCCATTTATTCCTTCCTCTTTTGTGCTTCTATTGATTTACATGTGATCTTATATGTTATAAACCCAATAACATAATCATTACAGTATACAATCACCTGTGTCTTCTAAATCAGTTAAGAAAAAAACAATCAGCATACCATGCTGTCTCTTCTCTTTAACTACGTACCTACCTTTGGCAGTGTTTAACTTCTTGTGAAACTCAGTTGCTGTACACTGTCTTTTTCCCCAGCCTGAAGGACTTCCCTGGAAACCCCCCAGAAAAAATGTCAGCAAACTCTCCCAGTCTTTATCCACTCAATAAAGTACTTTTGTTTTCATCTTGATATGGTTTTGCTGGCCCTGGAGCTATTGGTTGACACCGTTATCCTTACCCTATCTGCACCCTGCCACACCTCTGCCTTCCTGTTTGTCAGGCTGGCCCTGTTATGTAAAGAGTTGCTTTTCTTTTGTTGTATTCCAGATTGTATCTGGTTTGTGAGATTAGATCTTGCTACCCAGAGCAGGGTTTGCCTTAAGTCAGTAATTCTCTTGCCTAGGCTTTCTGAGTTTTAGGACTGCAAGTTTATGACCATGGTCTAGAAATAGGATAAAAGGGTAGATTATTGAATCTACTTTTAAACCAAAAAAGGAACTATGAGTTTTATATTTTACATTGGCTTGGACTTTTGCATACTGATACAAAACTGAGGTTATTTTTGTTATACTGTATATATATATATATATATATATACACACATATATATATATAATAGAAATGATAGGATTAAAAGATAGATTATTGAATGTACTTCTAAACCAAGAAAGCAACTAATGGTCTTAAATATTTTACATTGATATGAATTTTTGTATAATGTTGCAAATTTACGATTATTTTTTAGAACATTCTGCACATACATTTTTAATCTTGTTCAAGGTCTTGTACCTATAGATCATTGAACAATGTAATACAAATTTCCAGTCCTCGAAAGTTATTATTACCAACTATTTAGGATAATAAAGAAATGTGTGTTAATAATTAGTCACCTATTATAATTGAACTTATAGTCATATTATATATGTTTTCAAGGTCAAACATAGATATATTTCAGATAGTTCATCTTTAAACACTTCAGAGATCTACAGAATATGGCATTTAAAATGTTTTAATAATATAAGGCCCTTTTTTATGACAGTGAGACATGTCTGCTCCTGTAAGCACCAATCTACTTTGGAGAAGATGATGGGCATTGAAGAAACTCCATATAGAGTTTGCTTTCTTTGTGGCAAAAGTAAGCCACTGGGCAAGAAAGTGCTCTTGCCTCAGCTGCTGATAGTATGCTATCCAAATTGGACAAGCAGGACACAAGAGAAAGGGATTGCCAAATTAGCTAAGACAAGGCAAGACAGTTCTTTAGAATATCTACTTCCTAAAAGTCTGTAAGTTATGCTAGGGTGGTAGGCTGAAGATGGATGCCCCAACATTGCAGAGGAACTTTAGGTGACTGTCCAGACAGCCAACTGTTTCTGTCATTTCTCACAGTTTTTAGAAGTAGCTTGCTTGCACTTCCTCCTTACTGAGGTAATATTATTTCCTTCTTGGGTCTCTGATAAAGTTGAAGACTTTATATAGTTTTCCTTGTTACCAGATTAAGAAAAGAAATTTGCTGAAGAAATGTAAAGTGCATATGACAGAAAGACATTAAAAGATAGTTTTGATAATGCAAGTTAGAACAGAAAGTGAATTAGATACAACCTTTCAGACTCATCAGGATAGGAGAGATATGGAGTATATTCTCTGAATTTGTCAATTTTTTAATGGATTAGATATTGTTGACGTATTTATTGCCTGTGTATATTGTATATAGTTCTTATAAATACTCCAATAGTTTTTTATATTAGTTATATCTTTTTATTTTAGACAAAAAAGGGGGAATGTGGTAACATTTTGTTTGTACTCTAACAAATAAAGCTTACCTGGAGATCACAGTGCATAATTAGCCACTAGTAAACTATAGAGGCCAGGCAGTAGTGGCATACACCTTTAATTCTGGCACTTGGGAGGAGGAAGCCGGAAAATCAGGAGTTTAAGGCCATGCTAGGCTACAGGAGACTTAGCCAAGCTAAAAGAGAGACAGAGCTCACACTTTTGATCCCAGAACTTGGGAGGTAGACACAGGAAGTGATATATCTGGGTGGAGAGGAATATAAGGCAGGAGGAGACAGGAGGTCAGCCCTAATTGGTCTGAAAGTTTGTAGAGGTAAGAACTCTCTAGTGGCTGCTGCTCTGCTTCTCTGATCTTTCAGCTTTCACCCTCGATATCTGACTCTGGGTTTTTATTATTAAGACCAAGTAGAGAGTCTCCAGCCAGATGCAGAGGAAGCAAGATGAGAATGACTTACTGAGAAAAGGAAATGAGAGGCTATGAATTCATTCTGGGTTAAGAAAAATCAGGTTTGATCAAGGAAGACCCCATAAAAAATATCTGATAGGAGCAGATGCCCCAGATGATCCAACAATCCAAGTGCCTCTCTTGTAGTTTCCTCTGAGTTCTATGCCCAGAACAGTTCAAGACCAGAATACAGCTCTCAACCACTGCACCAATGCCTTCCTTCATGCTCTCATGCTCCCCACCATAAAGATGTTGGGCTGAACCTCTGAAACTAACCAGCCTTCAGGGAGAAGTGTGAGTAGCAGTGTGATTGACGGGCCAAGCTGCCAGGAGGAGAAGCCAGAATGACAGCAGTGGCTTCCAGAAATTATCTGACCACCAGAGAAAACAAGACATTCCATGACAAAACCAGATTTGATCAATACCTATTTACAAATCCAGCCCTATAGAATGTACTAGAAGGAAGACTCCAATCCAAGGAAGTTAGCTACACTCATAAAAACAAAGGCAATAGATAAGCCCACACCAGCAAGTTTCAAAGAAGAAATACACACACACACACACCACACACACACACACACACACACACACACACACACACACACACACCACGACCAATAACAAAAATAACAGGAACGAGCAATCACCGGTCATTAATATCACTTAATATCAATGGACTCAATTCACCTATAAAAAGACACAGGCTAACAGATTGGATATGAAAACAGAATCTATCCTTCTGCTGCATACAAGAAACACACCTCAACTACAAAGACAGACATTACCTCAGAGCAAAGGATTGGAAAAAGATTTTCCAATCAAATGAACCTAAGAAATAAGCTAGTGTAGCTATCCTAATATTTCACAAAATAGACTTCAAACTAAAATTAATCAAAAGAAATGAAGAAGGTCATTTCATATTCATCACAGGAAAAAATCCCTTGAGATGAAGTCTCAATTCTGAACATCTGTGCCCCAAATACAAGGATGCTCTCATTTGTAAAAGAAACATTATTAAAGTTTAAATCACACAACATGCCACACACACTAATAATGAGAGACTTCAAAACCCTGTTGTCACCACTGGGCCGATCTGCCAGACATAAGCTTAACAGAGAAATGGGGAACTAAGAGATGTTATTATTCAAATGGACTTAACAGACATCTATAGAACATTTCACCTAAATAGAATATACCTTCTTCTCAGCACCTCATGGATCCTTCTCCAAAATTGACCACATACTTGGTAACAAAGAAATATTAACAATTACAAAAAATGGAAATAATCCCCTGTGTCTTATCAGACCATCATGGCTTAAAGTTAGAATTCAACAACAACACCACTAATTGCAGAAAGCCTACAAACTCATGGAAACTGAGCAATGCTCAACTGAACCACCACTGGGTCAAGGAAGAAGTAAAAAGATTTCCTAAAATTCAATGAAAATAACTGCAAAACATACCCAAACTTATGGGACACAATGAAAGCAGTGCTAAGAAGAAAGTTCATAGCAATAAATGCCTACATAAAGAAGCTGGAAAAATACCACACCAGTGAATTAACAGAACACTTGAAAGCCCTAGGACAAAAAGAAACAAACTCACCCAGGAGGAGTAGATGGTGGGAAAATAGCAAACTAGCGCTGAAATCAACAAAATAGAAACAAATCAATACAAAAAAATCAATGAGACAAAGAGTTGGTTCTTCAAGAAAATCAGCAAAATAGATAAACCATTATATAAACTAACTAAAAGGCAGAGAGAAAATATCCAAATTAACAAAATCAGAAATGAAAGGAGGGACACAACAACAGATATGGAGGAAATCCAGAGAATCATCAGATCATACTTCAAAAACCTGTACTCCATAAAATTGGAAAACTTAAAGAAATGGACAATTTTCTGAATAAGTATCACATATCAAAATTAAATCAAGACCAGATAAGCAAATTGAAAAGACCAATAACCACTAAGGAAATAGAAACAGCCATCAAAAATCTCCCAACCAAAAAAAAAAAAAAAAAAAACCCAGGACCACATGATTTCAGCACAGAATTCTACCAGATTTTCAAAGA
>JAQHUG010000025.1:3758280-3789977 GCA_028555095.1 Dicrostonyx torquatus | reverse complement strand
GAAATCCAGAGAATCATCAGATCATACTTCAAAACATGTACTCCACAAAATTGGAAAACTTAAAGGAAATGGACAACTTTCTGGATAAATATCACTTACCAAAATTAAATCAAGAACAAATAAACAAATTAAACAGACCTATAACTACTAAGGAAATAGAAACAGCCATCAAAAATCTCCCAACCAAAAAAAAAAAAAAAAAAAGCCCAGGACCACATGATTTCAGCACAGAATTCTACCAGATTTTCAAAGAACTAGTACCAATACTCTACAAATTGTTTCACACAATAGAAACATAAGGAACATTGTCAAACTCTTTTTATGAGGCTACAGTTACCCTGATACCCAAACAACACAAAGATACAAGTACGAAAGAGAATTGCAGACCAATTTTCCTCATGAACATTGATACAAAACTAGTCAATAAAATACTGGCAAACCAAATCCATCACCATGACCAAGTAGGCATTATCCCAGAGATATAGTGATGATTCAACATACAAAAATCCATAAATGTAATCCACCATAAACAAACTGAAAGAAAAAAATCATAAGATCATCTTGTTAGATGCTGGAAAAGTCTTTGACAAAAGTCAACACCCCTTCATGATAAAAGTCTTGGAAAGAGCTGGGATACAAGGAACATACCTAAACATAATAAAGGCAATATACAGCAAGGTAACAGTCAGCATCAAGCTAAATGGAAAGAATCTCAAAGCAATCCCACTAAAATCAAGAATAAGACAAGGTTGTCCCCTCTCTTCATGTCTATTCAATATAGTCCTTGAAGTTCTAGTTAGAGCAATAAGACAATAAAAGGAGATCAAGGAACTACAAATTGAAGAAGTCAAACTTTCATTATTTGCTGATGATACGATAGTATACATAAGTGACTCCAAAAATTCTACCAGGAAACTCCTCCAACTGATAAACATCTTCAGAAATGTGGCAGGATACAAGATTAACTCAAAAAAAAAAAACCCAAAAAACAGAAGCCCTCCTATATACAAATGATAAATGGGAAAAAGAAGAAATCAGAGAAACATCACCATTTACAATAACCACAAATAACATATCTTGGGGTGACTAACCAAACAAGTGAAAGACCTGCATGACAAGAACTTTAAATCTTTGAAGAAAGAAATTGAAGAAGATATCAGAAAATGGAAAGATCTCTGATGGAGAAGCCTTGTTAGCCAATTATCTTTAAGAGGTGGGTTCAAGTTAAGACGTGGCTTTCTGGGACCTGGGGAAAATGGGTGCAAGGCCCAGGTGTGCTCTCAGTGTGATTCCTGTGGGGCATAGGTGAGCTTGGACTTCTCATTTCTGTTTCATGAGTTTTCCCCTTATAATAAATAAAAATATAATTGTTTTATTCGTTAGTTAGCCTGTTTATTTCCTGAATTGAACTAATTTTTACAGTTGGTGCCCAATTCGTGGGGCTAGAGTCTCCAGCGGTTCTGGCCAACAACGATCAAGCTCCAAGCTGCCGTTCATTTTGGGTATAGAATTCCTCCGCAGCAGCCCTGAGTAGTCACTAGTGAGGTCCTTTGTATTTCCTCATTAAATGCCTCAGAGCCATGCAGTCACAGAAGGCCAAGGTGCCCGGGGACTTGGAGTGGCTCTGGGTCCCATTTTTCCACAGAGCAGAAACTCAGGTGAGATGCGGGCTTCCCTGGGGCCTCTCTGGGGCTTCCCCAGGGCTTCTCCAGGGCTTCCCCAGATGCCTCTATTTGGCATTGCTACCTTGCTATTCTAGTGCTTGTGTGGCCATCGACCAGTCAGGAACTTCTGCGGAGCACACAGTCTGTGATTTGCACTAAATAACTGTTTTTAATCTGAGCATATCTTTCAACATTTAATTTATAATTTATAAGGGAAAATTCACGGACAATTTAACCATCCAGGAGTTCAATAGCCTTTTTACTTACACCATGTACTATGTTATGCAAGGTTTATATGATTTCTCTCCTACATCCCTCTATTTGATTCTGGGGATTAGTTTTGTCATTCATATTTTCTCCTTAAAAACATGATTTGATAATAGGGCCAAGAATGAGGTATTTTAGAAATGATACAGTCTTTACAGACTGACAATGATCAACTAAAAGGGAAATTCAATACTCTGGAGAAGGATACAACCAATTTGACAAACAAAACCCAGTCAATAACAGAGGGTACTGAGACACTGTCTGAGAGAATTTATACTATTGAATGTATTGATCAGACTCTGTTAAAGAATTATGATAGATGGACTGGTAGAATGTCTCTCCAGGAAGGTAATATGCATGCTATAAAATTATGTCCAAGGATAAGACATTATCTCTACTGGACAGACTTCATACCTTGAAATCCTCAATGAGGGCATTAGAACAGAACACCAGACAGGAGATCCAAACTTTACAAAAGGCAGTAGTAAAAAGACTTGAAAAGATTGAGGAATTTTTTTTTTGAATTTGATGACCAGGGACAAAAGACAAAATTTAGCCTCATCAGTACATACCAAACTCCAGGATAGCTTACCCAGAGTTCTACCTGCTTTTCCAGTGATACCATCAGAAAGAGTATTTAGCATCAAATACCCTAAAGTAGTCAAAGAATATACATGAGAGCCCATACATATGACTGATCTAAAGAAAATTAAACAAACAATTGTATATTAAAGAATACATTTATCCTTCATTGGGGAAATGATCAAAAGGTGGGGTGCAAGCAACAAAGCAATGTCTCAAGACTGGATTCAGTTTATCTCAGCAGTCCTAGAAAATGGGACTGCAGTTGCTTTGGAGGTAATACTAGAGGAAAGAGGTGAATATTTTAGAGCAACAGAAAAAAGAAAAAGGGACTTCAGATTTCCCATGATCAAATTTTGGGTGAGGGACTTTACTCTGATCCTCAGGATCAAGTTCTTTACAATGAACACACTTTGTCCCTATGTAGCACAGCAGCTTTAAATGCTTAGGACAGAATTCAGGAACCAAGAAATAGAGATGAATCATATATTAGGGTTAAACAGGGTCAGAGAGAAACTTTTAGTGACTTTTTTTTTTTTAAAGATTAACTAAGGCTGTATAAACAGGAGTAACAAACCCAGAAGTTAGACGTGTACTAATTAAATCTTTCTTTGGTTTTTGAGAATTCCAACTTGGAAAGCAAAAAAGGTCCTTGGGCTTTTAAAGGTCGGATAAGCATCAATGGATGAATGGATCTTACATACAATGAATGTTGAGACACTTGACTATAGTACTAAAGCTTGGCAGGAGAAACAATTTCCAATGATATGAGGAGAAATCAAAATAGCAAATGTTTTAATTGTGGTAAAATAGGACATCTGAGAATGGATTGTAGACAAGAAATTCCTAGGAATAATGTCCCTTCTGGGAATGACAAGAATGGGAGGACTCAGCATTCAGGTATATGTAGGAGGTGTGGCAAAGGCTGACATTGGACCAATAAATGTAGGTCAACAAAAGACAGACAAGGTAACCAGATACCATCAGAAAACTCCTTGGGGGGGCTCTCTCAGGCCCCCATGGCAAACATGGTCCAATCATTCCCAGTTACAGTGGAGAACATGTCTCACCAGGAAAATTTAAAAATCCAGAGCCTTCTGTAAAAGGCTGTACTGGTCTGGATGATGGAATAGATGTGGAGGACAAATCAAACACTTCAATAGGACAAGGAAATGTACATTCTATCAGACTTTTATAAATGATCAAAGATCAAAGCTAAGGGTGTGTATAGAAGGCATTTTTATTGAAGACTTACTAGACACAGATGCAGATGTAAGTATCATTACTTCAGAAACTTGGCATCCAAATTGGCCTCTTCAAGAGTTAGATGTTCAGTTTCTAGAAATTGGAACCCTATCTCAAGTGAAACAAAGCATGAGATGAGTTGAATGCATAAGGCCAGAAAGGCAGAGAGGAAGACTGAGGCCATTTGTAGCTAATATTGCAGTAAATTTGTGGGGTCATGACCTACTGCAGCAGTGAAATACCCATGTTCTTGGATAGGTAGAATTAACAGTAAAAATGGTAATTTTGCCAAAAGCAATCTACAGATTCAATACAATACCCAACAAAATCCCAGCAAAATTCTTCACAGAATTTTGTGAATGGAAAGAACAATATTCAACTTCAGATGGGAAACAAAAAACCCAGAATAGCCAAAACAATCCTGTACAATAAAGGAACTTCTGGAGGCATCATCATCCATAACTCCAAACTCTACTGTAGAGCTACAGTAATAAAAACAGCTTTGTATTGTCATGAAAACAGACAGGAAGACCAATGGAATCAAATTGAAGACCCAGATATCAATCCTCACACCTATGAATACCTGGTTTTTGATAAAGAAGCAAAAATTACAAAATGGAAAAAAGAAAGCATCTTCAACAAATGGTGCTGGCATAACTGGATATCAACATGTAGAAGAATAAAAATAGATTCATATCTATCACCATGCATAAAACTCAAGTCCGAATGGATCAAAGACCTCAACATAAAACCAACTGTACTGAATCTCACAGAAAAGAAAGTGGGAAATAGCTTTGAATGCTTTGGCACAGGAGACCACTTCCTAAATATAACTCTAGTAGCATAAGCACTGAGAGCAATAATTATTAAATGGGACCTCCTGAAACTGCGAAGCTTCTGTAAAGTAAAGGACACAGTCAACAAGACAAAACAGCAGCCTATAGAATGGGAAAAGATCTTCACCAACCCCACATCTGACAGAGTACTGATCGCCAAAATAAAGAGCTCAATAAACTAGTCATCAAAAGAACAAATAATCCAATAAAAAATTGGGTACAGACTTAAACAGAGAACTTTCAACATAGGAATCTCAAATAGCCAAAAGTCACTTAAGGAAATGCTCAACATCCTTAGATACCAGAGAAATGCAACTTTGAGTACCATCTTACACCTGTATGAATGGCCAAGACCAAAACAACTGATGACAACTTATGCTAGAGAGGATGTGGAGTAAGGGGAACACTCCCCCATGGCTGGTAGGAGTGCAAACTTCTACAGCTGTTTTGGGTTTCAGTATGGCAATTTCTCAGAAAATTAATAATCAATCTATTTCAAGACCCAGCAATACCACTTTTGAGTATATACTCAAAGGATGCTCAATCAATTCACAAGGACATTTGCTCAACTATGTTCATAACAGCTTTATTCATAATAGTCAGAACCTGGAAATAACCTAGATGCCCCTCAACCAAAGAATGGACAAAGAAAATGTGATACATTTACACAATGGAGTACTACTAAGTGGTAAAACAATGGTATCTTGAAATTTGCAGGCAAATGAACAGAACTAGAAAAAAACAAACTGAGTGAGGTAACCCAGACCCAGAAAGATAAATATAATATGTACTCAGTCATAAAGCAAAAGACAAAGAATAACCAGCCTAAAGTCCACAACCCCAGAGAAGCTAGACGACAAAGACATACATGGATCTACCTAGGAAGGAGAAAAAGACAAGATCGCCCAAGTAAATTGAGAACATGGGGAGCAGGGAAAGGGTGGGAAGGGAGCAGGAGGAAGGAAGGAAGGGGAGTGGAAATATATATATACCTCAATTAAAAACAACATAGAAAGACCTAGTGGAATTTGCCCTAAATCATAGTGTTCCACTGACTTTGGGCATCTTGACTCCAAGGTCCCTGAATGTAGACCTTTGTTTTATGTGACTTCCAGCCAATTGGGAACATAGATTCAAGCTCTTCACCAAAGTTTTCAGACCTTCTTTCTCCAGAGTTTCCCTCCCACGTGCTGTCTCAACTTTCTTTGGAATCCCCAAAAACATATATTGCTGTGAGGGCATCACATGAGTTTTCCAAGTACTGTTCATTTCTTTCTGTGATTTAGACCAGATATCTCATCAGGCCTCTCCTGAAGTTCATTCTGTTTTGCTTCTGCTGCCTTAAATCTCAGAGGACACTGTTCTAATAGGATTTCCATTCTAGCCGGGCGGTGGTGGCTCACGCCTTTAATCCCAGCACTCGGAGGCAGAGACAGGCGGATCTTTGTGAATTCGAGGCCAGCCTGGTCTACAAGAGCTAGTTCCAGGACAGGTTCCAAAAGCTACAGAGAAACCCTGTCTCGAAAAAACAAAACAAAAAAAAATTTCCATTCTAGACATCCTACTTTTTGGAGACTTTTCATTGATTTTTTTTTAATCCCTGAATATGAATCATGCCTTTCTGTTTCTTTGTCTATCTTGGAATTTTAGGTCCCAAAATAAAAACCAGTTGTCATGTGTTTCTTCTTGCAAGAAGGGCAGAACACAAAAGGCGTCACTCTGTACCCCCAGGCTGCTTGGAATTCACTATGTAGAGCAGGCTGGCCCCAAACACTCTTCCTCCTCCGGCCTCCTGAGTACTGAGATTGTTAGTGTGCTTCTTGGCCCTCAGTAAGGTTTTAGACAAAGAAACATCTTTCAAATGTAGGTTCTTGGGCTCACAAGATGTCTGAGTGGTTTAGAATGCTTCCTGCATGCCAGGCAGTGGTGACACATGCCTTTAATCCCAGCACTCAGGAGGCAGAGGTAGGCTGATCTCTGTGAGTTCGAGGCCAACCTGGTCTACAAGAGCTAGTTTCAAGACAGTCAGGGCTGTCTCGAAAAAAAAAAAAAGACTAGGGTTCAGTTCCCAGAATCTCCATCATGAGATGCACAATTGCCTGTTGTCAAATATAATTTTAAGATGTGTTACATCTGTTTATGCTGTGGAACATTTGTTTAATTATGCAAAAATATATTATGTTCTTTTGTGTTGCATTTGTTTAACTCTGTGAGGCTGTGCTACTTTGCCTGTCTAAAATACCTGATTGGTCAGAGAAAGAACTAAATAACCAATAGCTAGGAGGATAAAGGATAGGTGGGGCTGGCAGGCAAACAGAATAAATAGGAAGAGAAATCTGGGGAGAGAAGATCAAGATACGACAAAAGGAGAAAGAGAGGAAGACATCAGGGCCCAGCTACACAGCAAGCCACAGAGTAAGAAGTAAAGAAAAGGTATATGGAAATAGAGAAAGGTAAAAGTTCAGAGGCAAAAGATAGAGGGATAATTTAAGTTAAGAAAATCTGGCTAGAAATAAGCCAAGCTAAGACCTGGCATTCGTAAGAAAGAATTAAGTCTCCATGTGATGGGCCCCACAAGGAATAAAGACCAAAGAGTAAAGAGTAAAAACAACCAGCTACAGCCTGTAACTCCAGTTCCAGAGTATCTGATGCTTTCTGGCCTATGGACACGTGCACACATATGGTGTATGTGGGGTCATGCAAGTCTATATCTATATCTATATATAAGTTTTTTAACCCATTAGAAAAATTGGGTTCTTACCTGTAAGTCAAATTCTCTGAGCCTGTGTATATTAGCTGAACAATGAGCCAGTGACTGGTCAGAAATTACATTTAGCCACCTCATGCTGTAAGGTCCCCATAGACTACCAAGAGACTTGTGTCACTGGAGAACACACTCCAGGTTCAGACAGTATACAGGTAGGTATTCCACAGCCCTTCTCTCCAGGTCCTCTCATGCCCCCACCCCACTACTGTGAAGGAACTCAGATCCACCCTCAATATGATCTTGATTGAGGATGTCTGCAAACTTGGGCATGTGTACAATCTTCTAGTCATCCTGAGAGATGGAGGGGAGCTCATTACAGCAACTTCTTTCTCACACCTCCCGATTAAAGTTCTGGGAAATCTTATTTCTTGCCCTGAATAGGACTGTCCTATCTGTGATTGTGATTGGTCTCCCCTGCTCCTTTGCCAAAAAGGTCTCCTTTGTGGTTGACCAATGCCCAAGCCTGTGGGTTTTCCTACTTTCATCCCAATTTAAATCACACTAGCCTCCTGCAGGAAAGCCACTAACTCTCACCAGGATCTCCCCACTGATGAGTCAGGTACATAGATTAAAAAAAAAAAAGAAGTCATTGAAACAGTGGCAGCCTTCTGATGTCCCTATTCTGTTTGGTAATCTTTCTGAAACAAACCCTGGTCTTGGTAGATTGCTAGTGTTCTCAAATGCTTACTACGGACAGTTGTCCTGTTCAGTTCGGTCCCTTTCCGTTCCTCCCCTTCACTCTAGGCCACAGTGGCCGCTTACTTTACACTACAGGTTTTTGCTGTTGTTCTTTTTGGTAAATTCTCTCTTTGTGTTTGGAGATTATAATATAATTACATCATTTCTCCCTTTTTCTCTCTTCTTACCCTCCTATATACCTCTCCTCGCTCTCTTTCAAATTCACAACCCCTTTTTCCATTCAGTTTTACACGCATATATGTGTATACATATATATCCCTAAATACAACCTGCTGTGTCTATATAATATTACTTTTATGTATGTCTTCAGGGTTGACCCTTTGGTATTGGATAACTCACTGGTGTGCTTTTCCCTGGAGAAGACGATCTCTTCCACTCTCAGCAGCCCTTAGTTGCCTAGATTTCTACTATGTAGAGTTGAGGCCTCATGGCCTTCCCCTCGACCACATAGCAAGTCTATTGGTGTTGTCCTTGTTCAGATCACGTTTAGGCAGTCATGCTGGTGAGACTTTATGAGTGTAGCTTCTGCCATCACAAGGACACAGAGGTAGGGTTTCATGTAACCCAGTTTGGCCTCTAACCCACTATGTAAAAAACGTTCTGATTTCCCCGCCTCTACTTTCTGGCCTCTGGGATTACACATATATGCCAGAATATGTAGTTTACTTGGTTCTGGTCCAAACACAGGACTTTATACATACTAAGCCATCATTCTACCAACTGAGCTATGGTCCAGTGCCTGTGGCTCTTTGGGGAGGGAATTTTACCAAGTTCTTTCTTCTTTTTTCTTCTCCATCCCAGAAGCCTCACTTAATGTCAACACTTGAAGGTGGTTAATTCTAAGACTACTGCTATACGGGGACTTTGGCTATGCCTATATTGTTACCCGAGGTCTGTTGTCTTAGTGGCCTTTGCTCCTGAGCCGTGCTTCTCTTCACCCATGCCCATCTTCAATCTCACCCTTCCTTCATTCTAGGCCAGGCCAGTGGCTTGCTTTAAACTGCAGAATGCAGTGGAATCATCAAAATGTCAGCTCCAAGCTTATGCACTTAAAATGCCCAGCAGCCCCCATTCCCAATGCTCTTAGGAGACTTGAGCTGCCACATAAAAAGCCAGTCACCCCGTGGAGAAACCACAAGGAGCGAGCATGTGGAAAGCACAAGACCCTCAGACCAAATGGAAGGAAGGTTGATAAGTTGATAGTAAAAAATGAGGTTCCAGGAATTCAACCTAAATGAAGCCAGCCCCAGCTCAGGCTGTTTGTAGATGTGTAAAGAAGCCAGGGAGCCCCAGCAGGCTTCACCAGGCCAGAGCTTAGCCATCCCTTCCATGTCCTATCTGTACGCCTGACTTGAAAAGTCATGAGAAAGAATAAAATTGAGGGCCATGCTAAGCTTTCAGTTCACAGGTAGTTAGTGGTTAACCATTAAATCCAGGTAACCAGAGCTGAACTGTTTCTAGTTTTGGTGCACACACATCTGTCTGGATTAAAAGACTCCTGATCTGGACTCTTTACTCCCTGCCCCAGTGGTATGATGTGCTGTGTACATACATGTCACAGGATGCATGGAAAAGGTTCCATTTGTCCAATGTTCTTCAGATAACACAGCAAAAAATAGACCCTTAATAAGAGGCTTCATGTTGACACAGTTGATACAATCATGAGTCACACCACCGATTACAGCCCAGGAACAAGACTGATTATCCCTTTGGAGTCACTGAATCATGCTGGCGGGACCCAGGCAGCACTTCCCCATCAGTCCTCCCTTCTAACATCACAGAGCCTCATCAGTAAAGCCTGCTGATGCTAGAGAACTGCGCTGGTCCACAGCCCTCCTCAATGCTGTTTGGGTCCTGTGGACTTTTCTTCTCTGAGCCAAGGCATCAGTCAGGTTACTTACATGGAAGGAGCTCAACGTCAGCTGGATGAAGAGTCGGATAAGCTTTGAAAATCCTTCAAGTTGGTCATCAGTGAAGAAAGAGAAGAGGACCTCATGAACCCCCAATAAAGGAATGAGGAGCAGCGTGGACTTTGCCAATCTGAAAATGACACCAAAGTAGCTGTTTTAAGGGTCTCGCTGGGACTAGGCGACATTTACCGCCCTGCTGTGCACACCTGTATCACAAATCTCCCACACTTTAACAGCTGGTTTGACCTTTGTGACCTTCCTCACTCTTGTATCCCTGCACATAGCAGATATCCAGGGAGCATTTACAGAGTAAATGAAGGAATCATCCCCCACAGGATGTCATGGCTACAGATATTGATGTGTCTGATGGATAATCCACTTCTGTGCTAGAAGCTGCCACCCTTAGATACCATTCAAGTTTTCCTAGTAGGTGGCTAGCTGCTCCCTATCCTGTTTTCCCCTCCCCAGAAATTCAGTACTTCCAATGTCAACCTCAGATGGAAAAGAAAATGAGCTGCCCAGGGCCACATAGACACCAAGGGGCTGTTCCTGTCCCTGCACACCAGGCTTCATACTCCAAACTGGGCTTAATCATTGCCCTTAGCTGCCCCTCAATCCTGTGACAGTGAGCGCTGCAGGAAATGGAAAACTGATCCTCCTCGTAAAGTACGGTGTGGAGGTTGGAGGTTGTTTATGGACTACACACAAAAAAGACAAACATTCCTTTGTATCACCCAAGAGCAAAGCGCACAGCTGGAGCCCAAGTGCTCCAAACTGGTGAATCCCAAGCACTGCTGGCTATTAAAATTCCTTCCAAAACCTTTAAGATATATACAGCGCGTCCTCTGAATGTGTAGGTTCCCCTCTGGAGGATCCAACCAACTGTAAATTGACTGACACCATTTCTTCAACTGTGTCTCTATTGGATATGCACAGATCTGTTTTCTTGTCATTTATCTCTAGACATTGCAACTATTTATACAGCATTCACACTGGTTTGTGTACTTGACGTAATCCAGAGATGATTTAAAGCATCTGGGAGGGGTGGAAAGATAGATGAGCGGTTGAGAATGCTTGCTCTTCTTCCAGGGGACCCCAGCTCTATTCCCTACATCCACATCAGGCAGCTCACAACCACCTGAAAATCCTGCTCCAAGGAAGCTGATGCTTTCCTCTGGCTGCCATGGGCACCTGCACACACCTGACATGCACCCACATAGATGTAGATGTATATACATCACACCTAAACAAAAATAAATTTTACAAAAAAGTGTATGGAAGATGTACAAACACTTAAAGGATAACAGCACCTCAGGGGGGTTATGGAATAGATCTCCGTGTCCGTCAAAGAACATCTTTCTGGGTCCCAGCGTGGACACCCTGGGGCCAAACTTCTGGAGGCTGTTCTCTGAGAGTGTAAAGTCTTACAGAACTCCACAGGGGACTCTGAGAAGTAGAGGAGCCTCGGAACAACCTTGTTCACCACTGATCTGTTTCTTGATTTGAAGCTAACTGAATTAACAAAGGTGACTCATTAGCAAAGGAGAAAAATGAAACTGGTGTCTAATCCACACTGGAAAAAACAGAGCTTAATTGTAATGTGTTTTTCACCCAAGTACTTAAAGAGCCAGAGTAGGATAGGAGGAAGCCCACCCCCAACACACACACAGGAGTAAAGATGCAGAAGGTCAATATGGTCAGCAGTCCATTTACCATTTTTCCAAAAGATTGAACTCTATCCTATGTCTATGAGATGCATTCAAATGCACGGGTATCCATGCAGCAAAACACTTTTCTTTAGAGCCATCACACAGGAGGGACTGCTCCTGTGGGTCAGATGTCCCCAGAGCCTTGACAGTCAGGGGAACCAGCAACGGGGAGGTGGATGACAGACCCTGGGTATCTGCTTTTCCCAAAAAGAGCTCAGATCTACTTCTGCCCCCGCACCCACCCACATGGGAGTCACTTAGGAAAGACTATTTCCAGGGAGAATTTTTTCTTTTCCTTTTTTTTGGTTGCTGAGGATTGAAACCAGGGCTTCACGTGTGCTGAGCACATGACTCTATCACTGAGCTACATGCCCTGATCCTCAGGGTTATTTTGTTGATTTAAATATCCTGGAAAGTTTTTAGACCCCTTTGGCTCAAAGATTGCCAAACAAAGAGCACAGATTGAAAGCTGACCTGAATACTCCTTGGCTTAGGTCATAGAGTTATTTTTACTATAGGAGCCATCTTTAGTAAGAAGATGTAAGTGAGGATGCTCAAGTTTTAATCTTTTGAAAACTGGAGCAATCTGATGACACGGGCCCCAAACTCCTGCTTGACAATTGACTATAGCTGGTGATTCTCCCTTTCGACTCTGAAGTTTAGAGGGAACCTGCAGCCTCCCGCCTCCTCATGGCCTGCACTCTTCACGTTACTTGCTCTGCACTGACAAGAGTCTGAACTTGTGACTCTTAACTCTGTGTTATCTGGATTAACAACACACATTAGCATATGTGCAGACCCATGTCTCATCAGCAGTTGATGTTTGGGCCTAGAGTGGCAAGTTTGAGTTTTTGCACGTGAGTATAGGTGCCTATGGATGTTGGAAGCATCTGATCTTCCACTTACAGGTAGATGTGAGCCATATGACATTGGTTCTAGTAACCAAACTCAAGTCCTCTGCAAGTGTAATATGTGTTCTTAAACACTGAGCCATCTCTCTGGCCCAATTATGGGTTTTAAAGTACATTTTAACTTTGGAATGACTTTACTTCTACAGAATGGCATCAAAGAGAACACAGAGGGCTTCCACATCTCCTTGCCTCCATCCCCCTAGTGTTCACAGATGGTGTGGCCATAGTCTATCCTCCAACACCAGGAAGCCAGCCTTGGAACCAGACTAGGGATAAATTCTAGATGTTATTAGATTTTACCTGTTTTCCATTTCCATCCTGTCCACACCAGGATCCAGGCAAACATCACTTGTCTAATGGCATATTGGGCCACTTTTGTCACTGCCAGTCCTCTGGGTAGACAGGCTGTAACTCCCACTGCTCATGCCTTTCTAACATCTCCTTAGACAGAAGGACAATTTGTGTCCCAGCCCAAATGAAAGCCATAAATAGTCACAAATGTTTACTCTTTCAGACTGTGTGTATGCTTCTTTTTCATCCATAGCCACTTGTTTATTTAAGTGGTACAGTTTGTCACAGTCATGTAAGTATTCAACAAATATTTATTAGCTCATCTGCTCTGGGTATATGAGTGGGTACAGAGGGAGTGGGGAGCTCAAACCAAGGGCAGTAGGACACAGGGACAGCACACAGGTCAGGGCTCAAATAGCCATGTCACCAACCACCCGGTGAGGCCTTGGGGAAATTCTTCAACCTCTTTGTTCATTAGTTTCCTCATTTACAGAAAGACGATTATACAAATAGTATAATAATATAATAGTATAATATATATAATATATAGTATAATATATAAAATATATAGTATAATATATAATATAATGGTATAATAATAGTCGTATTGACCAGGTGGGGTCCTTATAAGGATTGGACAGATAACGCTGTATGTTTGTGTGTGTATGTGCATGTGTGTATGTCTGTCTGTCCGTCCGTCTGTGTCTGGTGTTTTCCTCAATTGCTTTTTACTTTCTTCGTTGAGATATTGTGCCTCACTGAGTCTGAAACTCACCAATTCAGCTGGACTGTCTGGCCAGTGACCTCTAAAGATCTTATTGTCTCTACCTCCCCGGATTTGCACACAGGGGCTGGGAATTCACACCTGGGTTCTCATGCAGTAAGCTCTTTCCTGATTAAACAATCCCCCAGGCCCCTTTTTTTACTTAAAATTTTGATAAAGGGTCTCACGAAGTCATCCAGGCTAGACGGGAACTCACTCTACAGCTCATGCTAGCCTTGAACTTGCAGTCCTTGTGCCTCAGCCTCCCCAGGAGCTAGGACGACAGGCCTGTGCCACCGTGCTCAGCTGCCATCATTTGAAAAAAAAATAAATAACCTGCCTTTAAATAGCTGGTTTAGTCTGTGTTTCATTGTTCTGACAGGCATTTGTGAGCAAGGAGGAGAGACTTGTTTCGGGGTCACACTTTCAGAGACTTAAGCCATGGTCACTTGACCACTTTTTTTTAGCGGGGAGGGCCTGTGTGGAAACATCATAACGTGGAGGGAAGGACATGACCCACAAAGTTGCACACCTCATGGTGACCAGCAGACAAAGAGAAAGAGGAAGAGACCAGCCTCCAATTACCCCTTCCAGGGAGCCATTTCCTTCTACTAGGCTCCACCTCCTAAAGATTCTACACCCTGTCCCCAATGGTGCTACAAGCTGGAGGACAAATATTCGACCCACGCACTCTTAAGTTATGCTGAAGACCCTGGCATGGCAGGTGCTATAGCTCCAATGATTCTTGTCAGTTTAGCTTCCGTTCGTGACGTCACTGGTCTGTTGCTGATGGGGTTCAGAGTGGGATAAGCCGAAGGGATTGGATAACACTATCGAAGTGAAAGATCATTGTGTTTGTGCCCTTGTTCTCCTGCAGTGGTGTGTGTAACCTAGAAAGGATTTTCTGAGCTTTTCCTGAAGCATGCCCTGAGACCCTCCTTAGAGAGATGCCTGCCCCATTCCCACAGGAAAGGAGTGGCCTTATTAGTGAAGGTGTCAGGCCACAGAGAAGCATGTGAACTCACAGGTCTTGCTACATCCCCAGTCTATTACTACCAGACCACACCCCATTTGTCCAGTAATATCTCTCCAGGACTGTCTGTACCTTATCAAACCTAGCATTCAAATAACACGTTTGTGCCTTCATGGCCTTGAGAAAGCTCCCATGATGCACAAAACTTCTAAACCTGGATGTCTCTGTTTCCTGTTAATCATCTAATCCACACAATTTTCCAACCCAAGCCGAGGTCTCTATGAGTCTAAGTTAAACCTTCCCTCTCTCATGCTGACCATCAAAAACTCCTTTCAGAAAAGAGAATGGAGTGAGCTATGTGAAGAAATGATTTTCCCCTATAAAGTCATTGTGAGCTTGGGCTGCATACATTACATGGAAAGCAAAGACATTAATAAAGGGAGAGAGCTGTCTCCCTCCTGGAGACCACAGGGAATGGTGATGGGGGAAGGGCTGAGGGTCTGTCATCCTGTGAGGACATGCTCACCCTTCACCCTTGCCACAGTTTACCCTCAAGCCAGATAGTAGAGCCAATTATTGTTTCCTTTACCTGAGGGTGTAGGCCCTTGGGGAAAGCTAAGAAGACAGAGGGATCTCTTGCTTCTAGAAATTCACCTCTTGGGTAAGAGCTACATGTGTTTAATTTAAACCTTCCTAATACAGACTCCTGGAGAGGGGCCGATGCTCGGGCACTACATTCTGAGATTCTCAAAATCTCAGAAGACCAAAGACAGTCTCAAATCTACTAGACTTTAGGGACATAGTCCTCTTTCTGGGGGTTTTTGTAGAAAAATTAACATGGAGGGGACACGGAAGAGGGCAGTGTAAGAGGGCGGGCATGGCAATACCCACTGATGTGATAGCTTCCATGGCTTACCAAGAGCAAAATGCACAAGCAGGCTCACAAATCCTGTAGGGCTCTCCAGCTCAGAGAGCACAGTGAGAGAGCATGTCTGTGTCTTCAGAGACAAGTCCCACAGTCAGCAAACGAGTAGGATCGTGCCAACCAACCCCGTTATGCTCTCCATGGGAAAATTGTAAGTCAGCAGAAAAGATACGGCCAACCAAAATGGCAGAGAAAATCACCTAAGGAGGACATTTTCAGGTCTTATCCCATTGGCTCTGTGAAAGCTAACTGGAGAGATGAACCCCCTCCCAAAGAGAAGCTGAGAGTAAGGGCTGGGAGGGGATCCATAGGTACCTGTTGACACCGCTATTGTGCTCTGACACTGTGCTCGCCAAACGCTACTCTGGCAACCTCTGGATTTGTGGCTCTTCTTTGAGACCAGAAAACCTTATGAAGCACTTGAGGACTTGTAGAGGAACACTCTTCCTTCATCACCACCTTCCACAGACTTCAAAAATGCACGATAGTCTAGTAGCTAACTCGCCAAGGAGAGGCCTCTCCCCCAGGGCAGCCTTTGGGTAGACTCACACCAAGGTTCTTCTCAAGCATTTTTCTCGAACAAGGGTGGGAAGAGGAAAAGGCCGATTCCAGGCAGATTGCACATGTCTGCCAATGTTATTCTATCGCCCTCAAAAGCATTCCTCTTTGGTCATTGCCCAGCCATGTGGTTTTCCCCCTGTGTCTTAACCTACCCTTCCCCAGATCAGCGCTACCCAGCGAGGCTGCATAGAAACACATTCACCATGGTCCTAGAGGGAAGCTCCATGTGCTAGTCACTAGAGCATCGGATCAGTAGTCCTCTGACCTGACTGTCTATCAGAATCTCCACGGGAAGTCTCTAAGAAGTCCACATGGTAAGACTCTATCCCACATGGTCTGAGTGAACCACCCAGGGGTGAGGCCCACAAGGCTGTGTTTAGAGCCAGCTCTCAGCAGAGGCTCATAGAAGCTAAACTGGGCAGCTATTGGGAGTCACTGAGGGTCTAGAGCATGGAGATATGCCCAGGGGAACTTGGTGGACTTTGCCATGGGTGCAAAGCCATAGGTGTCAGTCTTTGGGTCTCATGAGACCATGGGATGTATGCTGGCTAGTTTTATGACAACTTGACATAAATCAGGATCATTTGGAAAGAGGGAATCTCAACTGAGAATACACCCCCACCAGATTGGCTCATGGGCAGGCATCCTTTTTGATTGATGATAGATATGGGAGGACCCTCTCATTGTGGGTGGAGCTACTCTGAAACTGGTGGTTCTGGGTACTATAATAGAGCAAGCTGAGCAAGCCATGAAGAAGCAGCCATTGAGAAGCCCTCTTCCATGGCCTCTACATCAGTTCCTGCCCCCTGAGTCCTGCCTTGAGTTTCTGCCCTCTGCCCTAACTTTCCCAGATGATGAGCTATAGCTACAAGATGAGATAAACCATTTCTCCCCAAGTTGCTTTGGTCATGGTGTGTTATCACAGTTACAGGATCCCTAGCTGGGTGTGTTATCACAGTTACAGGATCCCTAGCTGGGTGTGTTATCACAGTTACAGGATCCCTAGCTGGGTGTGTTATCACAGTTACAGGATCCCTAGCTAGGACAGAACTCACCTTTCTTTACTTCTGTCTCCTACATGTCTTTTCCTCTGTCGTTTCTGGAGGTACCCTGGTGGTCAGAGCACTTGCATGTCGTGGGGGGGCACCCCTTGAGTAGACTCTGGCAGCTCTGCCCCACTGTTCTTGGAGCTCCACCCTGAGAACAGTGGTGTGAGGAGGCTGAACCTTGGGAAACAGGCCAAAGAGGATGCCTGGCCACTTGGAGTCTGGACCAGAGGCGCCAGGAGAGATAGTATGACTCCCTGGGGCCCAGATCAGGCCAGTTCCCCAGGGCTAAAAATTTCTGCCAAATGTTTGAATGAAAGCCCTAAGGAGCAATTATAGTATATATATGCTCTTTCCTGGACTGGGTAGGCTTACTCTTCTAGATCTGTTAGAATAAGAGTCCTGAGACGATGCACTCAGGGTCTGGGTCTAGAGCAAATGCTGCCCTCTATATCTGATTAAACGGGCTGCCCCTAAACAACGTCCTTCAGCTGTCACAGTTTATAGGAGATGGGTCTGCCATGCCACTACCATTTTAGATACCAGAAAACAGACCACAGGGGCTAAGTTGACTTAGGAATGTGTGGCCAGCCCTTCCCTCTTGTCTGCTCCACGTCATCATTAAAGCAGTACACATGTGCCTAAGGCAAGGTGGAGCTCATGTCATACTCCCTTTTCGTCCAAGCACACCAGAAGCACTCAAGGAATATTTGCCTGTACATGGCGGGAGGGGACCTACCTTTTTTATCCCCAAAGTCAATCTTAGAGACAGTGAGCAGCGTGACTGGAGCTGTCTCCACTCACACCCTCAGCTTGTGGCCTTTGTGTGGACTAAAATCCCTGACTCGGAGCTTTCCTTTTGGTTAAAACACACGTTCCTTTCCATCCCTGACAAAGTTTACCTGCCACCTTGGAAGAATAACTAGAAACGGAGGGACAGGGCCTGCCATTCATTCATTAACAGGAGTGCAGTGTTCAATAAAAGCCTATCATCTGGATTCTTATATAGGGATTCCTAACTCCATAAACCACAGTGATGGCTTGAATGAGAATAGCCCCATAGGATCATCTGTTTGAATCTTGATCTCCTGCTGGAGGAAGACTTGGAAAGGATTAGGAGGTGTGGCCTTGTTAGAGGAGGTGTGTCACTAGGGGTGGGCTTTTAGGTTTCCAAAGCCCATGCCATTCCCAGTGTCTTTCTTTCTGCCTCATGCTTGTAGAAAAAGAAAGATGCTATGCCTACTGGCTTCCTGCCATGCTTGCTGCCATTGTGATCATGAACTTAATCCCTTTGAAACTGCAAGTTCCAATAAACCCTTTCTTCCAAAAGTTGCCTTGGTCATGGTGACTTACCACAGCAACATGAAATTAACTGAGACAACCATTTTAACGGTCTCCTGAAAGAGGGATTAATGTGTCTTTGACTGCTCACCACTTAAATCATTGTCATGAGGCTAGAAGGGCTTAATCATTGGCAAAAGCCCCACCTGCACCCCAACACCTTTTCCGAAGGGCTCTGGTCTGGCCCCTCAGCTTAGGGGATAAATACACCAATACCATCTGTGTGTTATGCTTTGGATGTGAAATATCTTCTATGAGTTCACCTGTTAAAATAATTAAGCCCCAGCTTTCTCTTTTAGAAACTTGTAGAACCTTTCAGACATGGGACCTACCTGGCAGACACAGTGATGAAAAATCAGTAATTGAAGGTTATACCCCAGCCTCATTTCTGGCATAAGTGCTCTGCTTCCTGACCTGCTGAGAAGTGAGGAAGATGAGCTACAAGCCGTCACCACCATGGATGTGAGCTGCTTCCACCGCCAGGCCTTCCCAGCCATGGACTGTACTTTCTCAAACCATGAGCCAAAACTAATCTTTCCTCCAATGAACTGCTTCTGGTCCAGTGTTTGGTCACAGGGATGAGAACAGTATTGAATACATTGTTGTTCCCTTCCCATCACATGGGTGACACCAACAATGAGAGTCAAGATCACCTTGGGTTGCCAAGCACTGGCCTTGGGCCACTCACCTGTATTTGTAGTCTCTGAAGCACATCTGATGGGCTTTGAGCTTAGAAATAAGAAGCTTGAGAATTTTTAGGAATATGAAGAAATTGACCTTGAAAACAAAAAGACAGATACAGGTAAGTAGGGGAGATGCCACACATTATGGATCTCAAGGTCACCCTGGGCATGGCCATCATCAGCTCCTCATCCATGTGAATCAGGGGTGAGTTGGCAGTTAGCTGGTCACACAAGGAGTGTCTATGGTAGGCCCCATTGTCCCAAAGATTCTTAGAACTGAAAGTCTGGGAGGGAACTTGGAGTATCATTTAGTTTATGCTGCTTCAGGGAGGTGCCACTCGGCACTCTGAGACAAACAAGCATTATTATTAAGTAAAATGTATTGATTACTTACCACACAGTCTTTAAGCTAGGAACTTTCCGCGCACTGGTTCATTTACTCTTCAAAACAGCTCTCTAAAGTTGTCACAGTTATTTTTTTTGTTCCCATAAAACATTGAGGAAGCACTGTTGTAGGATTTTGATCCATTTAGTTACTGACTTTTGGGGCAGCAAGCCCCATAGAGATAGTGTCACCCCCTAAATAGCAGGAAACAATTCTAAGAATATGACGTCCCCTCTTTCAATAAGTGGGATGGATGCATTTTTGGTTTTTTGCAGGATTATGGATGCTTGTCATATGTAAAAATTGGTTGTAAGTTGTTATAGGGCTAGGTGTGGAACAATAAAAATTAGACTGGAGAATCTCATTTAAAATAGAAAAAAGAGAGATAGGATAGGACAATAAGGTAGACTATTGTAAATTAAATAGCAACTATCAATTGTAAATAATTTGCAATGGTATGGATTCTTGTATATTGATACAAATGTAAAATCATTTTCCTATTCCTATTTAAGATAAGCTGTATATTGTTACAAATTCAAAATTATATTTGTTATATTGCATATATGTTTCTACTTCTGTTTAGGATATTTTATATATTGATGCAAATTAAGGATTTTTGTCATATTGTACTATACTTTTCTACCTCTGATTAAGATATTTTTATATATTGTCAGAGTTTCGAGGTCATTGTCCTTATATTGTCTATCCATTTATAGATTGTTTATCTTTATAATGTGAAACTTTAGTTTTTAAGCTATATAGATTATTAAGAATTACAGGTTAATAGTCAGCCATATCTGTCATACTTATGTGGTTAGTTAGGTTTTCTAGATGCACAAAGATATATTCTGTATAGATAAGTAATCTGCAAGCACATCAGAGAGCTACAGAATATGGCAGAAAATGTTTTAATAACTTAGAATTCTGTAGATGTGAGACATGACTGCTCCTAATAGCACCAATCTACTCCCAAGAGAATGATAGGTATATGAAGATACTCCATATAGCTCTTGTTTTCTCTTGGCAAAATTAGCCTATTGGGCAAAGAATTGTCCTTGCCTTAACTTCTGAACGTAAGTATGCTGTCCAATCAGGATGAGCAGGATACAAGGAAAAGTGACTGCTGAACCTTGCCAAGACAGGGTAGGACAGTCTTTCAAATTTTCCTGCTTCTGAAAATGGTTTGTCAGATATTATAGGCCTATAGCCAAAGTTGGCTGCCTCAATGTTACAGAGAAAAAAATGTGTGACTGTCCAAGCAGTCAGCTGTTTCTGTCATTTCTTTCATCTCTTGGAGGTCGCTTGCATATACTTCTTGCTTACTTGGATAATATTATTTTCCTTCTAAGGTCTTTAAGGGGGTTGAAGATTAGATAGTTACAGCTACTATCCTGTCATATCTCAGCTAGGGCATCTTAGGTACAAGATTTAGACTTTCCAGGGTAGGACAGCTATTGGAATAATCTCTGTAATTTGCCAATTACCTATGGCCTTGACATTTATTATGCATTTCTTGCTTGGTGCTGTTTTTGTTGGTTGTAGTTTCATCTTTGTTTATGTTATTACCTTTTTTTCTCCTGCACAATACTTGATAGCTGTTCTTATTGTTGATAGTTTTATGTTAGGATTAGAACCTTCTTATTTAGAATAAAAGGGGAAGTTTCCTGGAATTTCAATTCATTTAGCCGATGACTTTTTGGGACAGCAAGTCCTAGGATGTGATCTTGTATGCATATGTGACTGCTTAAGAGTGGAGGGAGAGGGGTCACACATTCTCTTCCTCTCCCTCTCAGGTAGTCAGAGCCAGGAGTGGTCCCCATCTCCCCTGGGTCAGAACTTCAGGACATAACAGCTTCATCTAATCTGTTATGCATCAGTGAGTGTTTATCCCTATCTTATATCTAATTCTTGAGGCCCTTTAACAGGCTCTTGTGGGTTCACATAACAAAGAACAGCACAGAAGGGATGAGTGCAGTACTGAAGCTTGCATAGCTAGGCAGTGGCTGAGCAGTTGACTATGACCAAGTTAACAAAGCAACCCTCCCTTAAACAGAACAGTGCACGCGCTCTTCTCAGTAGAGAACTGTAGAGTAAGAGCCCACTTCTGGGCTTGAAAACCTACCCAAACCCACCAATCCTTGAGCTGTTCTAGCTCAAGACTTGAAATCTCACCAATCTCCACCCTGGAAATTCCTCTCCCAAGAAACCCTATATAAGCCTGTCTCCTGCTCGGTTCCCTGCTGCTTCTCTTTCAATCAGAGGCAGCCACCATCTTGTGTTTTTTCCAATAAATCTCTTGTGTATGTTTGTTGTGTGGTGTGACTTTGTGGTATTCCTTGGCACTTGATTGCCAAGATACCTTTCCCTTCAGAGCTGAAACACTTACATAGGGTAAACCTTTCCCCTCAGAGCTGAAACACATAGGGGAGGCCTTTCCCCTCAGAGCCGTATCGTTTATAGGAACTACGGCCCTCTTGGTGTCTAACTTGGCATCTGCAGTGGGACTCACTGGAGAGCTTATGTCTTCCACTCTCTAGGGTAGCTCTCATAACCATCACAGACTGAGCAAATCTAGACCTTCACTGCCAGTTTTGACAGAAACTATAAAATCTGTCTGAAATTCCTTATACTTTTTTTAAAAGGAGGCCCCAGTCTCCTTCCCCCACTCTCAATCCTGTGTGTGCATTAGATTTAATTACTTGCAGCTAATGAAAAGAATATGTTAGAAGTTATATCACATGATTTCTAAGTAGAGACTTCAAAAGGAAGCTCTCATATTCTCTCTCTCTCCCCTCCCCCTTTATTCCTCTCCCCTCCCCTCTGCCTGGATTGCTCAATCTGGGGGAAGCCAACCACCACACTATGAGAAGAATCCAGCACGGGAGAACCAAGTCTCCCTACCAGTAGCCCACAGTGCTCCACAGCCATGTATGTGAGCCTTGGGAGACAATCCTCCTCCAGGCCCTTTCAAGCCTTCATACAGCCTCATCTCTGACTGATAATTTGACTCAGGAGAGATCAGGAGTCTACTGGACTGTAGAAAATCAAGTGGTTGAGTGTAGGCTAAGTGTGAATGTAGATTCTGAGAGCAGAGTTTGTAAGGAGACCGGAGGGCCAGGGCCGACCAAAGAGGCTCTTTCATGGTCATCCCGAAAGCCCTGGGTTTCCTTATGAGGGTGGTGGAGAACCAGGGGTACATTTTAAGCAGGCATATGGACCTGATCAAATTAGAACTTTTGATTTTCAGGAAGACCATATTTAGCAGCAATGACGGGAAGGTAACTGGGTAAGGGCAAATCTGGAGGAGGGGGGCTGGGAGGCAGTTTGCGAGTTCCTAGGGAAGAGGATGGACAGGTGAGCTCAGGCCTGGAGTTTCAGCGATGACAAGGAAGGGAGCATTTACAACTACTAAATGTGCAGCAAATGACTTCTGTTACTGGTTGGATGTGAAACCAAAGATGACCTGACAGTTCACGGTAGCCCTCTACTGTGTGGTAGTGCTATTCACCCAGAGAAGGATCACTTGTGGAGGAGGAGCTTTGGTGATGCTGGCAGGAGGGCGTGTCTGAAAGCTTCAAACATAAGAGATGCCTTAAAGCAGATGGCCGTTCATGTCCAGACCTCAGCAAAGCATGAAACCACTAGAGTGCTGCCTTTGGTGGCAGATATTTTCTACGATAGCAAAGGTTCAATAAGACTCCCATGCAATGAGAAAAGAGGTGACAGAAAGGGCAATCAAGTGACAAGCCATGGACTAGAATCGCCACAAACATTGATCTAGCACAATACAAATGTCCCTATGCAGAAGGAAAACCCTACAGACTGAAACGCTTGCTGAAGAATGCAATATAGATACCTTATATGTGCTCCACTGGACTCAATGCTCTATGGTTAAAAAAAAAAAAAAAACCCTAGAGTTTCTAAAACATAAACCAACAGGAATGAAGGCCGTTCCCAGCCAAAGGATATTTAATACCAGAAAAATTTGAAAATTCAAATGAAACATGACCAAGTAATTTATTACTTTTAATGGGATATCTGCTTCTCATCACAATGGAAAAACACTGTGCGCTTGCCCTAGTAACTTGTAGAACACTGGCCTATTGCTGACAAAGTAGGCTTAACGAGGAAGACAAATCTCTCAGCCAGTGAACTGCAGTTGGACCATCTCCTAGGAAATGAGAGGCCTGAGGATCTACTCTTCTCTGTGTCTCCCAGAGACCAGACAAGAAAAAATGGGCATCAACCAATGGCCACAGGAAGGAAGTGCCTCCCCACAGCCCTAGTGAATCGCCATCCCCAGTTACCATGGAGCCTGGGCTCCTCCAGGTTTCCAGAGGTCTAGAGTCAGCAGCCACATTTGGATGGTGGGTTCTATATTTATGAGCCATCAGAGAAGGTATAAATGTGAAATGTTTTCAGGAATGAAGCCAACTCCTCTGGGAATCTGTGACCAGCCAGGAAACACTCCCCTGGGAATCTGTGACTAGATAAGGAGCACTGGGAACCTCAAATATATAACACTCTCTTCCAGGGCTTAGATGCTACCGTTGCCTTTGCAGATGCTACTTTCTTGGTAAACATGTGTTTGGCACAGATGCAGGCCTGCAGGTCAGCAGCGGTGAATTCTAACATGGCAAGTGTTCTGGGACCTGCTTCACATACCAGCAATCTCTTCCATCTGCCAAGTTCCCGCTCTTTTGTCTTGCTTAGGGACAAAAATGATTACACTTCTAAGGTTTCCCCTTTAGGCCAAAGCACCCCTTCCCCAGGGGGCCTGCTGAGATGCAAGCCTCTGTAGAAGGTAAGGAATGGCCGAGAGAAGACAGAGGAAGGCCTCCTTCCTTTCCTCCAAATACATTCATTTTACCACAGCATTGAAGCCTTCGGCAAATGCCTAGGGTCGTGGGTTGAATGCCTCACACACACACACACACACACACACACACACACACACACACACATACTTGGTCCCCAGTTGATGGCACTGTTTGGGAAGGTTATGGGGACTTTTAGGATATGGAGCCTTGCTACAGGAAGTACATCACTAGGGCTCTGAGGGTTTACAGTTCCCCCCATCTTCCTCTTGTTTCTTTCTGCTGTCTGACTATGGCTGAAACCGTGGTCAGTTTCATTTTCCTGCTGCCATGTTTTCCCTGCCTGTTGCCATGTTCCTGCCATGATGGACCCTTTTGTATTTTATCACAGTGATCGAAAAGGAACCAATACACCAATTTTCACCACGAAAAGCAGACGCTGGGATGCAGTGAAGGTAAACAGAGTAAGAATTTAGCGACAAGGAGCTCCCTAATAGTTCTATGTCACAGAGAAGAGACCCCAAAACCAGACTGCGCTGCACCGTGAGGCTTGTCTGTGAGAGGAAGTGGAGGCTTAGAACAGGCGTAGACAAAGGACGTGCAAAAGTGACAACATCACTCCACTTTGTAGGACTGGAAGAGGGTTTTAGTGACAGTGGTGGGGCAGGGCAGGCAGGGAGAGGCCCACGTCAGCTCTGCAGCAGGTGACAGTGTAGGAGTGCTGTCTCAGGGGACCTGGAGCTATAGGATCCCTACTGCCTGGTGAGACAGAGGGCATAAAGATGGACAAGGGAAAACTGAGAGTAACTCTGCCCATTTCTTCAGCGCTGCCACGCTCAAACCTGTTGGAGGAGCCAGTGAGAGGAAATGCTGCTTGGACTTCATGGTGTTGTACAGTCAGCACATAGTTCTTTCACCTGATTGGCTGGAGAACTCACTCAACCAGGTGTTTAATCTGGTCAGGCTGTTAGATGCAGGGAGCAGGGTAGTGATCAAATGACCTTTCTCAAAGCAATTAGTTCATGAGGCTGTCCTCGCTTTAAAAATTTGCTAGCAGGTGCTGGTGACTAAGATGTAAGAACACACCCCGATCCAGGATGACTCACCTCCCTCAGAACAGTCAAGGGCTTGAGGCTAATTTGAGCAGCACCGTTTTAGGAGAAGATTTGTAAAGAAAAAGGTGGGAATTCTCCCGTTTCTTTTTCTAGTGAAAGTTTCAAAGAGCATCGGGGTTTCTCAGCTTGTCACAGTATGGGCATTTCTGAAACTCAAAAATCCCAACTCTAAGAGCAGCAGGTGAAGTCAGCTGAGGTGCCTGCATGTCCAGAACGACATCATTCATCAAGCCAGATGTTGTTCGGAAAATACAGACAAAGTTAGGGACACAGTGAGGACTGGGATCTGGGCCTAGAATCAAAGGTTTCCTTTGGTCCCAGTATTTTTTCATCACCCCCAGTAGACTTCTCTTCAGGTCTGCACCTTGCTCCAGAAATCTGAGCTCCAGAACAAGCATGACAAGCATGAGGGAAAAATTGTTAAGCGCCCTGGAATCTTAAATAACAGACTGTCAGCTCCATTTTGACAGATATGTTTATTGTCTTTAGAGCAGTTGTTCTCATCCTGTGGGTCATAACCCCTTTGGGGGTCGATCCAACCCTTTTACAGGGCTTGCCTAAGACCATTTGCATATCAGATGTTTGCATTACAATTTGTAGCAGTAGCAAAATTACAGATATGAAGTAGTAGTAAAAATAATTTTATTGTGTGTGGGGGGGGGGTCACCACAAAGTGAGGAACTGTATTAAGGGGTTGCAGCATTAGGAAGGTTGAGAATCACCGTTTTAGAATTCCAGCTTAAATAGAATATACATGGAAGTCAAGGGATTTTTGTTTCCCTTAGCACAGTATTTTTCCTTTTGCTTATATCACAGCCTAGTGGTTTATGAGGATCTGTATTCCATGCAGTCATTCAGGGACCCAAGGCTCTTTCTATGTTTCTGTTTGGTAAATCCTCTTTTAGAGTGGGGTTATGGCTATTCAGATTAGTGGAGAGTGGCAATATGGGGTCATATGGCCAACTGTGAAAACTATGGTCTTCCCTTTACCAAAGAAACATCCCTCCAGTTTCTATTCAAGGTCAACCTCTTGGCCAAATAGCTGCAGACACAGGCAGTGGTGGTTTAACAGCATCTTCCCTGAGACCTTTCTAGAAATGCTCCTTTCAGGCATATCTGATAACATCTACTGATCGATGGAATAGAAAGATCAATGAAGTATTAACTTCCAAGGAGAAATATGGGGCCGTCAGATGGTCATGTAAAGGAAGAAAACATCCTAATGTGGAAGGAGAACCTTGGGTTTCTCCCTATAGGTGGAACACAGGGTGTGGTGGTCAAACACTCAGGGACTAGCAACACTTATCACAATAAAGTCTGGGGCCAACCTTGAGCGCTAGGTTGATTCATTGAAGGGTTGTGGAAAGAAGAAAGATGTAATTGTATTTTTCTCCAAAGTGATCACTCTGGTTATAGTAGGAAGGCTTGATTGCCAGAGATAAAAGAAGAGACTCAATTAAGAGGCATTTGCAAAGGACTCCACATGACGGTTGAGTAAATGCAGTAAATGTGGTACCAAGATGTCTTGGAAGGAACTTCAAGGAATAATGTCAACTTAAAGTCTGAGTGGATATTCCAGGAAGAAAGAAGACAGGATCTGTGAAGACCCTGAAAACTGTGGCTTGAGTATCTGGTGATAGAGTCACTTACTGGGTAGAGAGAGCAAGAGGAAGATAAGAATGGATAGAAAGATGAAGAGCCCATGACCTGAGGTCAATATGAAGCCAATCATAACCGGAGTTATAGAAACAACAGCAAGTGAAGATCATTTTATTCAAGCTGAGAAGAAAAAAACAAAAAAAATGCTCTTTTCCAGGAATCAGGAAAGACTGGCAGAAGCTAGCAGACAGGTCAACTCACTGTAGAAGGCAGAAGCAGCAAGGCCCAGGGTGATGGTTCCAGCCCTGGCTTTGCATAAGGGTCACTTGAAGTTGGGAGGTGGTGGCACATGCCTTTAATCCCAGCACTCAGTTCTCAAGAATTCGAGGCCAGCCTGGTCTACAGAATGAGTTCCAGGACAGCCAAGGCTATGAGACCCTGTTTCAAAAACCAGAACAACAACAAAAGGGTCACTTGAGCATCAGCTGTCTAGTCCTTTCTCCCGGGATTTCTATTGTGACTGGTCTGAGCCATCATGGTGTTTCTAATGTGCAGCCCATCTTGAGAACCACATTTGTTGACAGTTTCATCTATTTTAATAAATATCTAGACCGCAGAGATCCTATCAGGATACAGATTCTGATTCCATAGCTTGAAGAGGGGATGAAAAGTGACAAGAATCTGAATTGATAATAAGCACATTAGAGTTGACTGCTAATGCTATTGGTTCAAGGACTACTCATGGAAGAGCAATGGTGTTGGCAAAATGCTCTTCAACCCCAGCTGCAAATTAGATTCCCCAGGCCCTTGTGGGAC
Source organism: Dicrostonyx torquatus (assembly GCA_028555095.1). NCBI lineage: Eukaryota > Metazoa > Chordata > Mammalia > Rodentia > Cricetidae > Dicrostonyx > Dicrostonyx torquatus. Next base: position 3,762,072 of record JAQHUG010000025.1, on the reverse strand, counting down.
CAATGAAACCTAAGGGTCTACAGTGGGACTTGAATCCCAAGAAATACTAAAGACATCCAGGGGATTCTGAGAGCAATTATGTTTGGATCAAACTTCTAGAAGACAGCAGTGTAAACACCAGTGATCCAGTTGGACAGAGTCTGGACTCCACCTAAGGGAGGCCTGGTAACTTCTGGTTTATTCTGCCTGGTTAGCAAGCACTTCCCAGGGTGTGGAGGGTGGATTCCAATCATCTACTAAATGCGTTTAAGAAGGGGCCACCATATATGAAAGCTGGTTGCTGGGACGAATAACAAAATGTGGTTTACAGTGGCAGCAAGCAGATCTTAAGTGAATACTTGAAATGTATTGGAGCTGGGGCAGAAGCCAGAAAGTATGGAAGCCAGAGGTTGCAAGGTGAGTGTCCTGGTACAGTGGCATAGAGAAACTGGTGCTTGACCCAAGACCTGAAAGATGGACCCTGGAACCCCCAGAAAATAAGATGCTGGGGAAAGCAACTGAGACCCAGTGTATCTGAGACTACAGACTAATGCTTGAAAGAGTCTTAAGTATCATGGGCACAGGCTCGGATGAAATATGTTTTGAGAAGCAGTAAGTGGAATTGTTACTTGGTCATCTAACCTAACTAGGTCTACGAAGTTACTGAGGCAAATAACGTCTCAGCTTCTCAGTGTCCTTACCGAAACATAAATATAGTAGCGTTTCAACATTGTAGGCTCAGATTAACTGAGTTCATATACTCAAAGCACTTAAGAGTTGGCATTGGTTGGAGGTCCTCAGTAAACATTCCCAGGAAGTGGTGCTGGTACCTGGGCAAGAAGGTGGGTGCTGGGATCCCCCATGGGGCAGTGTGACCAGAGGACAGGATTGTAGAAAACTGGGTGACTGGAGAGGTGAGGGCTCAGACATGTGTGATCAGCATCTACTTGAACATCCTCTCTCAGTCAGGTGTCCAATGACGGAGGGGAGATAACCAACAGTCGGTACACCACTAGCAATTGAGGGGCCCCATATCCTTAGTGTTCCTACCATTTCTATGCACATTTTCCCTCTAGGTCACAGCTAGGTTCAAGTAAGGAACTTCTTGAGTTGTTGATAAACACCAACACTTTTCTACAAAACTGTGTTTTTCCTTTCAAGATCCTATGCTATCTACACCGAAGACCAGACCACCCAGCAACTCCTTGGCAATGACATGGAGCACAATGCTAGATATCCAGGGTTCACTCAGACAGGGCAGGGAGGTCTTCGACCCACCCCTCAGTGGAACATGTCACTCCTCAGTTGTTAGACCCCTGCACCTCCCCCACCCCCAGCTTCTTTAACAAAGTTCGTCCCACACATTATTGTCTAAACCCCAATTCCTAAACTGTGGGTCACAAGTTTATATGGGGTCACATCACTGAATGTAGGAGGTCCCAAATCATTAGCGCTAGTAAATGATTTCAAAGCATGAAACAATCAAAACAGTCCAAAATTCGATGCACGCATTCAATGTGTTTCTGGCAGCATTTGCCCATGTTGCATCCTGAAACTTGATGCAATTTTGGTTCTGAAGACATCACATGCACTTTTCCACTGCACAGGCCAGTGAACACTGCCTGAGACACCTCAGTTTAGGTTCACGACTTGTGTTTTACGAAATGAAGTGTTTTCACTCTACATACAAAGTTTTCTTCTCCTAAACATAATGATTTAATTACAGAAAAGAGAAAGACTTCACTTTTCTTTACCATCCTTTTATAACGTTGTAAGTATTCTGTAAATAATTTACTTTTGGACTGGATAGTTAAAATGTCTGAGTTTTTTAAAAGTATTGTTTGAGGGGCTGGAGAGGTGGCTCAACAATTAAGAGTTCTTGCTGCTCTTTCAGAGGACCCAGGTTCAATTCCCAACACCCCCATCAGGTGGCTTAATGTCTGTAACTTCAGTTCCAGGGGATCTGATCACCTCTTCTAGCTCCAAGGGCACCTGCACTTACACACACACACATGCTCACCACGCACACACACGCACACACACACACACACACATGCAAGCACACGCACGCACGCACACACACACACTAATTAAAAATCTTTAAAAAATAAACCTTTCCAAAAATTGCTGTTTGAGTTGATAATTTCAGTTTTGATTTTAAACTTAATGCATGAAATTTCAGTTTGGTATTGGGAATAATTTTTAACAATTTCTAAAATGTTCCTAAACATATTTCTGCCATTTTGAACTACATATTTATATGAAGTGACATTCTCATCAGTAACAATTATAAAAACCAAAATGTCTTGCAACTCTGAAAAACATAGAAAATAAAAGTATCAAATGTTGAGCCAAAATTGAATTCTTTACATAAAAATAAATGAGCAGATTGATCTCACTAATGTGCCAACTTGCTTTGGTCAACATGCGTATGCCAAAGAATTCTTTTGAAGCAGATTTCTTTTAAATTCACTGTCCGTAGATGTTTTGGGGGGATCCCAAAAAAACTCACTTTGGAAAGAAGATGTCACAAAAGGGAAAGTTTAAGAAGTGCACTTGAAATTGATATGTTCCTCTAAGCCAGTCATCTCTTTCCCCTGGAAGTCTCCCTCTGCACCACAACAAAACCAAGCCCCTCCTCCAGGTGTCTGGAGTGACATCTATCCTATCAGCCGCGCTTTGTATTAGCCCTGACTGTACATGCTTTGCCTCTGAAAACAGTTTCTCTAGCCTCCTCCTCTTTCTCCCCTTCCTCCTCTTCATCCTTCTCCCCCTCCTCTTTCTCTTCCTTCTCCTCTTCTTTTTCCTCCTCCTCTTCCTCCTCCTCCTTCTCTTTCTCCTCCTCCTCTTCCTCCTCATCCTCCTCATGGCATTAAGATAAAAGCTGAGCGGGCAATGGCGGTACACATCTGTGACCTCGACAATGGGCAGGCTGAGGCAGGAGGCTACCATGAGTTGGAGGTAAGTCTTTGCTGTGTAGAAAGATCCTGTCTCAAACAAACAATCAAAAGACACAGACTGATAGTTCTGTGGTTTCTGGAGTCTCACAAGACCACAGATAGTCCTTTCCCTGTCACAGACCTTCAGTGCAGCATCGAAGAGCTGGTTTCACGTCCCCATTTAAAGATCTAGAGAGATGGAAGCTTACAGTGTTACCCCGAATTTAGAGAGATGAGGGCTTACAGTGTTACCCCGAATTTAGAGAGATGTAGGCTTACAGCATTACCCTGAATTTAGGTTCTGAACTCAAAGTCTTTAATTTCTCACCCAGCAGGAACTGCTCACACTTCATAGTCCCCCTTTCATGGACCAGAGATCTGAGATGTTAGGAAAGAGGTAAGGGTAGAGCGATGTAGAGGGATGCTCCCTGAAGCTGCGGAGCCCAGAAAAGAAAGGGACGGATGGGGTGGTCCTTACTGTCACACAAAGCAGCATGGGTCCTCGGATGATCCACCAGATTTTCTTGTTTGCATTTGATGTCCAGCACCTGTAGACAAGATGAGGAGAAGAGACATGAGACAAGGATGAAGGTCCCAGTTCCATGCCCTATGGAAGAAGGATGCTTGCCTGCCTTTCAAGATCAACTGTCTACCAGCCTGTCTCCTAAGAGGAGAGATGAGAGCAAAAGAGAAATCCTGACTTCCTACCATGAAATTGCTTGTCAGCATTAGGAGTGTACTGCACAGACCCGCCCACATTTCCCTCCATGTGCATGCAAACAAAAGTTCATGGCTATAGACCCTTGTTACTTTACCCAATAGTCTGTTTGCCTTTTTCACATATCACTTACACACTTAGAAATATATGTGTATG
>JAQHUG010000025.1:3715128-3756865 GCA_028555095.1 Dicrostonyx torquatus | reverse complement strand
GAGGTCTCATTCATTCTCTCTCTCTCTCTCTCTCTCTCTCTCTCTCTCTCTCTCTCTCATCATGTGACAGAGATTTGTGCACACCAGGAAGAGGGTTTTCACCAGAAAGCAAGCACACTGGATTCCCAACTTCCAGAAATAGGAGAAACCAGTGTCCACTGCTCAACCACACAGATATTTTGCTATGGTATTGTGAACAGTCTAATACAATTGGAAAGAGGGTAAGAAAAATTTCAGCTAGTTGTGCCAAAGATCTTTCTACTTTTGCATGTGTGCATTGGGCATACAGGCCTGTGCTTGTACATGTATATATGTGCATACACACATGCGTGTACACACACACACAAACACATTTTCTTCGGAGACCCTTGTCATTGAGAAATTATCTGCTCCAGTTGTATCCTCTAGCTGGGATTCCAACTAAAGGCTCTGTCAGGCTCCCATGTTCTGATGGGCCCCTGGGAGAGAATGGGAGTCATGTCACTCACCCCAGCCCACCACCAGGTATCTGGGCCACAGCCGCCTTTCAGGAAGCACTGTGGGCTCCAGCAGAGCATGGAGGTAAAGGCCTTCCACCAGCAGCCACAAGTGGTTGGCACCCACGAAGTAGTGCAGGAGGACCTGGACAGAGCGGCAGGAGGCAGACACCTGCAGGGGCAGAACCGGGGTGAGTCCTGAGATTCTCAACACCTGGATGAGCATGGTCTCCGCAAGTACACACATGCCCAGGCCTGTCCTCCCCTTTTCTGATCCCTTGCTGATGACCTCAGAGAGGCTGACAGGAAGGCTTCATGGAGTTTTTAAAGATCAACCTCTTCCTTGGCATTCTAGGCATTGTTTTTGTTTTGAGATTGGGTCTTCTGCATCGCAGGTAAGGCTTGAACTTGTTATGTTGTCAAGGCTAACATCGAACTTTTGATCCTCCTGCCTTCTATTTCTTAAAGGCTGGGATCACAGGTGTGAGCATCTTGTTTATGTGGTTTCTACGGAGCCCAAGACTTCACTTCTGCAAAATAAGCACCACATATAGACTTAAAAAAAAAAAAGCAAGGGCAGGAGAGATGGCTCAGTGGCTAAAAGCACTCATTGCTCTTCCAGAGGACCTGGACCAGCAGCTCACAACTGTGTGTAACTCCAGCTCCAGTGGATCTAATGCCCTTTTCTGGCTATTGGGGGCTTCTTCATGTACATGACATACACACATATGAATAAAAAAATTAAATTAAAAAAAGAAAGGAAGAAAGGAGGGAAGGAGGGAGAGAGGGATGGAGGGAGAGTACAAAATCAGAGAGAGTTTACCTCAACAACAGCCTAAATGAAAGCATGGAAGGGTCTGTTCCCTAACCTCAGTTCAACTAGGCTAGGATGCACAATAGCTGAATAAACACTCACATGGACATCATCGCATGGCGTCCTTAGGTGCAACGACAAACGAGAAGGGATTCTTGACCTTAATGTTAAAAAAATACAGTGTGCCAAACTTTGTACTATGCAACTAATAACAAGCCTGGAATGAAACTTCTACCCTTAAGTGGAATCACTAAAAAGAGACGAGCTGAAAATCAGTTACCATAAGTTCTTATGTGAAAAGCTAGAAAAAAATAATGGCAGCTGCAACCCAAAGAAATTGCACGCACAGAAGTAATGAAAGTCGAAATGAATGCAGATGAGAAAATAAACCGAAAGGGCTCAATAATGCCAAGAGCTTGTTCTTGGAGAAGTTCAATAAAACTGAGAAACTCCTAGCAATAAGTATCAAGGTATGAAAGTAAAACAGCAAAGATATAAATAATCAATACCGAACATAAAAACACAATTACAGACCCCACAGACTTGAAGAAAAGCCACAGAGAAGGTCATGGTCAATATTATGCCAAGAAATTTGAAAGGTTACATGAAATGTACACAGACGTGAGAAAAAAATAGAAATTTTGAATGTGAGATTCTTGATTAAGGGCGCAGTGAGCGGCTCAGCAGGTAAAGGTGCTTGTCACCAATCCTGACACCTGAGTTCCACCTGAACCCCACATGGTGGGAGAGAGAATCAACCCCCACCTCTCCTCTGCTCTGACCCCGCATGCACTACTGCACACAAAAATAAATAAATGTAATAAGACTCATGATCGATCTATAACTCTATAACGTGTGTATGCGTGTATGTGTATGTGCATTTCCACATGAGTGGAGTCATGCGTGTGTAAGGGGTCACATGTGTGTACGTGTGTCTGAAAGTGGAGGTGAGGGGCTGACACCAGCTATCTCTTTTGACTGTGCTGCACTGTATATATTGAAGCAGAGGCTCTCACTTGAACCTAGAGCTTGGCGATTTGGCTAGCCTCGCTGGCCAGCTTCTTCCAGTTGTCACGCTTGCAGAGCAAATGCCTTCTCCCCATGCCCTGTAACTTAAAGCCCACTAATACAGGGGCATGGTGGCACCCACCTATAATCCTAGCACTCATGAGGCAGGAGGATCATCCTGGATTGCACACACAGTGAAAGACCGTCTCGACAAAAGATTGATGTAGGCTTTGGTTTGAGGTTCAGAGGTCACCTACAGTGAGCCCATGGGCCTCTGGATCCGCTTACCCAGCCCGCTCTTGGGAGGTTGTTTATTAAGTCAGGCAGTGCCTCTCTATCAGAAAGACTTTAAGATCCTTTTATCTCTGTCTCCCTCGCCAATCCACACCCCTACCCACCCACCCATCAGGAGAGAGGGGATTACCTCTGACAGATACGACATCCATCCGCTCTCACTGTTAGGCCTCTTGGAGTAAGAGTTGTAGAAGACGATGTCTTTCACCAGGACGGCCAGTGCTCTCAGGATGAACGAAGCAAACAAGTTCATGTGGATGTAATTGCGTGTGCAGTGCAGTTTTCTGCACGAAAGAACACCAGGTGTCTTCCCTCCAGAAAGAGTGGCTGGAAGGGCACACCTGACCAGTTGCTTGGGCATCTGTCACTAGAGACAGAGGCGCATATACAGGCTGCTGGCCTAGGTGCTTCTACTTCTCTGTGCCTTACCCTTCCCATCTGGGAAATGGGACCACTAAGTTGTTCCCTAGATAACATGTTTGGCCTTTCCATATTTTTCCACATTTTAGTTGATTGACTTGTAAAAGAGGACAGCTAACAGTAACCTTCTCGAACTAGAATTGATCTTGAGTCAGATGAGGAGGGGAGTTAGAATGGCTGGAAGCTGGCAAGAGTCCACAAGCCTCATTGAAACCCTAAGACTATCATGACTTTTCTGGGGGGAAAGGGGTCTTGAGTGCAAATAATGGTTCTAGGGGGACTGTGGTTTGTCTGGGTTATAATGGCAAAGGGTGTGATCAGGAATTTAGAGTCCAGAGTCCCATTTCAAGTTCTGTGCCCCCAATGGTAGGGACTCAATATCCCTCACTGGAATATTCTGTCCTCTCATCTAAAAAAGGAATGGATGCATTCAGGAATCTCAAGCTTTCAGTTATGAAGATCCACGACCTTACCCAGCAGTCTTCTACTGTCTCCCAGTGCTGGCCACTGAGCAAGCCACAGGACACATATCTGGCCATATGTTGAGGTTCTACTCACCGAAGACACAGGAAGAGTGTAAGAGCCAGCAGGAGCGAGACGAGAGAGAGGGAGTAGCCCACGGTGTACATCAGCTGCAAGGTGGACAGCAAGGGATAGTGCTCCACCTGGACACGGGAAGAGCAGACATTAACCCCACCTTCACCTCAGCTCCATGCCCAGAGTCACCCAGGGGCCAGGCACAAACTGAACACATTCTGAGCCGCAAGCCTGCTGTTAGACCTTTCCTTCTAAACTCTACTGATACCCAAATAGGCAGCCCTAACTGCCTTGGCACACTTCAGAGGCCACAGAGCCCCCAGGGTAAGAGCCTCTCTGAGTCTCCTGCCATGGCTGGACTCACAGCCCAGCACTCACTCACCAGGACTCACTATATCGGAAGGAACTGAACCCTAGACAAAGGATGCCATGGTCAACTGGGGTGAGGACCTTTTGTAGTCTGTTAATATGATAAACTTTGTTAGTTTTTAGATGTTAAATCAATGGTTTAATTGCACTTGGTCATGGCACTTCTTTCTTTCAGAATATTGTTTGATTGAATTTGGTCAAATTTTGTCTGTGTCCATAAAGAATGCTTCGTCTTTGTCAGGTCTGGAGATATCTGTGTGACAGTTGTCTCATAGACTGAGTCAACATTCTGGGAATTTTTACAGAATTTGTAGAATTTTTTCCTCTCCTTTTCTTTGAAATTGAATTAAGTTTTGCTTCATGAGCTTTGAGAACCTGTTAACATGTTGTTGATATTATTATTATTGTTGTTGTTGTTGTTAGTGTATTTTCCTGGTGAATTTACCTCTTCACTAATATGATATTTATTTGTTTATTTAGAGGCAGGGTCTCACTATGTAGACCAGGTTGAGCTTGAACTCACAGAGGCCCACTTCGTTTATCTCCCAAGTGTTGGATGTGGGTCACCACACCAGTTGAAATGTTACTCTATATCCTGGTGACATTCACTGCTCTGAAATCTACTTTGATATTAATATAACAATCCCCCTTCTTTCTAATTAGTATTTGTTTTCAGCTGTGATGGCTTGAACGTGAATGGTCCTCATAGGCTCCCATGTTTGAGTACTTTGGCCAGTTGGTGGAACTATTTGAGAAGGATTAGGGAATGTGGCCTTGTTGGAAGAGGGATGTCTCTGGGGTGGGCTTTAAGGTTTCAGATGACCCAAGCCATCCCCAGCCTCTTTCTCTTTCTCCTAAGGTTTGCAGATGAGGATGTGAGCTCTCAGCTGTTCCTGCTACTAGTTGTTGGACCCACCGTTAAAAACTCTAACCCTCTGAAATCTGGAGCCCCGAACTAAATGTTCTCTTTGGTAAGCTGCCTTGGTCATAGTGTTTTAGAACAGCAATACAAAGTAACTAAGACAACAATGTATTTTTTAAATCTTCTAAATTTTTAAAGATTTATATTTGAAGTTATTGTCTTAGAGATGGTATATTGCAGACTTTTGCATTTTCTTAACACGAACTAAAATCTACCTGCTAGGGATGTTTAGATCATTTATTTTTAATGTCATTATTTATCTGGCTGGTTTTAAATCCATTGGTCTTTTTCTTTGTCTCATATTTTCATTACCCTCTTTTCTTCTGTTTCTGTCTTATTTTGAATTGACTGTGCCTTTACTCTCTTTCTCTTTCTGTGATTTAGTATGCCTTCTTTCAATCTTCAGTGGCTGCTTTGAAATTTATGGTAAACATTTTTTAATTATTGTAGTCTACCATAAAATAATATTTTATGATTTGATGCATAATTTACAAACTTCGCCACTGTATAATGACTCATCCTCCATCTTGACCATTTTGCTATTACTGCCATCCATCCATTTACTACAATGCATCCCATAGGCTACTGATGCATCATTACTCTAACTAGTGCTCTATCTTTTGAAATATGATAAGGAAATTGTCTTTTGTTTATGCTATTTCTAGTGATCTTTATTCCTTTGTGTGAATCAAAATATCCACGTGAGTTGTTAAGGGTTTTCCTTTACTATTTCTTACAGTGGTAATCTAGATGCAAAGCTTTTGAGCTTTAAAAATAACCCCAATTACATCTTTATCCAGAATTATTTTCTATGGACCTGTGAGGCCTCCAGCTGCTCTTGTGACTTCCCTTCTGAGATCGGCTCCTTACAAGAAGTCCTTGGGGCTGGAAAGATGGCTCAGTGGTTAAGAGAGCAGCCTGCTCTTGCTAACGGACCTGAGTTCAATTCCCAGCACTTACATCACGTGGCTCAGAACCACCTGTAACTCCAGCTCGGGAGCAAGGGAGATCTGATGCCTCTAGCCTCCATGGGCACCCGAACCCATGTGCATGCACACGCACAAATGTACATATAGTTTCTGTAAAGTCTTCCATAAATGCCTCTCTGCTTCATTACAGCACTTGGGACTGCTTCACAAATTGGGATATCAATTGCCTCACTATTATTATTGTCATTACTACTCTTATTTTATTTTATTCTGTGTATGCATGTACATGTCTGTGTTCATGTGTGTGTGCACATGTGTATGTGTTATGTGAACTGAAGTGTACTCCCCCAGCACCTGTGGAGGTCTGATGCTGATGTTGAACATCTTCCTCAAACACTCTCTGACTTGCTTTCTGAAGCAAGGTTGAAGGTTGATCTCTCACAGAGGCTAGAGCTACCCAGTTAGCTAAGCAGGCTGACGAATGAGTCAATAACAAAACAAAACCAAAACAAACAGCAACAACCAAATACCCTGTCTTTGCCATCTCAGTACTGCCATTATAGGAATATATTCTCAAACTCATTTTTTTAAAGATAGAGTTTCACTGGGCAGCCTGGGAGCTCATTATATAGACCACATGGGCCTTGAACTTACAGAGATCGCCTGCCTCTGCCTCCACAGTGATGAGGTTAAAGGTGTGCGCCATTATGTCCGGCTCAAACTTATTCTTTCATATACTGCTGGGAATCTGAACTCAGGTCCTCATGCCAGGACTTTACCTACTGAACCATCTCCTCAGCCCGCAGTCAAATTGCTCACTGATCCCTTGTTCCCATTCACCTGCTTTCCTACATGGATTTCCACAAAGAGCTCTGTCCTTTCTCAACACTGAGAACTCTGGCAGCACGTGGAGACTTTACCGGATCATCTTAGCATCATTCATGTTAGTGGGGATATTAAACTGATAATTCTATCAAATAACAGAGTTACTTATGCCTGGATTATTTCAAAAAATGTAGGCGTGTGTTTGATAATTGCAGGAGTGCCTCAGGCAACCTCTCATTTTCGGTGTGTCTCTAAAACACAGGTCCTGAGACAGGGATCAGAACACAATCAGTTTACTGGGGTGGGGGAGGAGGAGTCAGCTAGGACACACAAAGAATGCAGCAAAGAGCCTTTCCACACTGGGACAGCTCCCGGGGTTACTCTGGAGGCCTCAGAGTTGCAGCATATCAAGACAGGTTATTGTGTAGTCATCCACTAAGGCCACCACTAGGGCATGGGGTTTCTGGTGATTCTGCCCTGCATTTTACCAGAGACCCAGCGAAGACAGGAAGGTGGTGAGAAAGTAGGGTTTCCCTGCTAAACTGATATGGGCAGGGCACCAGTAGCACATGCTACAAAGTGTCATTTAGGTCACTACCGTGTGCCAGCTATTTCCTGAAGGGTCTAAAACACCTGCTCTTCAGCTCACACTTGGTACCAAAAGGCGACTCTTCAGGCATTTGCATGCTTATAAAATGCCACTTGCAATGTGCACCAACATGGAAATGCACCCTCATGCACTGCTGAAGGAAGAATTCCTGTAGAGGGAATTTTGGCCATCGCTGACAGCATATTGTACACACACCATTAGGCCAGGGATCTAACTTCTAAGAATTTTAAAGAAGATCCTGCCACAAATCTGAACCAACATGGATGTATAAAGTTATTCACGGTGACCTTTGGGGTAATAAAAGATTGGATCTAGTCTAAATGCCCAAAGTTAGTGCTAAACAAAGTGTGGTAGATACATGCAGTTATGATATATATCTAATATACAATTAAACTATATTACATACATGTATTTCTAGGAGCTGACATAGAATAATTTGTAGGATATGCTGTTAAGGAAAAAATACTGCTTTTCATGAAAGAAAAATGAGGAGTAACAGTTACATATTTGCTTAGTTTTATAAAAAGAAAAACAAAACATAATCCAATTAACAAAAGAACTGGGCATAGTAGAATTTGAGAGGCTGAAGGTCACCATGATTTTGAGGCTAGCCTGGGCTACATAACTAGACCTTACACTAGAGGAAGGGGGGAGGGAGGGAAGGAGGGAGAGATGGAGGGAGGGAAGGCCAGAAAATAAAAGTGACTGTCAATCAGAGTCAGTGTAAAGTGATGAAAATGAAATAACTTTTTATACAATTTCGACTTTCAAATCCTGCCAATACCTAAGCTATTAAAAGACAGAATCAAAAGAGAAAGAGTGAAACAGACAAACACTAATAAAAGCAACCAAAGAAAACTATATATCCAGCTAATCAGATGACCACATAGAGAAGGTACTTAGTTGAAACAGTGCTCTCTGCTTAGGATACAGCCTAGGGGAAGAAAAGGTCTACAAAGAAACCTTAAGATTTGCCAGTTAGGTTTGTAGTGTCAATAGCAATATTACTACCTAAATTTTGAAACTAACATGGAAAAATGAATAAATATGACATTATAAAAAAGATTTCACTGAAAGAGTAAAGAAACATACGTACAAATTAAAAGAAGATAGCAAAATTTCTAATTGTTAAACATAAATCGCAGTTCTTAACATGAAGTCTTGATTGTTTGTGTTCATCTGTGCATGTGTGTGTGCACATGTGCACATATGGATGTAAAAAAAGAACTCAGTTTAAAAAAAAAATCAATGAGCCTGGAAGATGGCTCAGCAGGTAAAGTGTTTGTCTTGCAAGTATGATGTGAGGACCTGGGTTCAAATCCCCAGAATCCACACAGAAGCTGGAGGAGCAAAGCAGGTGTTGGTAATCCCAGCACCCTACAGGGAGATAGGAGGAGATGGGGAAATCCCTGGCATGAGCAGGAAGGTCAAAAGACAATGCTGGGTGCTGCCTTTTACTTTGAGACAGGGTCTTTGTTTTTCTGCTACATACTCCAGGCTGTCACCAGAGTTTTATCAACGTTGTTTGTTAATTTTACATGGTTGGAATCACGGCAGCGTATCCGTGTGAAATAAGTCTCTTTATATGAGGTGGTATCTGATGAATAGTTAGGGGTGAAAGCTCATGGTGTCTGAGAGGCATTTTCCAGGATTTCAGAAAGATAGTGAGAGCAGCTATGACCAAATGTAAATACATTGGAATATAGATAATAGATATTTTATTATTTTTTTAAATAATTGTATATTATTGAATATTTCAAGGTAAAATGCCGGGAGGTTACAATCAGCTTTTCAAGTGTTAAATTATTTTAATGATGTAAATGTATTGCTACAATAAAACATTCTTGTGTCAGAGTTTTGTTGTTGTGACAATGTCTATGATAAACACTTGGAAGGAGAAACTTATCTTGACTCCTGGTGGGGAGGATGTGAGGGGGTGGGGCAGCTCACATCATGACAGCTGAAGAGCTAAGTAAGCAAATCCTACACTGGCTAGCTCTCTCCTCTCCCCCTTCATCACCACTTTTATCCTACCTGGACTCCCAAGCTACGGGATGGCAGAGCCTGAACTCAGGGTGTGCCTTCCTCCTTTGGTTAGTCCGTTCTGCCATCTTCACGCACATCCTAGAGGTCTGCCTGTCTAACCTAAGATAAGACATAGCTATTCTAGGTTTCATTCAAAGTATGCAATTGGCATAAGTTCGGCATTGGCACAAACCAAATAGTTTTGAGATAAACCTCATGTGTCACTTTAGTCCCTTTAAGAGATGAGACCTGTACACGGTAAAACTGGATAGGAAACATAGAATTCTACCAACTCAGAACAGAAGATAAGGCTCCTGGCTCATCTCCCTCTTCCTGTCTCCAGCCCGGCCGGTCCAGCCACTCTCGAACCTGCACAGAGATCCCGTCAAGGCCGGTTCTAAGTACTGACCCTCTGTACTGCAGTCTACAACACCGTGAATCTTCTCAGCAGTGCAGGCCGACTCTGCCTTCTTCTCGCCTCTCTAGAGGTCTCCAGACCCCTGTGTGTCTTCTTCCTCTCTACACGGAAACACTCCAAGTCATCTCTTAAGGAGGCGTGGGGTGAACCATGATGACGAGGGGCAGCTGGCCACATGGGAGCCGGGGAAGGCATCCCAGGCAAAGACCAGCAAGCTCAAGGGCGATACTGCAAGAGTGACTAGGGTTCCCCATCTCCCCCCAGAAGTGGAGGTCCGCCCACTCTTTGACCCTGAGTATGTGCTTTTCCTTCTGTTAAGGACATTCTCGCTTCCTCCTTCCCACGGCTGGTTCCTCCTCCCCCTCAGTCTCAGTCTGGCCAGCCTTCCTTGCCCCAAGACTGCATCAGTGCCCCTTTGCTGTGGCTCTGAGCATCCTATACTTTTGTCTCAGCGCCTAATCACCCTGCCTATATATGCCCCATGAAATACCAAGAGCCTTAAAATCAGTAACTGTGTCTGGCCGATTATTGGTGTCTGCTACAGAAACCGGGCATGTGCTAGGTGCTTCATTACTATGTATGGCATGACTGAAAGGGGGAGAAAAAGACTCACCCTATACTTCTGTCTAATTCCCCAACATCTCCTCTTCTCTCCTGTACTCCCCCTTTATGCTTGACCTTGAACACAAGTTAGCAGGATTTGTACAATCTCGGGAGAGATTGGGAGCCCAATGAGAAAGTAGAGAAGGCATGCTCTGAAGGGGGATATGCAATCCAGTCCTGGAAGGGTTAGCAGCCAGGGCACAGAGACACAGCTCCACAATGTGACTCTCACCAGCTTAAGGAGTTCCCCCAAAGCTTCTAAGAACTCAACTAGCCCCAAATCAGGGTGCGGGGTTTTGATGACGAGAGGAATTCCAGGACTAGCCAGCTCAGTGGAGCAGAGTTGCGGGTTTTCTTAGAGCCATTTTAACACAGCACAAGGGTTGACACAGCAGGGTGCCCGGATGAAGACACCCCAGAGTGAACACTGGCTCTCAAGCTAAGCACTCAGTGGACTTAGCTACACCCTTTTGGTGACTCTCAAGCAGCATCTCAAAAGATGTGAAGAATCCTTCTGTCCTCCCCCAATCTTTTGATCAGCAATACATAAGATGGCCCCAGAGATACCTTTCCTGGAATTATAATCTAATCAAATAAAATCAGAGGCTTCTAGGGTTACAGAAGGAGTTTAATACCTGTTCATTCCCTGTACGTGGGTCTTCTGGTGAAATTTTTAGAAAATGACAGGTTCCTGGCTAGCAAGGATAAAGGGCTATTAATTGTGTTGGAATTATTGCTCCCGCTGTTGGCAAAAGCTTCCACCAAATTCCAGAGAAAGTGAATTCTTTTCCTCTTTCTCATGTCCCCAAAACTCACCTGCCTTCCTGTCCTACATCAGGTGAATAATAGACAGAACCGAGCACTGCCTCACATGCCTCTAAAGGAAGCACACAGGAGGCGGAGGCAGCAAGATCACCAGTTTGGAGCCCACTAGGCTTCCAAGTGGGACCCTGTCAAGGAGATGAGATGGGAGGGGATAGGGAGAAAGGGACAGAAGGAGAAAATGTTGGGAGGAAATCTGCAGTGACCTGTCAATTTATTCTGCATTTGCTGAGCTTAGGGATGAGGAGCTGAGCAGTTCATTCTCTGGATTCTGGATCCTGGAGATAGAGAACTCCTACTTAGAGCTTGCTAACTACACACCAGGACTTTTGCATGAAATTCAAGGCTCTTGACTGCCCAAAGCTCCATGATGATCCCATGCAGCAAATATGATCCCCATGGGATGACAAAGGAAGCAGAGGCACTGAGCGTGAAATAAATGTGCAAGTTCACAGGCATCAAAGGAAGAATCTGGATGCATGACCAAGTCTGGCCCCAGAACCTTAGGCTGTGCTGCCTCCCTCTAGACACACAAGCCCCCAGCTGCCACTGGATGTGGCTTTTAGAGACAGGGCTAGATAAGGACTAAGCAAGCTAGAAACTATCAAAGAGAGGCAGGTGCAATAGGGGAATTCAATGAGGAGTGAGGTAGAAGTGGCCACTGAGCTGCTCTGAATGAGGCCATGGGCCATCTCACTTGGTAAGAGACAACTGAACTAAAACGTGAATGGTGGGTTGTTTGGGGAAGCTGGTTCAGACATAGGACACAGCAGGTACAGAAGCTGGGATGCTTCTAGAAGAGTGCCCTTAGGATTTCATGTTTCATCCCACAGAGGAACAAATTCTGTGGCTGCCATGGAAGTTGCTGTCCGGTGACTGCAGCCCTTTCCTAGTGGAATTTGGAGCAGATGAGCTGGTGGGAGGTCCCGTGTGTGTGTCCCAAAGCTGGCATCCCCTGGGCTGCACCAAGTTCCGGTTCCAGGTGCTTTCTCAGCAAACCGGTAAACTCACCTTTTGTTTGAAGCTGTAGTTCCCTGAGCATTCTGAGTCATCCTGCCAAATAGTTGTGGCGTTCTCTCGTGTCTGCCAAGTCCCCTGAGACAAGCAGTGTCTGTAGGCCCTTCTTGGGCTCTCTGAAAGTAAACAAGGCTCTAGAGGAAAGGTCAAAACACAGAGCCCATTCCCTGAGCTCGCTGGAAGGTCCTCACCCTTGGCTAAAAAGTTGTGGAAAATCCCAGGGGAAAGGGATTTTCAGTTTTCCATCTGGGGGCTCATTAGAATCCCCACTGTTTATTTGGGATGGAAGGAAAAACACGGAAGGGTCTAGATTTTGTAACTAACCATGATCCTCTAATGTCCGTAGTGTTTACACATGTCTCCGAAGCTAGAAGTCTCCTGTGACTCAGATACTATAACCCTGTAAGGTACAGTCTACCGGGAGATGCTGACCTGAGCCCCTGTGCATCTCTTCCTAATGTCCAAGAGGTGGCACAATGAAGAAGAGAAAGCCATTGGTGCAAAGCAGGCAGGCTCAGGACTGACACATAAATCCACTTTCTGAGCAGTGTCCTGGATTCAGCTCTACAGTCTCTGAGTCTTACCAATGTCCATCAGGAACTGGGTACAATACTGCTACCTATCCTCTGTGATGTGAAGGGAGATGGTGTGTGTGTGTGTGTGTGTGCTAAGTGCTGTTGTCACTTGACCACATCTACTCTAGAAGCCCCATTAAAGATCCTCCTACCTGGAAGATCAATTAGGACACACAAACGAGATGCAGAAATTTCCAAAACGTTCTGATCCTAACCCTATACTTCTTACACTAACAGTAGCTATTGGCCATATTTAATTAAACGGTACCTAAGAAGCACTTCCTCCTGCCCAACTGACATCTCAGACAACATGCTCCAACCAAGCTCTTCACCCTCTCCAAATCTGCCCTACCCATAGATTTCCCCACCCAGTGGATGACAAGCCCATCCTGGTATCCCCTAACCCAGAACCTTAGAATCATCTCTGCTTTCTTGCAGCCTCTAGCCCCGTCTGCACCATTAGCAAGCCGTATTCACTTTCACTCAGCTCCTAGGTCCAACCCTACCTTCTACATCCCCCTTCCTTCCTACTTAGAACTCTTCTTTCTTCCCTGGTTTATTGCTAACTCTGCTGATGGCATTGCCCTCACAACTATGGATAACCCAGTTGCTGTGTTTCTGTTCAAAATCTCCTGAAGGCTTTCTAAGGATGAGAGTCCTTCTGTGGCCGTCCACAAACGCTTGTAGGAACTGGTCTCCTCACCTCTCTGCTCTCACCTCTTGTTGTTTCTCTTCCTCCCTGGCTCTGTCTGGGTTTATCCTTTCCCCTTCTTGGAGGCATGCTCCTCTCCAACAACACACCACTGCTTGTTGTGAGCTCTCTCCTGAACATGACCCTTTGGGGCTCAAACTCTTAAGTCTTCACTGAAGCACCACCTTGCCGTTGAATCATCCTTCAGCTTCCCATTGTCCCTGCCCCAGTCCTCCCATTCCATCTCCAGCTCTTTATCACATCTACATACACAGAGGATGCCCGTGACCGTTGTCTACTCTTCTTAGGACAGTGCAAGCCCTAGGAGAGGGATTTTATTCTGCTCTGGTCACTAATACACCCCGAACATTTAAAAATGGTGTTCGGCACACAGTAGGTACTTGCTAGATATTAGCTAAATAAGAAAATGACAATAATGTCACTTGGAACTTGTGCTGTCCATGCCAATCATAATGCCCCTGGGAGGGCACAGTTCAAAGTTGAGCTGGGGGAATACACATGAAAATGTCATAAACTGTTACAAATGCTAGGACAGAGACTGTGCCGGTACAAGAGAGGCCGCAGAAAGACAGGGGTCCATTGACTTCAGGGAGAAGCTGGAGGAACGCTCTAGAAGGATGGGAAATTCAAAGTGAGAATTGAAGTTGGACTTACAGGCAGAGCTTTAAGGAGGTATCCTGAACAGCAGAGAGAACATAGGTATAGGCTAGGAACAGTGCAGCCATGATGGGGTGCAGACAATGCAGCCATCATAGGATGGAGATATACAGCTATAATGGGGTATACAGTGCAGTTATCATGGTACGAGGATCGTGTGGCTGTGATCTCATGCTGAAAGAATTGGTTGTAGTCCTGGTGGGAAAGAAAGGGATGCTCATGTCCCTCCTTTGGGATGTGAGTCTACTACCTCTTTTCAGTTGCAAAATTGGTGTGTTTTAACAGGCATGTAGAAACTGGAACTTGAAACTGCTTCCGAAGAAAGATGCAAAGGACAAGATCCTGCACCTCACAAAGGAATGGACTGAGAGACAAAGAACTCTATTGGGGCTGGAACAGGCAGGGACCTCACATCCACCATCCCATAAGACCCTGAAACCTTTGCTCTGGCCTGAACTGAATAAAAAGCCCTCTGTAACAGAGAACAGAGATAGTGGAGGCCACCTGGAGCTGACTCACCCTCCTCCAAGAAAGGATGGTTGACCTGTCTGTGAGATCAACGTATCTTCTGGCTGTCATCTCACAATTTCCAACAAGCTGCAGGTCACCATGCTGAGGAAATAAGACCTTTCTCACCATCCTGACCTGGGCCAAATTGTAAATCAATCTATTTCCCTTCTATAATTTCTGTTTCCTACTTTCTTTTGGAAACCATGGAAACTGAGGCAGTGGGTAAGGACCTGAGTGTCTGGTAACGACAGCTGTACAGATGGACTAGCCTGGGAGCTATGCATTTTGGGGAAGAAGAGAAAGCAGTCCAGGATGCTAGAGAGGTCAGCAGGACCAAGTTGCAAAAGGTCACAAATGCCATTCTCGGTGCTTGAGATAGGGAGCCAAAACAGGGGCTGCCACTTTCCAAAGCTTTACAGGAGGTGGTGACAGGGGCTGAGGGCTGAGACTGGGGCAGTAAGGACACTAGGAAGCAGCTCAGCGAGGCAAGCCTGCTGAGCTACCACCGCACCATGGGGGAGGAAAGGGAAGAGAAGCCAGGTACCAACCAGATGATGTGGAGTTAACACAAGGCCAGGTGGAACATGAGGCCATGCCTAATGGGGAAGAGGGAAGGTTCCTGCTTTTGTTTCTCTTAATCTATTTCCCACTTCTTTCTGTCCCTCCATTTCTGTCCTGTCTGATATATCCATTCCACCACCAATATTTTCTTTAACCTTTTCCCTTTCTCTCCAAGGCTGTTATCTTCCTGTCTGGAAAGTTTTGAATTCTCCATCTAAGTTCCATTAACAAAACCAATTTAATAATACTTCTTTCAAAGCTGATGTAAAGAAAGCCATAGATTTTTTTCTCTGTACAAGAAGTCATACATTGTACAGATAGGAGCTCCTCAGTCTTTCTCGTGTCCTTTTTTCCTCCAAATGACCAAGGTTGAGACCCTTGCGTTCTTCCCACAATAGTCAGGTTCTGGGGCAGTTGAATCTGGACCCTAATCTATACAAAAGTACTGTATAAGGGGAGCAGACAGGAGCCTACAAATTATGGGGAAGCAGGGCTGAATGAAGGCTAAAGTTCAGGGATAGAATATTTGTCTGGCATGTGTGAGACCCTTGGTTCACTTTCCAGTGCTTGGAAGGGGCAGAGGCAAAGAAATAAGACACAATACTGAGATCATACAAGAATACCTTTATGAGGCATGAAGACTTAGGAGAATCTCTTGGTTAGAGTTCTTTCTAACTTCCCTCTGACTGCTCTACCAGGACAATCTGTCCTTCAGTGGAACTGTCAGAAATGTCTAGGAAGAGACCCATTACCTTCACTCCACCAAGGTAAGTATGAAGGGCAGGGAACAGAGACATTTCCAGGAGAAGAATGAGGCCAGCACACAAACTGATCGAATGTTCCATTACAAAAGGTGCCTGGGGGAGAAAAGAAGGTGGGGCAAATGTCAGTGCTCTCCCGCAGGGTCTTCTGAGAGAGACAGAAAGACCCAGAAACTTAGAGCCCACTTTCCCATCTTGGGCAGCTGGTGTAACCTTTGCAGAGGCCAACACAGATATCCTTCTCTCTGGAGCAGCCAAGGATGAGGACTGGGACTGGGAAACAGGGATGCTGAACGTAGCCCCAACACTGCCTTTGTCTACCCAATCTGACCCCCAGTCATACTGGTTTTGCTTTGTTCTGTATTAACTGAACTCACAGAAACTCAGGGTCAGGGGTAAGATGTTTGGAAGTCTAGCCAGTGACTTGTGTTCCATAATTAAGTAATTGGCAAGGCTCACCAATTTGAGTACAGAAGACAAATGATGGATCGAAGGGGATCTGTGGAGTTGCAGCTTTTGGTCACATATATTTAGCACTATTCTATGTATTTATAGCTCTCCATTTGAATATTAGTTCAATAAATTATTAGAGGAGTTTGGATCACTGTAAATTTAGGAGATGGTTTATATATCAGTTCTTGGCAACTAGAAGGTCCAAACTTAGAACACAGATGGACAAACCTCCTAGAATTCAATGGAAGCATTTCATACCACAAGTTCCTGGGCTTCTCAGAAGTCAAGCATCACCTTCTCACACCTTGTTCTTATTAGGGTGGAACCCAAGGGCTTCTTGAGATACTAGGATTAAACCCCTGTAGACATGACCCAGGTTAACCCAGCTTTGAGCTACTGCGGGTCACTGCCAACCTGGTTGCCAGGTAACAACACTTGCTCTGCTTACATAGCCACTCTGCTCACAGTTCAGCTCCATATGAAGATGACCTTCCCTACTTTTATCTCAAAAGTAGTATTCCCCTGAAATGAAAAGTGGATTTTGTAGTTGGCATCAAGCCTGGGCCAAGGTGGACTTCACAAAGGGCTAGGAGTGACCCTTGAAGGCTCTTGATGGATTTGGGTCATGTTATTGGGGAAATAGAGTCGCTTCTAGCACTGCTGGGCAGCTGAATAAAAGGATTGACAGATGTCAAGAGGAGGAAGGGTAGCCTTTATCTGTTATCCATCCATGATGTTCAGAAGCAGTGAGTCAAGGCACTTTATGGCTTTGTTTTCATTGATTTTGTTTGACATTTGTTTTGGGTGGATGTAGTATATATTGTCACCTAATACGTCAACATATGGACAGGCAAGGCTACGGACTGACTCACCTGCAACAAGTTTGCTAGAATGCTCTAAACATAGTGTAGTCTGGAAAAGAGGAATTACATTATTATTCAAATCCAGCTAACACCCCCAAGAGATGGGGAACCCCCACATACCTAAATAGCTTCCCAGGCCAGCCTACAGGGGACACTCCTGTCAGATGGCAAGGCAGTAAATGCGCTGTTTAGAGCGCTTCAATCGGAGCAGCTTCCCCTGCATGCTGCCCATTCTACATCACCATGAGAAGTGAGTCTATATTGCTTCCCCATGAGCCTGGTTAATTGTCCTATCCAATTGAACATAGAAGAAATGACACAGGACTTTCAAGGCCCATTCACAGAGGGAACATGGCTTCTGATCAGGCTAACCCTTAAGAAGCAAAGCCATACAAGTATAAGGAAGCCCAGCCTCCACAGGGGCTGGGTGGAAGCATTCTGGCCACCAGTCACTGCTTTACTCTAAGAACCAGTGTCAACCCCCCCCACCACGAACATGAAAGTCCCTTTGGTGATTTCAGTCTCCAGTCTTTGAACCTCTCAGCTACATTCCAGATATTACAGTGCAGAGTAAGGCCATGTCCAGTGGTCCTGAATCCTTACCCCATGAACCGCGAGAGACAGTAAATGATTGTCATGGTTCTAAGCCACTAAGGTTGAGGGCAGCTTGTTACATAGTCACAGATAGCTATTGCACGTGCTTACCAGAAGGTTGTTTGCGCAAGTCTCTCAGACACTTCTCCTTATACTGAGCCCACTTCCGAGTTGTCTCCTCCAGGAGAGATCCTGTAACCTAAGCACACAAAAGCATGGTCACAGCCAGGCATGGTGGCACATGTCTGAAATCTCTGCACTTGGTGGTCTAAAGCCGGAGAACTGTGAGTCCTAGGCTAGCCTGAGCTACATGGTGACATTCTGCCTTAGAAAGAAAACAAACAAGCAAAACCAAGCAAATGAAAAAAAAAACAAAGAAACAACTACCAAAAAATCCACAAGATCAATCCCAAGTAGCTGTGAGTCCAGCTTTGGGCCGATGTTCTCATACCCGGGTCCTCAAATTACCTTCTGAAGTAGCCCATGCCGAGAAACAGAATTTCCTTGGTGTCTCATGTTCTACTTAAAAATAATTCTGAATTTTTCATTTACTCCATAATATAGTTGTTTTGACAAAAGTATGATTTTTTTGTTCAAAATCTTTAAGGTTGACATTTCAAGGGAATGTAACAGTCAGGCTGAACTTCCGCACACTTGGACAGAAATGTTTGAGCGCTCCTGAGACCATGTAGATCTCCAGAAGAAAAGCATCTTTCTGAAAGAAGCCTAACAGCGTGACTAAGAAGGGCACACACACACACACACACACACACACACACACACGCACGCACAATGCACACACACGTGTAAGCATGTGCACCAAGGTGCTAGGAGAAGGTACACTAACAGAGGAGGGGAGGGCAGATCAGACTTAACAACTTAGGTGGACAAAAGAGACCACCCGTTAGTTCTGGATGGGGTCACTATTTTGGGAGTCACAGCTGATTCTGTTTAATTAAATTTGAATGACTTTAGGAGGAGTATCGCCCGGTTTGCTAGAGGCTCCTGTACCTTGCGGTTGCACCTACCATATCGCTAGCACATGATGAATCAGCCCTTTTTGCTGGCTAGAGACACACTGCTCATCCTCGCATCCCTCTTTACTCCTCAGTGCAAAGCCTGACGCACAAAGTGGGCTCCAGCAGGAGTCCTCCACTGAACAGCAACAGGGCAAGGCCTTGTGAAATGGAAAGAAGGAGGTCTAGGTTCACAGAGAGAGGCTGGTAGACTAACTTCCATTACGGGAAAGCCCTCAAATGTAAGCTGCACCCCTCCAAGGTTCTATGGACAGGACAGTCAACATTAGAAAGAAAAACACCCAAAGGCCTCAGGACAGGGGTATTTCCTTAGTGGCGTTGGTTCTGGACCACACACAAACACACACATGCACACACACACACACACATGTACACACACATATTGGAAAAGGGCTTGTGTGGTGACATCGTTGGTCAATAGGTTTCCAAAATTTCTCAGTTTGTGGCACTCTTAACTATCTCAGTAATTTTCCAAGGCATTCCCAGACTAAAATAAGGTGGGGGGGGGGAAACTAAGGCTCTGTTTATTAAGTAAATAAGTCCAAACAGTTGGTAAATATTTATGTCTTAACAACTTTGAACCTATCGGACATTGCACAATTTCTCAAACTTTGGGATGGGATTAGACATCACCACCTCCATTTCCTGTTCCAGGCTGGTTTTGCTCTGTTTGGTACTTGCTCTTTTTGTTTAAGCACAGCCCCTGCAGACCGCCACATCTTTGGTGGTCTAATAGTAAGTCAAGCAGACATGGTGTTATGGAGCACAGCTATGAGGTTAGCACTTGGGGTGGGGTCAGGAGGACCAAGAGTTCAAGTCCAACCTTAGCCTCACTGTAGTTCAAGGCCAGCCTGGGCTACATGAGACTATGTCAATTAATTGAATTCAGGTGTTGGGATGTAGCTCATCCCTATGCTTGCCTGACATGTGCAAGGCCTGGGTTCTGTCTCCAGCATGGCAAAAGCAGAAGAAGACATGAACATCTTGAGCTAAGAATTCGCACGGTATCTAGAAAGTGACACAATCACTATTTCCTCCAAAAATTAAGATTTCCCATAGCACCCACTGAATTCACCAATGATGTCCTGGGCACCTTGACACACAGTCTGGGGACCATGAGGATATAGCAGCTGGCACTTACCTCCTAGCTTCATTTTCCAATGAGCTTTGAATCTCCGTTAATAATATCTCTTTCTGAGTTGGATCCCAAGAGGCACCAAGCAAGTTTATTAAAATACCATTTAATGGAATAAACATCCTAATCGGAGATTAACTGACTCATATTTTCTTTCAAAAATTTCAGCAGATGAATTAATAACTAATCAACCAGTTTTTAAAACCCTCCAAGTCATGAAAGTAAGACCCTCCCTTGCCTAAAGGGCTATTTGTGCCCTGGGGCTCCTTACCCAGACCTGCTTAAGGAGGAGAAGATGAGATCAGTCTCTGGACTAAAATTCTCCCAGCTCCCTTGTTCTTTGCCAGGACTAATGGTGATGGCAAAAATAGAAAACCAGCAGCCAGAGAGTCAGCAAATTGCTTTTGCCACACGAGAAGAAAGCCCTGAATTTGGATTCCCAACACCCATTTTAAAAGCTAGGCCTGGGGGTACATGCCTGAAATCCTAGTTATGAAGGAGGAGACAGGGGGAACCCCATCTTACAGGCCAGCTAGTCTGGCCAAATCAGTGAGATCCTGGGCCAACAAAAGACCCTGTCTCCAAAAAAAAGGTGAAGAGCAACTGAGGAGGACACCTGACACCAACCTCTGGCCTGAGCATGTGCACCCAAACACAACCACATAGGCAAAACACACACAGCGGATCTCTGTGAGTTTAAGGCCAGCCTGAACTACAAGAGCTAGTTCCAGGACAGGCTCCAAAACCACAGAGAAACCTTGTCTCAAAAAATAAAAACAAAAACAAAAAAATAATAAACAAAAACAAACAAACAAAACAAAAACCTACTGAATTTGGTCAGCCTAGGGCAGCTACACAGACTGACGTCTTCACCGACACTTATTTAAAACACACCAGAAAGACAGGAGGCATGTCTAAAGCCAAACCCAGCTGAGCTTCCAGTGTAATGGGGAGAAGAGATGCACAGGGAGGCCAGCTTGACCTTCGTCCCTCTCCCCCTGCCTAGGCAGCCTGTAGCCTGCTCGGCTGGGAAGAGATCGAGAAGGTGTGCGTGGGAGGAGAGCACTGATTGACTCTGCTCACGCAGATCGCTTTCTGTGTTAGAGAACTGAGTACACCACAGAACAAAGGGAAAGGCACAGGCAGCAGAAACAGGGGAAAGAGCGAGCACAGCCTTCACCCCAGAGAGCACCATCCCTCCCAGATGCTTCTCTCCACACAGGCTTCATCTTCCTTTTCTAAGCTGTTTTATTCTAACCAACAAAGGAAGCCATATGGTTCTGCAGACTTGATTTTTCCACCTCAAAGGAGCATCCATTTCAAGCTGTACCCCAAACTGCTTTATTGTTTATTCAACACCCCTTTTAATTGCTGCATGTAACTCAGTGAACGAATGTGATATAATTGAACTTTTAAACCCTCCTGCACAGAAAGTCAAAGTTACTTTCAGATGCTGCTAGTAGGATGAAAATCCTCCTAGCTAGACCTTTGGGGGCTGCGCGTGAGTCACAGTTCCTGGGGCAGAGAGTCCACATGTTTTGAAAGGTTTTTGATAGCGTACCACTGAACTGTTTATCCTTGCCAATTTAATTTTTTAAGCCCTGCTCCCTCTCACACACCAACCAGCAATGTTTAAAATCCACTTCTCCTAGAGTCTTTAAGAGTTTGTTTTTAAATGTCTAATAATGAAAATGAGGGGGGGGGTGTGAGCCAGCACCATTTCAACACCAGCATTTAGAAGCTAACGTAGCTCTGAGAATTTCTCATTAAGTGAATTTTATGAAGATTTCCTGCCAGCAAGCACACACATGCCTCAGTCATTTATATCTCCGGGCAGGGAACTCATGTATGAGCGAATTGCATGAATGTCTACACAAAGCCTAGAAATGTCTAAACATCTAAAGACTCTGAGGTTAAATTTGGATAATCAAGGGGAGATTCATCAGATCCACAGCCACATGCTGCAGAATAGAGAGCCACACACAGTCTCTGCACACACAGTCTGAGTGACAAGGGGCAAGAAAACCCTTCCCCCAAGGGCATTTTTGATACGGAAACACCAGAGTAAAGGGGTACAATTTGGTCAGCGTTGCTGGCCTGAAGCACTGCAGAGGCCGCTGTTATACACAGAGTCATATGTGTCAGCAGCTCCCCAGAGTGCAACAGAAGACAGAGCGCAGGGCCACAACCCGCCGAGTAGACACAATGGCTCCCCAGCTCCTGAGTGTACGTGAGGGAAGGCAGTCTTGTAACTCCCTTGAGCTTCACGCCCATCTATTTAATGGGTCCAGTAGTCACGTTCTTCTCATTCTGCAGGATGAGGTGTAAGGAGGCATCTTCCAGTTATGACCAGGGCTGTAGCCATGCTGGTGTGTGCTGGACAGTTGCACACATAGGAATCGGGGCTGCAGCCGTGTTGGTGTGTGCTGGACAGTTGCACACATAGGAATAGAAAATGAATAGGATGAAACTGCTGGAGACATTGGGTGTTTATAGGGATACCCAGAGACTGCAAGCAAGGATGGCATTCCGCCAACTCTCCCTACAATAGCACTGCCAGTCATAGTGGAAGCAGCAGCCCAAGGTCACCTGCTCCTTGGGGATGTAGTCCCCTTGGAAGACTTTGTCACCATAGCAAGATTCCCCAAGACCATCAATTGTCTACAAGTTGGCAGTGCATGAGGGATGAGGGCAGCCTGAGGGAAAGCTTGGAGGCAGCTGGTCAGCAGCAATGTTGTTTGCCTGTCTAGTCTCTGGTAGAAGGGCTTGGAAAGGGGGCATTTATGAGACCTGGCACCTTTGCCCTCCCTGGAAGCAGGGTGTTTTCATTATGAAACTGCAAACGGGGACTAAGAGTCAAAGGGGAACAGCAGCCATTCCCTAGGGAGTTTTCTTTCTTGGAGGAGTGACATTGGGGTTCCTTCCAACCACAGCCCTGAAGAAATGAGACCTTGGGAAGGGAAGGAGAAGGAAAGGGCTAACCTTGGATTAGAATAAAGCGAGCTACTGAGGCATCTGTGAAGGACATGCTAACACATCCAGCAAGCCCTCGGCTCTCCTACAGTGGGTGGGTCTGTACTGATGGGTGTGGAGCAGTATTCCTTGCCCTCCACTGGCTCAGTTTCCCCCTCTATAAAGTGAGGAGACTCTCCCTCGCAGCACTGCTCAGAGGATAAAACGAGATCATAGAAGTGGGGACACCTGACACCGAGCTTGGTGCCACTGACTATTGGTGTGTTCCTGCTGTTCGTGTGTTTTGGCACTACAAAAAAAAAATAGATCAAAAAATAAATATAGCATGAATATTCGCTGTTTTAACGTGGATGTGAATGAACAGTGGGGAAGTGTTGGGTGTGTAGCCCCCAAATGTGAGTGAGGGTGAGCTCCAGTTGCTGGGATCACTGTGATTTGTATCTGACATTGGTAAGCCTTTGGATTTGATGCCTTTTAATATTATAGACCATAGAATACAATATAGAAAAAATATAAATATTTCCAATAGGAACAAAAAAAGAGAAAAGACGCAGAAATGTGACTCCCCGTAACCATTCAAACCAGGGAAGGTGCTAAGAGTGTACAGGGAGTATACAAGCAGCCACTCATGAATGCTGACATGGAAGATGTTTCAAGGATGTAAAAGGAAGATTGGGGCACAAATAATTTGTGCTTCATTATTTCAGCTCTGTAAAATAATGCACAGACACTGGGCAGTGGTGGCGCACGCCTTTAATCCCAGCACTTGGGAGGCAGAGGCAGGTGGATCTCTGTGAGTTCGAGGCCAGCCTGGTCTACAGAGCTAGTTCCAGGACAGGCTCCAAAGCCACAGAGAAATCCTGTCTCGAAAAACCAAAAAGAAAAAGAAAAAAAGAAAAAAATGCACAGACAAGAGATTAAAAAGAAAAAACAGCCAAAATACAAGCAGTAAACAGAACGCTGTGGTTATGGCTGAGCATCATTTCTTAATATGGTTTTCTTCTTTCCAAATTGCCTACAAGGGGCCTCAATTGCTTCTACAATCAGAAAACATGCACAACTAATAATATTAAGAAGAACAAGGAATAAAAATCAGTTCTTACTTGCTTGATGGAAGCCAGCAGAAGCAGGGTGAGGAAGGACCTCCTAGGGACCCAGAGCAGACGCATCCCAGGAGAGTGGAGAGGATCGGTCCTCTGGGCCACAGGGATGCCCACCGGTTGTGCCCGTACCTGGGGCAGGGATCCCTTTCTGCTTCTACTGGGCACTGCCGGCCTTGGTTGGGGCCTCATCTTCCTGGCGCCCTTTCACAAGTGCGAGCACATCCCTCCAGCTCTCCAAGATGTACCACAGGCGGTGGCCTCCTGCATTCCTCCTTGCCCAGAGAGGAAGTGTTTGCACAAGTCCTCCGCAGGCCGCTGAGTGTCTGAGCTGCTCTACAGCGATCTACTGAATCTCCAAGTTTCTCATCCCCCGCCTGCCCCTCCTAAAATCTTAGGAGATTTTTCCCAGACCTACCCCAAGGCGGCTATGCTGCCTGGGACTTCCTCAGCAGGCTCAGAAGAAACAGCAAGGCATGCTTTCCATCCTGAGGATTCTGCTCCGTGCTCACAACCAGACTGAGGTTCGGACAGCATGGGCCGGGATGCCAGGTGGGTATCTTTTACAGCAGAATTTCTTTCTAAAGCATCAAACTTTTCTAAACTGCTCTGGGGCTAGCCACAAAGGCAGAGCCACCTTGGAGCTCTGGTTGTGTCAAGGTGACAAGAGCAGTTTGCCTGTCTCAGAGACAACACCTCCAGACCCAAGGTCTGCAGCCAAAGCCCATTCAGTGATGAGAGTTACATCTACACAATAGCAAAACAATGGGTAGAAAGCACAGAGATTGGGGCCTCCTGATTGCCCACGTGTTCTGAGCAGGTCGTTGTGTTCTGAACACAATGATGCTCTGACCACCTGGATACTTGTGGAATTCATGACCCACCATTTACTAACCAACACCCCATCTTCAGTTTTCAGTTACAGAACCTTCCATCCCCTTACTAGCAAATCTCCTGAGTTCAGCTACCTGGTCAGGAGCTGCTCTTTATCACTCTGGCCTCAGAGCAAGCTCCTATTCTCTAGCAGGCTCTTCTCTGTCTCTAAAGCTCTGCTTGGGCCCCCTCATCCTACCTCTGTCTAGATGGTTCCCAGCATTCTCTCCAACTTTTCCAATTGTAGACCCAAGTGGAAGGTGGTAGACAAAATGTCAGACTGGCAGGGTCAAGAAAAGCAGGTTTCTGCCCTCCCTCCCTCCCTTTCTCCTCCACCCCTTTCTTTTTTCACATCTAAGCCAAACCATAGTGCATCTCCATTAGCTGATCACGACCAGTGAATTCTGAACATTCAGGGGAAAACAGGTGAATACCACTAGATAAAAGTCCCTAAAAATCTTGAAACCCTTGTGTGGCAAGATTCCAACCTTAATAGGGAAAAGATCAGTCTGAAAAGGACTCCCAGGTGGGCTTTCGTGTTGGTGTGATTTCCAGAGTCAGCGTGGTCATCTCTTTGAGATGACAAAGAGCAGAATAAAGTGGCAGGGAAGGAGGAAAGTGTGTGTGTGTGTGTGTGTGTGTGTGGTGTGTATGTGGTGTGTGTGCGTGCAAGGTATGTGTGTGTGGTGTATGTGTTGTGTATGCATGTGTGTATGTGGTGTGTGTGCGTGCAAGGTGTGTGTATGTATGTGGTGTGTATGTGTATGCGTGTGTGTATGTAGTGTGCGTGTGTGTGTTGTGTATGTGGTGTGTGTGCCTGCAAGGTGTGTGTGTATGTGGTGTGTATGTGTATGCATGTGTATGTGTGTGCATGCATGTGTGTGTATGTGTGGGGTGTGTGTGTGTGTGTGTGTGTAATGTGGCTGTAAAGCTATTCTACACACATCAAAGAGGAGATCCCAGGTTGCATGGTGGGGGAGAAAAACGCCTGCTTTGTACGACTATTCCATCTTGCTTCTTTGAATGTTTCTCAAAAGCATTTCTCTTTTCCTCCCTCCTGAAAGGACTCGCCTTGTCCTGCATGGTACAACTTTCCCACCTGCTACCTATCTGGATGGATGCCATCTAGTGACAAAATGTGGTAAACCTGTCTGTGAGAACACTGCCTGGTTTCTAGGGTTACCAAGAGCACAGAACACAGGTCCTCAGGCCTCATCAGCAGGGAAGAACAGATGGAGGGACACAAACACAAATGTCACTGCCCATTGACATCTGGATGTCTCTAGTGCTGCTCCACAGGTAATGAGGAGACCGCGGTCTTCCGAAGCCTCCTTCCCTTCCTGCTCTCCTTCCCTTCCTGGTTTCAAGCTTATTGAATTTCTTATGTAAATTTCTACTTTTCCTGGAGCTCCTAATTGCCTTTCCTTTCCCCGTCCTAAAAACATTGGGTTTAGTTTTTGTTTTATTCTTCAGACCTAACTAGAAGACAGGTTTCTTGGGAAACTCCATACTCGTCCCAGCCTTCCTCTAGACTTGGCCACCAAAGGGGCGGGGCCTAGCCTTACACTTCCACAGGATTGTCAACATCACTCCCGCAGTGGTCCAATCTAGGACATGAGTGACGGCCCAAGGGCTTTGAGCCTCCTGGTTGGTGTGATTTCTGCAGCCAGCTGAGCACACATCCCTCCCCACTCTGCCCATTACACAAACCTTGAGGCAAACTGCCTGTGTTTTGCTTCTCCGAGTCCCTGAGCTAAACACCAGTCCTCTGAAGTTTCTCTTTCCTATGGCTGGACAAGAAACAGGTCCAGAAATTCCCCCAAGTTTTCATATTTCTTATATGCAGCCCCTAACTTCTAGTGCTTCTGTATGCAAACAAAGGTCTGTGACAGTGGGTGTGGTCTGTGAAACTAAACGGGAGAGCACAACGGGGGAACAAGAGAAGTTAGGAAAGCGGAGCAAGAGTGCAAAAAACTCACGTGTGTCGTGGAAGTAGAAAGAGAGTGACAGGGAGGGGAGGGGCAGCTGAGAGGGCAGGAAGAGGGTGGATGGCAAAGGAGGTAGAAAGAGAAACAACCAAAGAAAATTTTGTTTGAAAAATGTCATAATGAAATCTAATTATTTGTATATATATGTATATATGTATATATTTGTGTATGTATATATATGTGTGTGTGTATATACACACACACACACATATATATATATATATGTACACCAAGGGCCCTCCTCAGTTCTGAAAGAGTGGAGTGGGCCATCCTGACACCCACCCATAGTCTTGGACTTCAGTTAAAACCAATGTCCTACAATTGTCCAAGGAAGCAACCCAGCTGTCCATCAAGAGATAAGCAGAAAACTAGTTGTGATTTAACAAACACAGGGGAATATTATTTTGCCTTGCAAAGAGTCACAAGTTTTTGACATATGCTACACAATGGAGTTTGAGGATGTCACACTGTGTGAAATAAGCCAGACACATAAGGATGGATGAATACTGCATGGTTATATGTCTATGTAGCTTTTTGTAGAATTCCAAGACAGTAAGGACAACGGAGGTTGCCAGGAGCTGGGAGGAGAGACAGTGGAAAATTATTTAACAGTGACAGAACTTTGATTCTGGATTTTGCTGAGAGAAGTTCTGGAGATGCAGGTGAACACGACACAGCCATGTGACCATGCTTACTGCCATTGAACTCTACACTTAATTGTTAAGGTAGTAAAATTTTGTTATGCGATTTTCTACCAATTTAGAAAATGGACCAATGTCTCCTGCACATATTCATCCTAAGGAAGACAGAAAGGCCCACTCGGAACCTCACAGAAGATTATCTCAGGCCACAATAGTTACATAAATGCTGTATGCTGGAATATACTCGGGTTCCCCAGGGGACCGTGAACAAGCTGTGTCAGGATGCCAGATGGCAGGGCTGGGGATGGAGACTGTGATGCAGTAGAGAGGAGGAGGGTCCTTGCTCATGCTGGCACTAGGAACTTCATTCCGCCATGGACAGGGCGAGGTGGCAGCGGGTACTGACCCTCCTCCCCATCTGCCTGGCTCTTGCCTTCTCCCTCACAGCCATGGGCAGCAGCCATTGGTGTGAGGGGATCCGACAGATGATAAAACCACTGTGCCAGGACCCCCTGGGGGGATTGAACTGCATTCAGGTCAGCCAGGCCAGCAACAGCACTGGAAGGGAACACGATAGCCAGACTGTCCAGTACATCTGGGAGACAGGCGACGACAAATTCATCCTGCTCAGGTTCCATGCAGGGCTCTGGCAGTCCTGTGAGGAAAGCCTCAACAGCACAGGTGAGTGAAATCTTTGTGTCCCCAGGTCAACAGGTGCAGGGTGGCCCTGAGAAGCTCCAGAGCCAGATTGTCTGGGGCTGAATCTTGTGTATGCCATGGACTGACCATGTGACCTTAAGCAAGACCTTTACCTCTGAGCCTCAATTTTCTCAGCTATAAAATAGGAACCATGAGGTGCTTAGCTCCTAAAGATAGCACACAGATGAAGTGAGTAGATTCGTGGGAAGTGCCTGCAACAGTGCCTGACATACTGTCTAGGAAGCTCAAGTGTTCACCCACTTGCCACTATCTGTGGGCTTCTCAAGAAGCCCCACGGACCTCTAAGCTGCATCTCTAAGGTTTCTTTCTCACTTTAAACATTGTTGTTACTTCAGATGGGGTCTAACATTGTAACCTTGGCTGGCCTGGAATGTAGACCAGGCTGGTCTCAAATTCACAGAGATAAACCTGTGTGTGTGTGTGTGTGTGTGTGTGTGTGTCTGTGTGTGTCTGTGTGTGTGTGTGTCTGTGTGTGTGTCTGTGTGTGTGTGTACTCTCTCTAGAGTTACAGGCAGTATTGTGACACCTGACTTGGTTGAAAACCAAACCCAAGTCCTCTGCAAAAGCAACAAGTGCTCTTCAATGCTGAACCACTCTTGCTCTTCAAAGGACTCTTGGAACAAGGGTTTTCATTAGAAACAAAACAAAACAAGGGCTGGAGAGATGGGTCAGCTTTTACAGGCTAGAAAAAAAAATAGAAACTATCCCGTAGTGTCATCAAGTCACCTACCAGATCTATCACAATCACAATCAGGGCCCATTAACAAACTGGACCTTGACCTCAAGCAGCCTTGAAACAGCCCTGCACCAGTAATCATTCCCTCAGCTCAGAAGCAGGAACCTGGCCTCAGAAAATCAGCACAGCTTGTAAGCCTTCTCTCGTGCTCATCAGCACCAACTCCTTAACACCTTCTGGACTTTCCTGATTGGAGGCGGGAGAAGAAGAGAAAGCAGATGGAGGGGAGGGTTAGGACATAGAGCATAGTTTCCAGAAAGTGTTTTTACCTCACGAAGAACAGAAGAGGGACAAATGTCGACCTCTTTGGTTGATGTTAGATGTGCTCAGGACTGGATGTGCTCCTCTGCTTTCAAAGCAAAGGTCCCAAAGTGAAGGGGGCACCCATAGCAGCCCCCACTGATGTTCTGACCTCAGACTCACTACGTTTCTTGTATAGATGTTTATTTTACCTTCTTGTGGCAGATTAAAAATTATTCTTGCAGCCAAATAGACTGCAATGAGGAACAGTACTCTGAGATACAGCCACCTCCAACCCCATCCAAGTAGACTGCTGTTGACTGAATTTTCTGTCCTGCCCAGTTTCCGTAGTCCTTAAGTCCCAAAGAAATCACACAGAGGTCTACATCAGTTATAAACTGATTGGCCTAGTATCTCAGGTTTCTTATTAACTCTTACAACTTATACTAGCCCATTATTCTTATCTGTGTTAGCCACGAGGCTCAGCACCTTATTCGGAGGGGCAGTCAGATCTTGCTTCTTCTGTAGCTGGGACAGGACTGCAGAATAAGCTTTCTTCTTCCCAGAATTCTCTTGTTCTCATCACCCCGCCTCTACTTCCTGCCTGATTGTCCCACCTACACTTCCTGCCTGGCTACTGGCCAATCAGCGTTTATTTAAAATATAATTGACAGAATACAGACCATTGTCCCACAGCAGACTGCTGATGAGTGAGTAAATGTCCCACCTTAGCCTCCAGGCTAAGCGGCCTTTGCTCTGAGTGTGATGCAGGCACAGCAGCGGTACCTGGTGCTAAGACTATGAAGGCTAAAAGCTCCCACATTCTCTTCTCTCTGGAGTACTATCATATAAACTCCACTCTCTCAGACCCCCCCCACACACACACATAGTTCCATTTGGCTTGTGACGGATCCTGCATTCTCTGGGATCACCATGATAGTCCCATATTTTTGCTTTGGGGACTGTAGACACCACATCGATAAGTAAATGACTTAAGAACTTCTGTTACCAAGTCTGTCTCCCTACCTAAGGATAACCTCATCTATCGCCAGCTTTGTATAATGGCATGAATAAGATTGGCCCTGGGAGTGTGTAACATCCAGGCACCCGACCCCAGGTGGTCTAACTAGAAGCCTGTTCTTGTTTGTTTGGTTGGTTGATTGGTAAGTTTTTTGTTGTTGATGTTGCTGTTTTGTTTTAGCTAAGGTAATATTTATGAACAGGTAAGAGTCCCATCTTGAAAGGCTCATAAGTAAAACCAACATTTTCCGTCCCTTCCTTCAGGGGAAACTGTTCCTATATGAAGGACAAACATGGGTATTTTCATTTTACATTAACTATTGACTTAGTGTGATAATACATAAAATTTATCATTCTCCATGAGAATACCCCACATAACATCAATGCTTTATTGAAATCAATAAACCAAGGATCCTGACTAGATGTTGCTCATTTTAGCAGCGGAAAAAGTATTCTGACTACAGTTACTGTTTGTAGAGATTTTTATGGTTTCCCCTGTTTCTCTAGTCGCTGTTTCTCTTCCCACTCTCATATCATTAGTACCTCTGTTCCTCTCAGCTCTGTTCTCTCTAGAGTATATTTCTAATTTGCTTCCCTAGGGACGGTGGCACATGCCATGCGAGAGAATCACACTCCAGGACCCAGGAAAGTCTTCTGGATAGAAGGCAGTTAGAATGTCATGGAGTATATCCACCAACAAGCATTTCCGTGTTTGGCACAGGGCTAGGGGGACTAACAGAGAGGGATCCCCAGTGCTGAAAGGTAAAAGCTACCAGAAAATATCTAAGGTTAAAATAAAATCAAAATGAGGAAGGGAGTGATAATGGCTAAGATGGAGGTTTGTTCATGATGGAAATGAACCAGATATTACTTGGGCATAGACAAAGCTTCATAAAGGAGACAGCCTTTGCACCGAGTTACCACGTTTTAGTTTGGTGCACATGTTTGTATATGCATGTTGAGAGGCGCTGTGTGTGTGTACATATATGTGGAGACCACAGCCTCAGGTGTCATCCTTGGGAATGATACCTGCCTTGAGACAGGCTCTCCCCTTGGCCCTGATCTCACTAATTAAGCAAGAACGGCTGGCCAGCAATGCACCTAGGATTTCTCCCGTCTCCACTTCCCAGCATTGGGATTACAAGGTGACACCACCATGCTTGGCATTTTCTCTTGGGTTTTGAGGATTAAACTCAGACCCTCATGTTTTTGAGGCAAGCAGTTTATCAAGCAAACTGTCCTCCCCAAGCCCCATATGTGGAATTTTAATACACAGAGAACAGGAGTCAGGATGTTCTGGGCAGACAGAAAGGAATAAGCTGAATCTAAAGCAGCCAAGCCAGGCATTTCCACTAGAACACAGGCAATGAACGGGAGGAAGATTCAGACAGACTGGAGCTCACATGACCTGTCCACGTCCCTAGGGCAGTTGTCCCTCCCTTATATAAGGGAAAAACCTAACTGGAGAAACTGGCATTGTGTTGGCATCAGCATGCTATTTGTGATGTCAGAGGGAGGAGGGCCTTCGATGGAGGATGAGCTGGGAGTTGTCTTCCTTGTAGCTTTCCCTGTAAGAAAAACTGCCTTGGCTGGACGTAAGGAAAGTGAGGAACTGAACTTTAAGGAACCCAGAAGCATATATCAGCTGGCCATCTGCATGCCCTGCGGTGTGTGTCCCTTCGTCACAGCAACACTAGGCTGCTATTGGTATAAATTATCCCTAAGACTCTGGATAAAAAGTCGTTAACCATCTTATGCATATGAGTGTGGGAAGATCTTCTTCCTAAAACGGGATCCGGGGGCAACATTAAGAGACCGTATGAGGCTCTTTGAACTCCTTCCTCTAGAAGAAGCCCCCTTGGCATTCCTGTCAACCCAGTTGGCATTCCTACATCCTCCGGGACACACACTGAATTTTGAGGAAGACTAATGTTCTTGGCGAGTCACACATAGTCCTGAGTAGAAATTAGGGGTGTGTTTCCTGGTCCCTTCCCAGCTTTGCACACCTCGGTTCTGAGTTCACGATGGGAGAAGCCTTCAACAAGGGCCTCACAGTGTGGTCCTAAACTCAGCCCACAGACTTGTTCTCTGCAGAAAATAAACAGTCTAAATACTCAGGGCTGGAAATTATCACATATTATATTTTCTTCTTGGAAACTCACTGTGTGCATCAGTGTGTAAAAATAATCTCTGGGAAGTTCTACAATTAAAAAAAAAACCCTGAGTAGTACATCCCAGCATTTCCCAGAAGAAGAAAACCACAGAAGAAGTTTGTATACTTACTTCTCTTTCTCTCATATATGTGAGAATTATAGTGAGAAACTGTGCCATAGACATGCATGTACCCCATTGAAGATTGCAGAGCGAGAGGCTGATGAACTTGGACCCCGCACTCTTCACTCTGACTTTGTTACCCCACAATCTAATAACTACCAGGAATGCTTTGTGCCCATCCCTCTAAAACTCCTCTGTTCACATTTTCTACACTTCTTGGTAGAAGAAAGTTATGGTTTCTAAACGTTACTGCGCTGCCATTGCTTTATTACAATAGAAAGAAGACACGTGCCAGGAAATTTTTCATTGTCCGAAGACGCATCATCACCTCTGTGTTTTGCAGAATGCACCTAAAGCACAAAGTTTAGTGTTCAGTTTTGACTTGATAGGAATTCACTAAGACCAGACATTAGAGTGTAAGTCAAAGCTATGTAGGCCAGGTGTGGTGGTATGTGCCTTTAATCCCAGCATTTGGGAGGCAGGCGGATCTCTGTGAGTTAGAGGCCAGCCTGGTCTACAAAGTGAGTTCCAGGGCAGCCAGGGCCACACAGAAAAATCCTGTCTCAAAAAAACAAAACAAAACATAAAAGCTATGTATTAGAAGTTACAAATGCAAATAGCTCACAGGAGGTGGCACCAGCAGTGGATGAAGACTTTGGGACTGACAGTGACCTTGAACTTTATGCTTTGGCCAAGGGGTCATCCCTTAGACTTCAGCCCAGCATTGGGATCAGGTCCTCTTCGGAACTCAGTACAAAGAGATCCTTTGCTTTTGCAAAGGGAGATATTTGAAGTTTTCTATCTCCCAATTAAAAAAATCTGTTTAGCGCTTTACACAGGCCCACAATGCCATGTTTGCTAAGAAGTATAGATCATAGCACCCAGTCACTGACTACATCACAAGCACCTGTGGGACTAGGGGCATAAGAAAGAGAGGGTAAGAACAGGAACAAACGAGAAGTAGTACAAATAGTGGAGAGGCTTGGGAGGGGGTGGAATGGCCTCAATGCACAGACAATAAGGATTCTGGTCCCAAGATGTTCCCAACCAAGTGCAGACAAGGGAATTGGGGGCAGGCCAGCACCCCAGCTTTGCGTCATGGGACCTGACTGAGGAAAGCTTCCCTCTCTGAATCAGCTGTCTCTCGGCTAGCAGGCCCTTGAGAGCTTTGAAAAGGGAGTCTATGCCTCTCTCTCTCCACATTCTGAAATGAAGGTTTGCAAAGAAAGTGGCTGGTAGAGGTGAGCCTCACATGCTCTTTTCCTTAGGCAAATCTCCAAATCAATAATATGTGCTTGAGTAGATCCCGAGCTGGTCTGCTGAACTTAGAGCACGCAGACAGGGGCATGTGGGTAGCCCTGGGGCCTTGGTTCAGGGGCAGAATGGCAGAGTTGAGTACCCAGGGCTTGTATGCATTCTCCTACAGCTGGTTTGCCATGCCTCTTGGCCGCCCAAGCCCTGCCAAGCTATGTAACACCCGCCTCTCTGGCTTCGTGGGATTTGTAAAGATTTTTCTTCTTAATCCTGCTGGCTTTGTTCAGAAGGAACACCGTTTCTGAGGATTCACATTAATCAAGGGGTCACTTGGGTCTAGCTCTCTGGGCTCAGCTAAACTTGCCCTTCTAAGCTATTGGGAATTCTCTTAATCTGTTCATCTGGCTTTCTGGGGCTCTGTGCCCTGCCCCTGCCTGACTCCTGGCTTCCCCTGCCTCTACCCCTGCCCCTACCCTGCTTCTGGCTTCTCCTGCCCCTGCCCAGCTCCTGGCTTTCCCTGCCCCGTCTCTGCCCCTGGCTTTCCCTGCCTCTGCCCTGTTCCTTTCCCTGCCTCAACTCCTGCCCTGTCCCTGCTCCTGGCCCTACCCCTGGCTTTCCCTGCCCCTGTTCCTGCCCCTGCTCTGCTCCTACCCTGTTCCTAGCTTTCCCTGTCCCTGCCCTACTCCTGGCTTCTCTTCCATTACTTCTGGAAAAGGCTCTCCTCAGACTAAGGACATTCACTCCTTTCATGTGCTTGGGATGAGGTTTGAGGGTGTCCCCAAAAGGTTTATATGCTGATCCTGGTCCTGTGCAGTGATTTAAGGCAGTAGGATTTTTTCAGAGGCAGGACTAGTGAAAAACAATTAGATCATGGGTGCTATGCTCTCTGTCCTCATGAGATCCTGGTTAATTCCTGAGAGGGTGAATTCCTCTTGCCTCCTGTCACACAGTGGCTGTTCTCTATCTCGTGCTCACCCCCAGTAGAAGGCCAGGCCCTCATCAGAGCCAAGCAGAAGCTGGCCTCTTGCTCTTAAAAGTCCAGAATTGTGAGCTACAAAATACTTTTTTGTTTGTTTGTTTGGTTGGTTGGTTTTTCGAGACAGGGTTCTTCTGTAGCTTTGGAGCCTGTCCTGGAACTAGCTCTTGTAGACGAGGTTGGTCTCGAACTCACAGAGATCCACCTGCCTCTGCCTCCTGAGTGCTGGGATTAAAGGCATGCACCCGGCCAATACTTATTTTCTTTGTAAAATATCTGAACTTCAGTATTTTACTATAGTAGAAAACAGACTAATACATGTCTCCAAGCATTAGGCAGAGAGATTGCAAGTAGTGATGTGGGAAAAATATACCAGTCCTCAGGTAGGAAAACCCTATTTTATTTTATTTTCCCTTCCTTCCTTCCTTCCTTCCTTCCTTCCTTCCTTCCTTCCTTCCTTCCTTCCTTCCTTCCTTCCTTCCTTCCTCTCTTTCCAGTACTAGGAATTAAACCCAGGGCCTGGTGAATACTAGGCAAATGCTCTACTGAGCCACACCCACTTTCAACCCCTTCCTCTACCAACTTTGTAACTTACTTTGCGCGTGTCTTTTTTTTTTTAAAGATTTATTTATTTATTATGTATACAACATTCCTTCCATGTATGCCTGCATGCCAGAAGAGGGCGCCAGATCTCATTATAGATGGTTGTGAGCCACCATGTGGTTGCCGGGAATCGAACTCAGGACCTCTGGAAGAGCAGCCAGTGCTCTTAACCACTGAGCCATCTCTCCAGCCCCGCGCGTGTCTTTCAGATCTGCAAAACAGAGATCCTTGTGCTGGCCTCTATCGATAATTAAGCATAGAAACACACGCGGCAATCTGTAGCATGTTTTCACAGCTATTTTACTCCACACTTTGCTTAGACCCAGTTTGAGATAAAGAAAGCAAGGCTCAGCGAAGTCTGGAAACTTCCTATGGGGGCAGAGCAAGTCACGGAAGCTGCATCTCGGGGACTGAACTGTCGCATGCTGCCCATCGTCTTTTGCTGCTCTCGCTGCTGACCTCCCTTTGCCCCCCACTTCCTCTGCCTGTCCCCCTTCCTCACTTCACCTCAACTCCACTTTGCTCTATTTTTACCCTCCCACCACTAGGGCTGCTCTGCCCCACCCCAACCCCCAAGCCATGAGGCATCCTTTCTAGTTTCTGCTTTAGTGAAAACAGGATGATCCTTTCCACCTGGACATGCATACTTCAGGGCAACATGCTAGAATCGGCCTGGGAAATATATACAGTATTTGTCTTTCTGGACTTGGGTTACCACTCATGAATATCATTTTTCCAATTTCACCCAATTTTCTGTAAATTCGTTTTCTTTACAGCTGACTAGAGTCGTATCGACACAGCACATTTCTGTTCTCCGTTTGTCTGTTTGTGCTTGGCTGAGTTCTGCTTGTCTTCCAGGCGAGCGATGCAGGAGCTTCCTGGGGGTGGTGCCCACTGAGGCACAAGGTAAGCTGCAGAGAGGATCATGTTAATCTTAGGTGTTCCTCTGTCCCATCACCTGGCTGGCCTTGTCGGTAGTAGGACCTTTACAAATTTCCATTTCCCTTCTGTCTCCTCCTGCCCATTCTCCACCCCACATGCAACACAGCTCCAGCTGCGATCCCAGCGAGGGTACACACATAGCTCAGATGGAAGCAAGAGATGTTGGCAGAACTGGAACCCACCCAAAGTTCTTAAATGTTCAGACCCTTCTGCCCTCACATTTAAGTTTGTGTATCATCTTTAACAGATTTCATTTTTGATTTGTGTGTTGGGGGTGTATATGAATCTGCACGCCTCTTCTGCAGAGGCCAGAAGAGGAGGGTGGGTCCCCTGGAGCTGGAGCTGCAGGTGGTTGGGAATCATCAGACTCAGGCACTGGTAACTGAATACTGGTCCTCAACAAGAGCAGCAAGTGCTCTCAGTCACAGAGACATCTCGCCAGCCCCTGTGTGTTTCTGTAAAGACCAGAGACAGTGTCTCCATTGTAATAAAATATGTTGACTCTTAAGCTGGGAGGTGACATTCCCAGAGTATCTTGCAGCCCTACACACAGGGTTTTGCTTATGTTTCCCTTGAGGCCCTAGGATCCCCCTGACTGACCAGCTCTCCAAGACTCAACAAAGGTGCCTTTGGTTTTCATATTGAAGGCTTGCTGTCTTGCCTCACGCCCGATTACCTGTGTCCACAGGGAGCACTTACGCTGGAAACTTGGTCCTCAGGGTAGAGCTACTGAGAGGTGATGAGGAACCTTCAAAAATGGAGACCAAGGGAGGCTAAGGTCTTTGGGCTGCTGCTCAAAAGGAATCGATCCTTTGCAACCCTGAGTTAGTGCCCATGAAAGAGTGTTAGAAGAGAATAAGCAAGCCTCTCTCGGCCTCTCTCCTGTCCCTCTGACTTCATGTTAACCTGGATTTCTCCTTTTCATGTATGGTCCCACCATGATGCCAAGCTCATGGTGCAAGATAGCTAAGGAAGTTTTACAAGGACTGTTTGGACTTTACAGCACCCAAAACTGGGAGCCAAAGAGAACTCTTTGTTTACAAAATGCCCAGCCTCCAGTCTTTTATCCTGAGAACAGAAAGTGTGTTACTGATAAGACCGAGGGACCAAACCTTCCAGTTATGGATTCTGAGTGCCCAGCATTTCTGTCCCTTCTGTTTATAGATGTCTTGTGGCTCTCCATTGGGGCTGAAGTCTTGGATATCATCCTGATACTGACAGGTGTCATCTTCCTGAGCTGCAGTGTGAGTCATTGCCATTCTGGACGCAACTGGCTCAAGGTGGATGCCTCGGTGGCCATCCTCATGGTGCTGGCAGGTATTTCTTAGCAGGAGCAGTTTTCCCCCAGCCCACTCCAGAGAGGACGTGATGCTTCAAGCCAGAGAATAGGCTGCCTGGTTCCCTCCAATCACTGGCCAGCTGAGTAAGACAGCAGGTTTTCTAGACAAGTCACTGGACAGATTCCATTGGGTGCAAGTAGTGTTGAAAAGAAAGAAGAAAAAAAAGGATGAGCACAGGTGGAGAGAAACACGTACCCATTTGCGTCACAGGCAGGGAGGAGGATGCACTGATGCTGGGAACAGCAATGATCTCGCTTAGCAGAGAGGTTAGGTTTGAATCCACAGAGGAATCCTCCTGAGTTCAGACCTCTGATACACAATGCTTGTATATAAGTAAGTATATACTAAGTAATTCAAGGAAAGTTACTTCATTTCAGCAAGTTAGCTGTCATAGCTAAGCTCTGGTGAAGACAAAATAGGAGTGTATCTACTATATACATTTCAATATTTTCAAAACTATTACCAACCTTTGGTATACATGTTCCACAAAGAACTCTTTCATTTTTTTTAATGCTACCTCTGTTCTCTGAGCAACTTAATTTAGCCTTCTAAGGTCCTTAAAGTTAATACCTCCCCCAAGATAGAACCCTGAACATATGGCTTCCTTCCAGCCTCCAGACAGACACACAAAGTTCTGTTAATGAGTAGCAATCCAACTTGTGCATCACTGCCGTGTTTGATGAACGTGGCACATCTTGCCCAGGGACTAGCACCAGCACCGGTAAGTAGAAAGATAAAATCCAATTGCTAGATCTTCCATAGCAAAGAGCAGGGCCATGGACTTGTGGCAGTTCCTGCTCAGGCCCTGGTGTCTACTGTGTTCTTCTGGGTTGTGATAGGGCCTGTTTCTGGTGTCCCTTTAGTTTCTACTGTGGGAATGAGATATCAGACGGAGGGTTCAAGGATGTGTAAGTGCAGATACTGAACAGGGATCTGTGGATGGTAGAGTGCTCCTAGCATCCAACACAGGCAGGGTAGAGCAGATTTCCCACTGTGTTGTGTTCTAAACTGTAGCTCACAGAGCTTTACCTACACAGGACTCCTGGGCATGGTGGCCCACATGATGTACACAACTAGTTTTCAAATCACTGTGAACCTGGGACCAGAAGATTGGCGGCCTCAGACGTGGGACTATGGCTGGTCCTATTGGTAAGTGGCTTGGTTACCATGCTCACACTCTAGTGGAGGGGGAGAGATGAACATAGGTTTTTGTAGAAAAATAGTCATTGTCACTGGTATCTGGCACTCTTGTGACTTGGTTGGTAGTATAACCTTTCCATAAATCCAGTTTTCTCAGTGGTAGAATGAAATCACCTACTTGGACTCTTTTAGAGCTCTTTATGATTTATTTTCTTGAGTTTGTTATTTGTTGTTATTTTGTGTGCATTGGTGTTTGACCTGTGTGCGTGTCTGTGTGAGGGCATTCATTTAGAGCTGAGCACTCCAAAGTCTTTCACTCTCTGCACATTGTCCAGCTGTGGAATCTGTGTTACTATCTAC
Source organism: Dicrostonyx torquatus (assembly GCA_028555095.1). NCBI lineage: Eukaryota > Metazoa > Chordata > Mammalia > Rodentia > Cricetidae > Dicrostonyx > Dicrostonyx torquatus. Next base: position 3,717,738 of record JAQHUG010000025.1, on the reverse strand, counting down.
TGCAAGAAGAAGCTTCTCATTTTCATTTGGTGCAGACATTATTTTCCTGTTGGTAAAACTCACGTTTGACCTTTACTCCCATATCCGGCCTTTAATCCTCACGATGCATCTGTTTTAAACCCTTCTCGGCTTTGGTCTCCCCAGTCTGAAGATGTCAATTCATGTAACTGGGTTTCCGGACCCTGCTCCTTCCACCTGGGTCACTGAAGCGGCTTCCAACTTCACTGGTGCTCTGGGTACTGAGGCCTTTTCGCCAGCATTATACACACTTGAAGATCAATTGAGAGAGACTGACTGCTTCGGTCCCTGCAGGTCTAGGACAATGCTTATTTGGTCATCTGGCCAAAAAAAATACAAGAAAGAAGAAATGTCCAAAAGCCTGTTGCCCTTGGAATTTTTAAGACGCTGTTTATTTCCCCCCTGCCTGTGTCGTAGCTGTCAAGGGGTCAGCACTGTTCTGACTCGTAGTCTGCGACTTTCTGGGTGTTCTTCCCATGAAGCTGCTCATCTTGTATCCCACACTTCAGGGAACTTTTCCTGTGTTACTTCTTTGCTATTTCTTTTCCTTGGTTTTCTGTTCTGTCAGAACTCTTCCTAGTTGGGTCACTGGTGTTCATTATCCAAAGGTCTTTTTTTTTCCCCCTTATCTAGATTCCTCCTCTTTTCGTTTCACTTTTGAGGGGGGGTGGGGGTTTCTTCCACTTGTCTTCTAACCTTAATTCTGAGGTCAGGTGTGAGGAAAGAGCAAAATGGCCTTTGCTCCATGGCCACCTTTTCCTATAAGCCCTGTTTTCAGGTCAGCCTTCCCCTCTGTCTCCCACACATCCTCCTATCTTGGGATCTGGGCTCTTTGTGCCTATGCCTTCAGGAACCAAACCTGTGCTCTCATAGAGGTGTGAGATCGTGTCTGTGGCATGGAAGACATCTGCGGGCCAATGGAAGTCATGGTGCATTGCCAGACTTTTGCCTGATGTCCTAGTGAGTGTGTGTGTGTGTGTGTGTGTGTGTGTGTGTGTGTGTCCTCTCAGTGGGGTTACGCAATATACTTCCTCCTGTCTTCTGGAAACTCTTCCCCCTAAATACCGTGCTGCTCCTGTCTTCTATGGATCTGCCACTCCTCTCACAACCGCCTGCCATGCCTTCCCATCTCCTCCCTACTGTTGCTCTGAAGCTCTCCCTGGGGAGGCTGTGAGGAGTGCAATGATCTCTTGACATCATTCTTTCCTATAAACTCTGTAGTCTCCTACCTTACCCTTTTCCAGGAAATGCAGAATTTTATAATTTGCTCCAACAATAAATCCTCCCAGTAAAGGGAAATCTCCCAACTTAACCTAAGAGGCACCTAAAGGCACAAAACAGCATCCCCATGCTTAACAGTAGTGTCTGTCTACCCCCAAGTGGGTGACCAACCCCAGGGCAGCCCTGGAATCCCACGCCAGGCCCTTGCTAACTGTGCCTTCCGTTGCAGCCTCGCCTGGGGATCTTTCGCCCTCTGTATGGCTGTGTCAGTGGTGACCATGAGCAGATACACCATCACCCAGGCAGAGAAGCCAAAGGCACAGAAAGGCGGTCCATACCCTCAGCACATCATCCCACAGCCTGAACTCTCACAGCAGGTTCGGCAAACAGGAGATGCTCCTCACCCCGTGGGACAAGTCTTCGTGAATGTTCTTGGATACCCTCCCCCAGCTAGAGGAGGCAAAGTGTCCATGTGCTAGTGGCTAACGCATGGATAAATAAGCCAAGCACTTGTTACCCCAGTGAATATCTCTGGAGTGGGGTTCAGAAGACGAAGGTACAGATAAACCTTCCAGTACTCATCTCTGGATTCAGCCTCTCATGCCTCCTACAATGCCAGCATCTTTAGCGGAGATAATGTCTACAGAAAGATCAACTATTGATACTCTAGTGTAAAGTCCCTGACTCTGAGTCTAATAAGTCTCCCAAAGGAAAAGAGTCCCCAACCCTTACTGCAGATGTGGAATATGGTACTCACACAGATTTAGTGGCAGACAAACCTGGAATAGTTTTCTCTAGTCGACACAGGAAATATATGGACATATTATGCTTTCTAATTTTCATGAAGAAGATAGACATTTTAAAATAAAATTTGTTGCCTGAAAATATTCTTCACCAGATATGGGAACACAGGCTTTTAATCTCAGAGCTCAGGGAAACCTCTGAGAGTTCCAAAACAGCTAGGGCTATGTAATAAAAGGACTCAGCCTCAAAACAAATTCATAATGTCTACTTACAATGAAGCCAGTTCAGAAGGATGGTGAAATGACAGGAAGAAATGGAGTGGCATCTTATCATAGTGAAGTGGAACAAATGTTTGGATTGTCCTGCTTAAGTTAAGTCACCAGGCATTCTTGAGTCTAAAAATAAACTCTGCCAAGGCCGCAGGCCTCGTGGGAGGTGGTGCTGTGCTCAGGACTCCCCGGTGTGTTCGGTTATGACCCTGCATCAATCTAGTTCCTGTTTTAGACTGGCATGAGATTAAGCTACAGATTGTAGAAGGATCATAGACATCCAAATTCCAAGAACCTTGAATTTGTTCTAGCTCAGAATAATTTAAAAGATTCACAATTACTTGTCTACATAGATACA
>JAQHUG010000025.1:3665111-3714928 GCA_028555095.1 Dicrostonyx torquatus | reverse complement strand
GCACATGCACATACGCCACAGTTCAAGGGTGGAGGTCAAGAGAAAACGTGCAGAGTTGGTTCTCTTCTTCCACCACGTGGGTCCTGGGGATGGAACTCAGATCCCCCAGTTTGGTGGCAAACACATTTGCCTGCTAAGCCATCTCACCAACCCCTCAGAGTCTTTTGTTGCTATTGTAAATTGTGTTTATGTGCTTAGTAAATATATTTCTTAAAGAAAGCTAGAGACAATGAAACATTAATTCGTCTGTGCTGAAATTAAGTTACACTATCAAAGAGTAAGCAAACAGAGGAGACCTACTAATTTCTTTGTTTCAAATTCAAGTTGAGCATCATTGGTCCCATGTTTTGTTGTACAATGTTTAGGAGCCAGCTTCTCTCATCTCAGAGAAGAGCACTGGTGTTCTCCAGGTTCTTTGCCCTCCTAGCACAGAAGTATTGACACCCGGTAGCCTCTGCCCTTTGCAGCACGTGGCTTTGTTCAAAGAGTGCATCACCCTACGTGTGTGTGTGTAGGGAGATCCTGTGTGACTTCACGATGTCACCCTGTACGTGTGTGCAGGGAGATCCTAAATGACTTCATGATGTGACCCTGCATTGTGTGCAGGGAGATCCTATATGACTTCATGATGTCAAGCCTGAGCTGGTCCCAAAGAGAAGGAAATCCTTAGAAATGTTCCCCAAAAGATGCTTGTCTGTTGGGCAAATATGAGGAGATGACAGCTGACAGTGGTGAGGAAGAAGAGAACCTCCTGGAACCATGTAAGCAAGCCAATGCCAACGGAGCCAGCACCTGACATCGAAGTCAAGGCAGAGGCCTTGGGCCTCTGAAGTCCAAGTCAAAACAAGCTTCAAAGCACTTGCTTTCTTTTAAAATCTGGAAATATTTTGTGTGCACCAGGTGTGGTGATACAGGCCTAAATCCCAGCACTGAGACAGAAGGATCATGAGTTTGAATTCAGCCCAAAGATCACAGTCAGGTCCTTTCTAAAAAGGACAAATGTCTGTGTCATTGAAGCATAGCACACAAAGAGAAATGTATCTAAATTACATATGTATAACATAAGACATTCTCAGAAAGTGAAGATTCACCCCAGTGTGACCCTATGGCTAGTCAAGAAACAAACACATGCTATTTCTCTTTGCCAGAACACAGATACTGCCACATGCCAATTTTTCAGTGTATTAAAATGTTCTCTTTACATATCTGTTCCCTCTTATTGATTGTAAATTTGTTTTATGAGTCTGTGTAAGGACTGCTCCTTATATCTCCAACATCTAAATTAATGGCTGACAATTATATGTAATATATATGTATATATATATATATTTGTGTATGTACATGTGTGTGTTTATATAAAGCTCAACACACACACATACATCAGACAGCCTTCTAAAAATAGTTTTATGGGAAATAATGCGCTCATAATTACGAACACGAACTCTTACTGCAGAAAATATGCCCCTTTTGGTTTGTATGTAAAAGGGGTCATTTTACATTTGTGTTAAAGAGTTGGTCCCGACGTAGGGGCACTGATAGTGTTTGGGTCATGAGGACACCATCTTCATCAATAGGCTAATTAATGAGTTCATAGATGAATGGGCTACTAGAGGATGGGTCCTTGTGGAATAAATAAATGACTTGGGGGCTGTGTGACTTTAAATGGTAGCAAAAAATCTCAGTGGTCCCATCTCAGAGACAGCTAGGATGGAGGGACAAAAACACACTGGTCATTTTAGCCTGGAAGCTCTCTGTCCTTGGCTAACCCAACAGTGAATTTTAGCAGGTGTCTACAATACCACAGGCACAGCGCCATTTCTCCTGAATGAAGGAATTTAGAATTCCAGCTGGGGCCCAGGACTTGAAGAACTGGCCAGAATCTACACCAGGAGACAAGGTGGTGTCCAGGCAAACAGATGCTCTGCACAAGGAGTGTATCTTTCTCTGGAACCCAACCTGGCCCTTGGTGACCTTCCTCACCAGGGGTCAGGGGACTCAGAAAGAAGAGTCCTGTGGCACTCTTTCCAGATGCCAAGAAGGATGCAGCCGTCCAGCGGTGACTGGGTAAAAATCAGCAAGGTTCACAGGTTAAGACAGGGAAGAGGGAGTCAATGGCTCAGCACAACTGGTTATCTGGCCCTCAAGCCCATCCCCTCACTGGGTGACCTCTGTCTTCCAGAGACGATGATGATAGCTGTGCTTCTGTGAGCTCCCTGGGGAACCACAGCTGGTAGCTCTTCTTAGAAGGACATCTTTGGAGCCCAGAAAAACAATAGCAAGTCTGGAAAATGAGGCTGGAACTAGGTTTGCTCATGAAACATTTCGACACCTCAAACACAAAGAGCATATGTGTAGCACCCTGGATGTGTAACACAGGAGGGGCTGAGATGGTCACAGAAAAACATCAGTCTTGGGTGCAGTGGGCAAGAAAAGGCAGACTGGAAAACTTTTCAGTTTTCTAAAGATTAAAGGACATCTCGAAGACCCATGGGGAATGAACAAAAATATATCTGTTGCTCTCTTTAGTGACATTGCCTCAGGTAGGTAGGCCAGGAGGAGCCAGGGTGATTTGGGGCTGTTCCATGAAGCAAGAGAGGAAGGTGGGAGGAAAGAAGATGGCGAATTAAAACAAGAGACGCAAGGAGCACAGTCTGCGAGAATTCAGACTGATTCTTCAGCATCCACCCGATTCTTCCTTTTCACTGCCTTGTTCTATTTCATTTTCTCATTTCAACTATAAAATTATCTGATAAAACAGGACAGATACTCGCGTACCCATTACTCAGACTTAACACAAGTGCGTGCTATGGCTGCCACTCAACTTTACGAGAAAGAAATGAAATGTAAAATGAACAACTAGTGCCTCCCTCCCCCACTCTTCCTTGTCACCCTCTCCAAAGTAGTACCTGGGAACCTCGGGCATTCTGCTCCGCACAATTGAACATGGTTGTCCCCTGTAGTTGTTTCCAAAACCACACAAACCTTATCTCAAAAAAAAAAAATCACAGGAATGAAACCACCTAATTCTATTGTCTCTCAAAAGAGGAAAGACCATTTCCTTTCTGCCTTTTTACTGGATTAAAATACATCACATGATTTTTCCCTTCCTACCCGTCTCAAGTGCACAGGTCAGTGGCATCAAGGGCACTTACATAAGTGTAGCCATCTCCACCGTTCATCCCCGAATGGAAACCTGTGCCCATTAAACTCTAGTCCACCCTCTCCCTAGCCCCTGGCAGTCAGTACCAGTCTTCTGTCTCCAGGGATTTGGCCCCTCTGGTGACCTCACACAAGAGACGTCATACAGTATTTGTCTTTTGTGACCAGCTTATTTCACATAAGAGAATGTCCTCAAGGTGCACTCATGTTGTGTGTGTCACATTCATCCCCCTTTTTATAAAAAAGAAAAACGATAAATAAGATTCCAGACAATTAATTTTGTCAGATACCAGTCTGTCCCAGTGACCCAGAGTAACTCGTCCAAACATCACAGTCCATCGAGCCTTTGCCTTTCCCTCTACCAGCCATCCATCACATATGAAGGCCTCCACAGATGGGACACACATTTCTAAGAGGGAATCTGTGAGAGGCATTTTGTACAACAAGTTAAGTCTTATTTCCAGTAAGAAGGAAAATAGTCAAGCTAATTAACCCTGTACATCAGCCTAGAAACCATGCATGTGAGGCTAAGGATAATGTGGTTTAGAACAATAGATACACATAATTGCATACATACACATGTCATCCCTCATCCTTCACCTGTGACCTCCAAGAATATCATCACATCTCAAAGACCTGAAGAAGGCAGCATTTCTTATGTTCATAATTATGACACCTATCCTTCTATCAAACATGTCCAAGGTCCTCAGGAGTGGTTCTGCCATGGACTGAGGTAAAACATGAAGGAGAATGAACAGCAACCAGAGAGAGACCTGCTAGGAAGGAGAGACTGAAACAGCTTTCATGACAGACTCAGTCAAAGCACTCACCACTGCCCATATCTTATACCCTGATCCTCCACAGTGGCGCTCTGAGGGAGATGGGGCATCCTGTAGTCAAGACACTACGGAGCGGAGATGTTTCTGGTTGGTTTTTAGATTTTTCATTTGTTTGTTTGTTTTAATATGTGCACGAATAAAATGAGGTATCTTGGGAAAGGGACCCAAGCCAGACATGAACCTCCTGCTTCGTGTGATCCTCATACACACAGCATGAATTTATGCTGTCACATTGTGTCACATTAACATGAGAGGTTTTGAATTTGTGGTGTCCGGTCTCTGCATTAGGACTGCTCAGCTTGTGTTGAGCTTTCTGTACTGTGTCAGATTCCCCACTTCCAAAGAAAGGCATGAAATGTAGCAGGCTGAAGTCTGGATCCTAGCAGGCCACTGTCCATCCCCCTCCCTCCTCATCCTCTCCAGGTGGAACCAGCATGATGCAGGGCACTTGGCTTTCAATGCGGACGAGTGAAGGGGTCAGAAAGACTGGAAGAAAGGTGCCAAGGGGCACTATGTTCTGATTCCCTGGCAAACTGTGTATACTGAAGCTTCTGGGTCCAGTTTAGAACTGAGTGTGACTTCTGCATGAGACAAAAAGGAGAATATGGCTGGGAAGAGGGTTCTTCTCCCACCCAGGTTTTTCAGGATGGTCCCAAATGTTCACATATCTAAATTACTCAGTTTTGTTCTCAACACTTGGGTTAGAACATGTAAATGCCAAGTTGGTGTATGGCTCAGTGGAAGAGGGCTTGTCTAGCATGCTCAAGACCCTGGGTTCCATGCCAGTGTGACAAAAATAAAGAGAAAAAGAACCCTACAATTCCAAAGCTCAGCAAACTGTCTTCTTCCCGCAAAGGGTGGTAAAGCAGATACTTGGAAGGTTTCCCGGTGAACTGAAGAATGCATGTTGGCTGGTAAACTCCAGGTCTGTCCTGGAGCGATTAAGTTAAAGAAAGAAAGCCCTCCTGACAAGCAGCGAACTGATGCTGTCACTGACACAACAAAGGTGCCCTGAGACCTCCATCTATGGTTGAATGTAGCTTCACACCAGGGCACCTGCTTTCTTGTCCTTCCCACTAGAGCCATGAAGCAATGTGGAAGGGACCCAGTATATTTCAGTCACTTGTAGAAGGACTTGCAGGCTGGACTGGGACAATCTTTCAAAGTTGTTGCCATTTTCCTCCAAATATCAAGTATATGGTAGATGGATTTCAAAGCTTATGGTCTAGGGAGGGTAGAGGGGTCTGGAACCATCAGGCAGGGACGGCGCCTTGCAGAACCACTGGCAGTAAGTCCACCGCAGAGCTGAAAATGCAAGGTGCCCTTCACCTGAGAGGCTCCTATCAGTCATTGCTAAAGGTGCAGTCACTTCTCGGGCCCCATCTCCACTTGACCAAATGGTAGTCTTCAACAGAGATAATCAGTTAGAGATAATTAGTTAGAAGAACAACATCCAGTAAATTAACTAGATTAACCTAAATAATTTACTTGACCAAAGAACGATTCACGAATTGGGCAAGACTCAATTTGGCAGTTCCAGGCACATAAGCAGCAGGCTTTTACAGGTGACCCTGGAAGGCACATAGAAAAATCATTGGATCTGCTCCAGTGAATGAGTTGGGCCTTACTGGGCATGGGCTGGTCAGTTGACTATAATTAGCTTGGTTGTTTGTGGTTGGGTGAAACTTGGCCACTTGCTGCTAAAACAGAACGATACCCAAACCTCCTGAATTCAATTCCAGTTTATTACCTAGGAACTCACAGCACAGAGGCAGCCTCAGGCCAGTAGCTTCCTAATTGTTTAATTTAGCAGTTTCCCCCAGACAGCCTTCATGTGCTCCTGGGACACAGGGCTTCTTGGTCCCTGGCAGAACACTGGCCACTCCTCTTCTTGCGCTTTGCTGATTCCTTTTCCAGTCCCTACCCTCTAAATATCCAAGTGCCCCAGAGCTCAGCCTTCAGATATGTCCCTTCAAAGTTCTCACTCAGATCTCATGGCTCTCCTACCTACCTGTGACAGCCCCCAGATGGATGTCCTGCCTAAACCTTCCCTGATGGGTTCCATACTGACAAACTTGACTGTGTCCTCAACCCCTTGTCTTAGACTCTGTGGCTATGTGACTGCCTCTCTAACCCTAGCCACCATCCAGCCTTCTTAATGTCTAGATTGCAGTGCAGTGCCTTTTCTTTGCCTCATAAGAATATGAAGCATTGCTGGGCAGTGGTGGTGCATGCCTTTAATCCCAGCACTCGGGAGGCAGAGGCAGCCAGATGCCAGCCTGGTCTACAAAGGGAGTTCCAGGGCAGCCTAAGCTGTTGTACAGAGAAACACTTTTTCAGAAACAAAACAAAACAAAAAGAACATGAAGCATCATGCTTTGCCTGTGGAAGGCCTGCCTCTTTCAGAATGGAGGCTTAGAAGTGGATGGGGGAAGCAGGGTAGATGGGAGCCAGGGGGAGGGAACAGGAGGAGAGGAGGAAGGGGAAACTGTGGTTGGTATATAAAATAAATGAAAAAATAATTAATAATAAAAAAGAATACAAAGCACACCTGCCCCAGGGTGCTTTCACATGACCACTCGCAGAAGAACAAACTGAAAAAGTGAGATGGATTCACACAATAAGCAAATGGGCTCCAATTTTATACCACGGTGTGGATGAATTTCACAAACATGGCGCCGAGCAGGAGTGTCAACTTTGTGATTCTATTTAGATAGTCTACAAAGGAAAAAGGTGTGCGCGCACACACACAAATGCAAACTAGTACACCCATTTGAAGACCAGAAAGTAGCTCCCCATTGGAACTGGGAGAGACCCACAAACACATATTTGTACTGTGTTTGTTGATGTACGTCCTGGCCACACAAACGTTCGTCATCGAGTCATTGAGCTCTATACAGCCCTAACGCATGCACTAGATGCCAATAAAGAGATGAGGGTTGTAGTACTCCTGGCTGTTCCTATTTTCTAAGGAATGCAGTTTCTGCCCTTCTCATCCTCCACCCACTACCCACCCAACCTCACTTTCCGGCCAGCTCCATTTTCTTGCCTAAGAAAATGGCTCAGCATTTAAGAGTTCTTGCTACTCTTGCAGAGGACCCGAGTTTGGTTCCCAGAGTCCAGGTCAGATGGCTCACAGCCACCTGTAACCAGGGGATTACAATGGATCTAATACCCTCTTCTGGCCTCCACAGGTACCCACAAACATGTCATCCACTCACATAGACACACACATACATAAATGTGTACATATAAATAATAAAAGTATGCCTTAAATCACAGCAGACAGGATGCTGAGGCACGCCTTGGATTTTTGATGGTTTTAGTCATGCTGAGTTCCTTACATAGTTAAATTATTTAACATCTTGGCTATTTAATAAAAGGTAGCAACAGTTACCTCCTGGAGGCTCAGAATCAATACCACGTTCTATCTATCTGCCACGTTCAAGATAGGCAGGATCTTATTTTGTGCCACCAACAGACCTGCAAAATAAAACTACCCACTTTAGAGAAAAGGAACTGGAGCCTCGCAAAGGCAGGCAGTGCTCTCTAAACAGTGCTCTTTTGTGCCCCGTTCCCGTATGGGTTTTTGGTAACAGGTTCCATTCCACTGACCAGCTTTTTTTTTTTATTTCTTGTCCCCATCCCTCAACCCCGACTCAGGAAGGGACAGCCAGATGGCTCAGTGCCCACCTAGGTCTGAGCCACCTGCAAGTGCTCAGTGGAAGAAAGAAAGACACAGGCATTTGTGCTGACAATCCCAGGGACTGATCCCTGACTCTCGGCCCAAACTGCAGAGGAAACTCTAATGGTCCCACCAGCCAGCAAGGCTTTAAAAGTCCTGGCAAGAACTCTGAAATCAGACCCAGCCAGCATGTGTCCCTGAATATCAGCATAGACACTATATTTACCCTGAAAAGCCCTTTAGTGCAACTGAGAGCTATAAATAACCATTAGGGCCCAAGCAAGTGGCCTTAGCACATGGATTTCCTTCCAAAAATGCAGACCCATTTTAATTAAACTTGTAATTAGCCTTAGGGGAGGGCAGGCCCCCTGAACGCCTCCAGTGTGAGACACCGTGAGTAATTTCTATTTGCTGGGCTTTTGGGGATTCACACACTCCTTGATGTTCAGCTGGGAAGAACGTCCCGGGAGTTTGCAGAGCCCAGTTCCCTGGAGAACAGATCCTGGCCTTAGTGGGAATGAAGGCTGTGAGCCTGAACCTCCTCCTGCCCTGGGTGTTGCAATCAGGACCTCTGCAAAACCAATTGTTTGTCATCCTGCTGTCCTGCAGAGCAAGATGGGGATCATGGCTGTCCTGATGCTGCCTCTGCTGCTGCTGGCCATTAGTGGCCTGCTCTTCATTTACCAGGAGGCGTCCAGGCTGTGGTCGAAGTCTGCTGTGCAGAACAAAGTGGTGGTCATCACAGATGCCATCTCAGGACTGGGAAAGGGTAAGCTGGCTTCCCCTGGGTATGTGTCCATCTCTGTCCACAAGGGACCTGTAGAGGAAGGATAGATAGTGTGGGGCACACCTGCTGGTAGGGAGGGGTAGTCAACCCAACAGGGCTCTTCTCTTTGAGAGACTGAAACTTTCTTGCCTGGTGAATGACAGGGTCAGAATCCCCAGGGTTGCCAACTCAAGCTTGGTGCTAGCAAAGTATTGGGTTTGATTGCTTCAGGAGTTTGCAGACATCTTGAAGTGCCAAGTCCTCCAGTACTTCACTAGCAGGTGCCTTCACCTATGTGACCGCAATGTCCCATGCATAGACGAAGGATAACAGCAGTCTCTGCTTTGGTATGTGCACATGGGTGGGACTCAGAGTTGCTAGAGATGGTCATGTTGAAGACATTTTCCACAGAGTCCACCCTCCTCCGTGTGTCACACTCTCCATCACACAGGGCTACTGCTTCCCACCGTCTCACTTCCTGGACTGAGGGCATTTTCATTGATAATCCCTATGTAAAACTGTCTTCTGGGCCCTTCTGTTTGTGGCATTTGTGACAGAAATATCCTGTTGATTGTAGGATTCTATTATTCCTTATGATGGCAGTGTATTTCTGTTATATAAATTAATGACAATTTCTACCATTATTTTTATTATTTAATCCATCACAGAACCCACACAACCAGCCATCTACTAGAGGCTCAACAGGTGTCAATGGGTCCACATTGTCCTCTAGAGTATCTTTGAGGGGAGGGGGCGTACTTCCTCCCATGCTGTGGCCACTAGGAGGACTTTTGTGGCCCTATCTTTGAGGTGTCTTCCATAGCCTGCTGCTTGTTCTCTTGGATGTCTCCGGCAGTGGTGTGTTTCCCTGCTGAAGGCTGGGAGAGGTCTCAGGGAGTGTTTATCTTGGGTCAACCATGGCACGTAAAGACATCAAGCATAGACATAGTAGATGTGGCCTCTGGAGCAATTGCCAAAGAGACTATCCTGCCCTGTTGGGATTGGCAGTCCAAAGGTGGGGTGACACACAAACCCAAAACTGAGTCTTCCCCAGGGCTGGCCAGGACACTTCAGTTTTCCCATAAGTCCAGACACAAGACCGTGGTGTTGTTGGGGAAGTAACAAGAGGGATTCGCCTGAAGTTGTTCAGCCACGGGCTGTGGGACAGTCTTTTGACAAGTGGAATATGCTTGTCTAGGAGCAGGCCGGGTCCCTGGAGTCTCCCCTGACACCACACCTGTTCCATCCTTTCAGGTGCCCCCAGAGATCTGCCTCCCCACAGCCTAAGATTCTGCACATGCTCACCACCATCAGCCTGGAGTCCTTCACATTAGCACCCCCATGCCTACCTCAAGGCTTCCCATCTAGTAAACACTCAATAAATGTTTTTAAATTTTTGTTTTTAATCTGTACTGTCATCTTACAGACTCATGTTTTGAATGCTATTTTGGAAGCTGTGGGAATTTTAGGTCTAGGTCACAGTGGTTCTCAACCTGTGGGTTGCAACCCCTTTGGTGGTTGAATGACCTTTTCATGGGGTCACCTAAGACCATCAGAAAACACAGATAGTTACATTGTGATTCATAACAATATCAAAATTATGAATATAAATTTAATATAAATAATAAAATAGTATTATGGTCAGGGCAGGGGGGTCAGCACAACATGGTCGCAGCCTTAGGAAGGTTGAGAATCACTAGTCTAGAAAGAGGGACCTGACTGGCAGAAGTCATGAGGTGCAGGCTTGTGAAGGTTATACCTTCTCCCCTCCCCTCCCCCTCACAGGCTGTCACCTCCAATCACCACAGACCCAGCTGTAGTCCTGTGCCTTCCTGGCAGAATGGATCTTCTGAAACCTGGCCCTAAATAAACCTCTATTCCCATAAGCTGCTCCTGACAGGATTTGTAACCAGTACAATGAATGACTAACGTCTAGAGGCCATTTGATCAGGGGAGGCGCCCAGATAAGTATGTTCGTGGATATTGGGTTAACTGATTTCCACTTTGGTTCCAGTATGGTCAGAGAATGAACTCGGCCTGATTCGGTTCTTTTGCATTTGCCAAGGTTTGCTTTGTGGTATAGTCTGTTCCCAGAGAGCTGGGAAAGAATGTGTCCATTGCTGTGGTTGGATAGATGATCCTGCAATGTTGGCTGTATCTTGTCATTGAAGATGTTATTTCAAAAGTCTTGCTTATTGGTTTTTTTAAATATCATTGCGTTATGATCACACATAAGTCAGGACTCCAAGAAATATACCACAGGTGTTTGCAGAAGAATGTGGCCCGATCTGTCAAGATTTCAGTCACTATTCTCTTTGACTCCATGTCACTGACACTCTGCACCTCCCACCCTCCCCAGCCTTACCTTTAACCCCGCTTCAAACAGAAAGGAATAAAGTCCAAGTATTTGCAAGTAACATGAGATACTGGGTGTGTGTAACTTTAAATAAATGCCTGCTTTCCATGTGCTGCTGATGACAGCAATCCCAGACACCAGCTGCTCCATTTCAACCTCAAGGCAAGAAGAAAGTAAGGGGCATGAAGTGGCTTACTCATAGCCCGTACTGTGCCTGGGTACCCTAGAGCCAGGGGGAACCCTATGGGCAGTTATAGACTAGGGAAATCACGGACACAGCCCAAATCCGGACATCTAAACCTCACTCCAAATCATCACAAGCCTAGCAAGTCAACCACAGTGTTACCTTGTACCCACTCAGTCTGCAACAAGAGTGTCAATCAAAATATCCAAGCCCTGGATTTGGTCTTCAGGGGGAGCTGACTGGATGGTGTCCCGGCCTGCATTCTCACGGCTCCCAAGATGCCATTCTTTCCCTTGAAATGGTGCTGGAACCTACCTGTCCACAGCAATCTCAGCCCTTGCAGGCCACTTTCTCCCTTCCCTGTCTCTGGAATCAGAAATCGCTTTATGCTCTTTGGCATCTTAGATCTGAAGAAATATGTAAGGAAGTGCCCAGTTTATGGTTATTAGCTGGAAAGGGCATAGTCGGTGTTGAAATGCTCAGTGGGGAATAAATGCTGAGCTGAGCTTATGACAGACTAAAGCTGGATGTGGTCACCTGTAGTTCTAGCAGGAGGAGGCAGGGGGATCTGGGATTCAAGGTAATCCTCAGCTACAGGGTAGGTTTGAGGCCAGTTTGGGCTACCTGAGATAATGTCTCAAAAATAAATGAATGAATGAATGTAGGATCAGAGTACAGAGGAACTGCTCCAAAATGCCTGGCAGGATAGAAATAACAGCTTCCAAGGATTTGGTTCATCGTGACAGGCAGGGCAAGAGAGAAGAGCTAAGTTCACATCACCACCAGTGAGGAAGCAAAGACTGGGAATGATGGTGCCCCCACCAACTTCCTGTTTATTAACTCCAAGCCCCCAAGCCTGTGGGGTGGCATCACCCACATTCAGGGTTATTGTCCCCTTCAGCTGTCCCTCTCAAAAACACCATAGAAACACGCTCCTAGAGATGTGCCTCAGTTTCCTGGGTGATTCCAAAGCTAATCAAACTGACAAAAAGATTAACCATCAATACCACGATCTCAGCACTCAGGAGACTGAAACAGGAGGATCACTCAGTTGGAAGCCAACCTGGGCTAAGCACTGTAATCCAGTCTTAAAAATGACAAAACAAAACAAGAATAAAAATACAAATTTCAAAGTGACCTGTTGGTGTGGACCTATAAGTTCAGCTACTTGGGAGGCTGATGTAGGAGGACTGCAAGTTCAAAATCAACCTGGACAATGTAGTGAGACCTGGAAGATACATGCCTCCATTAGGAAAGGGAGTGGGTGAGTGACCGTGAACTACAGCCTGCTCCCGTCTCAGTAGTGGTCAAGTAGCAGCCTTCTGTGGAGAGGTTCAGCTTCCCCTAACTTGGATATCAGACTTCTTGAGTCACATCTTCATTCCTCTCAGCCCTTAGCAGTGGTAGGAATGGGGGATTTGGGCATGTCACCTCGCACCCAGTAATGTCTGCTTCAGCCACTCACAACCACAGTGGGGCCTTCTGCCTCCAAACCAAGTGACAAAATCCCATAGTTGTCAAGACCATAATCAGGAAAGATGAATTTTTAAGTGAGAAAACACAAAGCACACAAACCATGGCTCCTGAGGAGCATCCTGTGCGGATGCTTGACCCTGCTTCCTTTCTGCTCCTTGTTGAGGCTGATGGTTCAGATGGTGCTGTGGGAGGGACCAGGAGTGCAGTGGGAGAGTTCAATCTCATTCAAATCAGTCAGATGTGAACTCTTCCTGCAGCTGGAAGGAAAAGAAAGGCCAGGCTGTCTCTTGACTTTCTGGTTATAGACATTATATACAATACATATCAGACACAATCCTTCCAACATGGCCCATCCCCAGCAGGCTGATTCATAACCAATATGTCCATTTTCCCTGGTTTCTTTTCCCACCCTCATTCTCCCTGGCCCGAGCTTCCTATTGCTTTTGACCTTTCTAGGGATAAAGAAACAGAAAAGGACATAGAGGAGAACAAGGGAGCTGCTTACTTGAGAGACTCCAAGCTGTATGGGCAGGGTACATGGCTGGGGTATTGCTCAGTAAGGATGTATTTGCTTGGCACATACAAAGTCTCTGGTTTCAACCCCAGCACAGGAACAACCTAGCCGTTTTGTTTTCATTATGGGCACCTTTGTGACCCTCACAGGCTTCCATCGAAACATCCAGCTGCACCTCTGGGAAGTGAAGCATGTGGACTTCTCCCACGGCTCTACTTCCCCTGAGCCCTAGTCTAGGGGTAGGCAACGCCATAGAGACCAGTCTGGTCTGGATTCCCAACTGTAGGGAACTCTTAGCAAACCATTTGAGGGACCCACAGAGGCCTTCTCTCCTGGAGGAGATGGGCAGGAAGAACATCAGAGTCTGGCCCGTGGGCAAACGCTCATACTGACCTTGACTGAGAGCCTGACTCCTAAGTCCCTCTCCTCCTTCCCCTCCTTCTTCTCTTCTTCCTCCTCCATCTGTTTGTGTCTTATTTTAGAGCAAAAGAAATGAACTTAATAAAGCAGTGATTTCTTTTGAAAGCATGCATCTTGGAGTAGCAACTAACTTTGAAATTTTGTATCTATTGTATCTTCGTGCCTCTGAAATTTCCAACTTAATGCCCTGTTAACAGTACTATATACAGTACTACCACGCTATACACACACACACACACACACACACACACACACATTCAAGCTATAGTGTTGTATTCGACACCTCTAAAACAAGATTGATTTCTGTGTGTCTGTGTGTGGATGTGTGTACACCAGTACAGATAAGCAAGGAGACCAAAAGAGGGCATCATACCCCCCCAAAACTGGAGCTTCAGGCATTTATGAGCCCAAAGTAGGTGCTGGGAACTGAACTCAGGTCCTCTGTAAGAGTAGTAAGTGCTCTTACTACTGAGCCATCTCTCCAGCCCCTGATAAGCTGTTTCTAAAGCTTCTACATTTTAAACTTATTTAGTATGAATTTCTTTTCATGGCAACAAATTCGTTTTTGTAAAATCAGTTTTAAGGGTTTGAAAATATTTTCTCTAGAGGTACTGTAGTTGACTTAACCCACTTTATTATTATATGAGACATTTACAATAATTTCCACTGTTTTACTGTTGGTCGTGGTATTGAGATAAGCAATGTTACAACTGTGCCCATGCAGACATTTGTAATGATTGCTTTAGAAGAAATAGCCATAAATGAAATGGATGTATCAAAGTCCTTTGAAGGAGACAGTCAAATTCTTCTTCCAAATCTGTAGCAGTTCATACACACACCAGAGTGAGTGTGAGACAAGCCCACTGCTTACATCTCGCTAAAATATGATCCGTTTTGTCCTTCATTAACTGATGGAACAAAATTAGTGTGTGGCTTAAATTGCATCTCTTTATCGTGCCCTGGGTATAGACTCTTAATCTTCTGTTCATTAATTGTGTGGTTTTTTTTTCCTTTTTCCCCAGTTGGTCCTTATTATTTGTAAAAGTCCTTTGCACATCAAATAAATAAGCCCTTTGCTGACACACAGGTTATAAATACTTTTCTTAATTTGTTTGCTCTTTATTTATGTCTTCTCTGTAAAAAATAATTTAAGGATAAAATCTATAAATTAATTCTGATACAATTTGTTTCTTTTGGGCATGCTCAGAAGACCTTCCCTAGTGGAAGAGAACAGATAAATCTCTAGCTCTTTTGGGATTCTCTTTTTCCATTTAATTATTTAGTACATTATAATATGGTGCATCTAGCTTTTTATCTCCCAATAGACATCCAAATATCATTGTTTAAAGATTCATTTTATTGTCATTAAGTGTATGTGTGTAGTACAATATACGCATGTGAGCGCATTGCCCTTATAGGTCAGAAGAGGGTATCTGATCTCCCGGAGTTGGCATTACAAGTGGTTGTGAGCAAGCCGACATTGGTGTTGAAAACTCAGGTTCCCCACAAGAGTGGTACTCACTTTTAACTGACCCATCTCATTAGCTCCCCCCACCAAATATTTTTTAAGTAATATATTATTTTTCCACTAGCTCAACATATTAACTTTACCATATGGGTACTAAATTCTCATCAATACCTGGCTCCATTTTTACCAACACTTCTTACCTATGTTGGAACCATTAACATTTTGCTTTAGTTTTGGCAACTTTATAGTACCGCCATCTAGGTACTTCCTCCAAGAGGGGACAACGCAGTCAGTAGGTGATGGACACAAGTTTGCAAAGGCTCGTCATCTCACATGCAACTGAGACAGCTAGCTCTTCGTGCCAGCTGCTGCTGTAGAAGGCTGTCTTAAGAGTTCTATTGCTGTGAAGACAACATGACCATGGCAACTCCTATAAGGAAACATTTAGTTGGGCCTGGCTTACAGCTCAGAGATTTAGTCCATTATCATGGTAGAAAGCTTACCAGCAAGCAGGCAGACATGGTGCTGGAGAAGGAGCCAAGAGTTCAGCACCCAGATCAGAACAGCAAGAAGAAAGAGACACTGGGCCTAGATTAAAATTTTGAAACTTCAAAGGCCACTCCGAGTGATACACTTCCTCTAACAAGGTCACACCTACTCCTACAAGGCCATACCTCCTAATAGTGCCACTCCCCGGTGACCAAGCATTCAAACACACGAGTCTGTGGGAGTCATTCCTATTCAAATCGCCTCAGAGACCCAGCTTAAACTAGTACCTCCCATGGCCATAATAAGAATTAGCTGAGCAAATACAAGGATGTCTCTCCCAATCATGCCTAGGACAAATAAACTGTCCAAACCCATGAGCTTTCATTAAAGTGTCAGGGTTATTGTTACCCAGGAATGTTGTATGCCTGTCAGCTGTTGCTCTAGAGATGACTCAGTAGGTAAAGATGCTTGCCACCAAGTATGGTGACCTAAGTTCCATCCCTGGGACCCATACCGTGAAAGGAGATAACAGACTCCCACAGGTTTTCCTTTGATCTCTACATATGTACCTTGACATGCATATACCAAAACATACAAATGTATATAATAATAAATAAATAAATGTTTTTTTAAATTAAGGAAAATCCTATATTGGATTAGTAAGTAATTAGTTCAGAGTGAAACATAAAGCAAAGTCAACTTTGTTTATTTTTGAGATTGTAATTTAATCACATTCCTCCCTTCCCTTTCCTTCTTCCAAGACCTCCATGTGCCCCTCCCACTCCCTTTCAGATTCATGGCCTCTTTTTTCATTAATTGTTATTGCAAGCATGTAAGTATTTGTATATACAGGTATATAACTATAACTGTTGTGCTCATATAATGTTACTTGTGTGTATGTTTTCAGGGCTGACCTTTTGGCACTGGGCAATCAATTGGTGTGCTCTTCCCTAGGGAGCACCATCTCTTCCATCCCAGGTTTACGGAGTTGCCTGTAGTTCTTTGTGTAGAGTGACCCTGTGAGCAGAAAGCCTTAACTAAAGTCTCTATCCACAGATAGAGTGGAGGGCTGGGTGGTATTTGATCTAAACAGACATGGGAGCACTTACCAATATCTATAATTTGAGGTATACCTAGGACTGTGGTCTCAAAGGCTAGTGACTCTCTCCATTCAGTATAGGAAGAAATTTTCATCCTCAGATCTACACAGAAAAGCAGAGGCTGCTACTCCCTGCTGTGAGTAGGCCTCATTAGGATAGGAAGACAGCCACAGCCAAAGATGAGACAGTCACCCAGACCTGAATAATCACACAGGAACTACAGCAATTGCAGCGTTGTTTAACCAATGGCTCAGGTGTATTCCTAGCTATCTCTTACATCTTAAATCAGCACATTTCTATTAATCTATGTACCGCCACAAAGCTGTGGCTTACTGGTAATGTTCTGGCATCTTTCTCCTTTGGCAGCTACATGGCATCTGCCTGACTCTGCCTTTTTCCTCCCTGCCTTCAGTTTAGTTTTCCCCGCTTAGCTATCTTCTGCCCTGCCATAGGCCAAAGCAGCTTCTTTATTAACCAATGGTTATAAAACATCTTCACAGCATACAGAGGGGAATCCCACATCAATCCCTTCCTTAGCTGAATGTCAATGTATAATCTGTATGGAAATTCTTCTAGAGCTGATAGCACTTCCTTATATCCCCACACTCTGTAACCCATGCTCCCAATCAACTGTTGGAAAGGCCAACCTGTACTGTTCCTTCTGTTGCTGCCAGGCCTCTTCATGGACGCAATAATGTTTGGCAGTCACTTTCTTTTGTGTCCTGCTTGTCCAATTAGAACGGCATACTGTTAGCAGTCAAGGCAAGGGCATTTTCTTGCCCAGTGGCTTACTTTTGCCACAAAGTAAAACCCATGTGGAGTTTCTTCTATGCCCATTATAATCTCTGGAATAGACTGATGCTGCCAGGAGCAGACATGTCTCATTGTCATAAAAAAAAAAGGAGAATCTAGTTATTAAAACGTCTTAAAGGCCATATTCTGTAGATCTATGAAGTGTTAGAAGATGACCTGTCTATCTAATATATATCTTTGTTTGACCTTAAAAACATACCTAATGTGACTACAAGTTGGATTATACTAGGTGATTGACTACAAACCTGCTTTTCCTTATTATCCTAAACAGTTGGTAATAATGATTTTCAAGGACTAGAAATCTGCATTACATTGTTAAATGAGTTATATAGGTACAATACCTTAAATAAGACTAGAAATATATGTACAGCCATATTTTAATAAAATTAATCTCAAATTTGTATCAATATACAAAATTTGTATACAATATACAAAAGTCCAATCCAATGTAAAACATTTAAAACTAGTAGTTGCTTTTTTAAAAAAGTAAATTCAATAATCTACCTTTTTATCTTATCATATTTATCTCCTCCCTTTTTTCTTTTCAGAGTAGATTCAAGGAAGCAACCAAAGCTGAGGCTAGAAACACAACACACAAACAAACCAGCCTAGCCTAGGGTGCATACAGCTCAGGGCTAGAGCAATCCCTCAACACATGCAAGGCTGGGGCTCAATCCTCAGTACCCCTAAAACACCTAGCCTGAGGAGGGGATCAAATGAAATGATGCCCCAGAAGGAGGACCTTGTGGTGACGGGTGAGATATTGGGATCTTTTGAGGACAGGAGTTCCTAAGAGGGGAAAGTCCCTTCTATGGCTCCGTTCACGCAGAAAACCCTGCCTCCCTTCCCTCTTCTCCACAGAGTGTGCTCGGGTGTTCCATGCAGGTGGGGCAAGACTGGTGCTGTGTGGGAAGAACTGGGAGGGACTGGAGAGCCTCTACGCTGCCTTGACCAGTGTGGCTGACCCCAGCAAGGTAAGGCCCCCTCCAGACAGCCTGAGACAGCCTGAGCCTCCATCACTGTTACGGAGCAGTTCTGGGGATATGTGACAGCAGCTTTGGAGAAATCAGTTGATGGCACTGACCCAGACAGAGGCCTATCTATCCAACAAAAGGCGCTGGCTTGTTTTGACCATTTTTTTTTGTGGCAAAAATTTGGCATTAATTCCCTGAGTCTATGTGAGTCAAACTCAGAAAAAAAAATGCAGATAGTGAGTGTCCCAAGTGTCCCAGCTGTGGGTTGTAATTACAAATATGGTTGATGTTAAGACAACAAACAACACAAGGGACAGTAGCATCAAAGAAATCAAGGAACTCCTTTTCTAAGTCACCCAGGTTATAAGTGTTGCCTTCAGTACTCTTTAGGAGGAAAACCCAACCCTTACTCCCGAGATTAAAGTTGATATTTGTAAACAGCTCAAAGGAATTGACTTGATTTGGATCAATTAGAATCACACAGAATGCTACATGGAGAATTTTGGTGAACGTTATAAGGATTTCAATAAAAACCAAGTTGTGTGGGAAAGAGTGAGCTCTGTCCAGCTTGTCTTTTCAGAGCCTTTGATTTGTGAGTGTTTATCTCCCCAAAGAACCTGAAAATCAGTGACTGTTTTCCAAACAAATCTGACCCACAATGGGAACCTTCTCTTCAAGGGTGTGTGTCAGAGCTAATATCTGCCCAGAAATTGCATTGGCTCCAGGGTACTATCAAGCCCCATCCCCATCTTTGCTTCTTTTTTTTATCATTTTACATTCCAACCGCAGTTCTCCCTCCCCGACCACCCCCCCTCCGCCTCCCTCCCAGCTCATCCACAGCCACTCCTCCCAAAGGGTGAGGCCTCCCATGGAGAGTCAACAAAGCCTGGCACATTAGGTTGAGGCAGGACCAAGCTTTTTGGAGCCCATTCCCTATAGTGGGATGCCTTGCTTAGCCATATTTGCTGCTAAACCTGTAGCATCTTGAGGATGGCAGTTGTCCAGAGCTGAGTACAGCACCTAGCATCTAATAGATGCTTCAAAAGCACTGTGTGGGATATACCATTTTGATGCAAAGCAAAGGTGGCTGCCAGCTACTGAGCTGAATTTTCTTGTAATTTATAAACCAAATGGGGAAACAATTTCAAAGAGGAACACGGTAGTGTTCAAAGTTGTGATGTCAACACAGGAGCCAGTTCACCGTCTCAAAGGGTCACCTGGTTGACAAGAATGGTTGGATCAGCTGAGGGCCCTGGTCATAGGTTCAGGTTTACTACAGCTTATCCACACTTAACTGTGGCCCTAGTCTCCAAAACGAGATTCTCCAGCAATCTCCTTCATCCCAGAGTTGTTTTACTCCTTCCTCTTTGTCTTGGTTTGTTTCTCTAATTAGTCTATGACTTTGAATTCCCGGAAGAGAAGTCGTTTGGCTGAGGGCCCCCAACATCCCCAAGGAGGTGATCCCAAACATGTCCTGATTCTCTTCTTGCTCCAGCAGACTTTCACCCCAAAGCTGGTGCTCTTGGATCTCTCAGACATCAGCTGTGTTCAGGATGTGGCCAAAGAGGTCCTCGACTGCTACGGTTGCGTGGACATCCTCATCAACAACGCCAGCGTGAAAGTGAAGGGGCCTGCCCATAAGATTTCCCTGGAGCTCGACAAAAAGATTATGGATGCCAATTACTTCGGACCCATCACCTTCACCAAAGGTCCTGGGAGGCTCATTTTTCTCTGGGTCTATGCAAGGACCTGTGGTGCCACCAGGTGGCCATTTGGTTCTAGACAGAACTCTTCAACCCAAGGGAGCTCGGAATTTGAGCACTGAAAGCTTTCAGGTCCCCCTGTAAATGTCGGTCACAAAAGGAAGTGTCTTGCAGGTCTATTCTCACTTCACTGTGAAACTCTGTTCCTCATCCTCATCCCTCCTGGTACCTCTCTCTTTGTACTCAATCCATAGCTCCCCTGTGAGTCTATCTCTCTGGACCACTGTCTTCAGTTTTTGCATATATTTTGCTACATAGGTCTTACAGTAGTTCTTCACTGACCATGACAGTCCATCAAAGGTTCTGTCTTCAGAAATGAGAAAGGCGGAGCTGGGAGATGGCTCAGAGGGTGAAGTGCTAATCCAATACAAGCATGAGGACCAGATTCCGAGCCCAACATAAAAGCTTGGTGTGTTGGAACATGACTGTAAGCTCAGCTCTGGGCAGGGGAAAGATAAGAGGATCCAGGGAGTTTTCTGGTTGGCCAGTTTAGTCAAAATAGCAAGATCCAGGTTCAATGACAGATCCTGTCTCAAAAAGTAAGGAAAAAGACAACAACCAAAGTCAACTTCTGGCCTCTACATGTGCATGCACAGGCGAGCACACATGTACATGCATGCACACAAGCACACACACATACACTCACACACACCAAGAAAAAGGAAATGAAGACTAGTGCCCAACTATAAAAAACTCAGTATCCTTTGACCCCTACACCCAAACAGGATGTGTATGAATCTATGTTCCTTTACAGGAGGAGCAGTGGTCTGCAAGGGGACCTGTGTGAGGGCCTAGAAGACATCCAGATAGAGATTTCTCATAGCTATGTTCAAACTCAAGTCTGCAGTCTGGATTAGGGCTGGAGATGGCCATGGAAGGGAATCACAAATTGACCTTTTCCCTCCAAAACCTGTATGTGTTTCACAGCAGCCAAGGGGACAGCATTCACATGGAAAAGGTGCCTTTGTGGGGGCCTGGCACCCTCGTATGGTTGTGAACCTGTTCCCAGGTCACTTTCCTCGCACCCAGCTCCCATGCTGAGCCCTCCAGGAATGGGACTCTGAGGCAGAGGGAAAGAGGCACCTGAGGTAGAAACTTGACTTCGTGGCACTTCTAGAATGGCACTCCAGAAATAACACATTTCCAGCCAGGCACGGTGATAGAAGCTTATATTCCCAGCACTCATGAGACGGAAGCAGGAGGATTACCAATTTGAAGCCAGGCTGGGCCACATAGTGAGATGCTGTCTCAACAAAAAAGAAAAAGAGCAGTTTTCCCCCAGTCGTGTCCTTGTTACCACCCAAGCAGACCAGAAAAGGCATGTCACTCCATCAACCTCTGGAAGGTATGTCACTCCATCAACCTCTGGAAGGCATGTCACTCCATCAACCTCTGGAAGGCATGTCACTCCATCAACCTCTGGCAGGGTCACTTAGTGATGACAGACAAGGAAAGGCCAGGAACAGTGCATTTAGTCAAGATTCCCTAAGGAACAGAACTTATGGCATACATATGAATGAATATATGTATACATATATGTGTTCACATGTACACATATATATGGGATTAGAGTGGCTTACAGGCCGGGTTCAGCTAGTTCAACAATGGCTGTCTAGCAACAGAAAGTCCAAGAATCCAGTAATTGTTCAATCCACAAGGCTGGATGTCTCAGCTGGTCTCAGTATGTGCTGGAATCCCAAAGAAGTAGACTCTAACGCTAGTGAAGAATGAACTTGCCAGCCAGAGAGGACAAGCAGACAGAGAGAGAGCTTGCTTCTTCCGTGTCCTTTACACAGGCTGCCACCAGGTGTGCCACCAGGTTTAGATCTTCCCGCTGCAAAATATTTAATGATCTTAAGGGGGAAAAAAATCCCTCACAGTTATACCCAGCCACTTATATTTCAGTTAATTTCAGACATAACCAAGTTAACAACTGCAAATGACCATCACAGCTGGTTCCTACTGGGTAGGACTGTCAAAAACACTGAGGGACCAGAGTCCGATGGGAACGCTGGGCCTCCCTTTGCTCTTCTCTAAGACAGAAGGATTGAACTCCAAACCTAAGCTCTCCCTTTCCTTTGGACCTCTTTCCATTCTGCCAGTTTTGTTTACTTTCTTACCATCATTCTCAACATTTCTTCATTTTATATTAAATCTGCATAAGGGAGAAATCTTTATCATAACAGCATACACTAGATACTTTTCACTCACAGTCCACAGGAAACCACCTAAGAACTAAGCAAGTACATCCTCCCAGACAGCTCAGAGAACGTTTGTTCTCCCCTCTCTTTATTAAATTATTAACACCTGCAAAAGAGGACTTGAAGACATGCTGGAGGCTGGGCATAGTGGGGAACACCTGTAAGTCCTGCGGTGGGAGGCTCGGGCAGGTGGATCACAAGTTCAAAGCCTATCTGAGCTATGCAGCAAATTCCAGGCCAGCCTTGGCTATATATACCGAGATCTTGCTCAAAACAGCAGGAGAGACCTATTAGGACCAACAAGAGACTGTCTTGTTGAAGTAATCGGGGCGGTGAGAAGAAGATGACCTCTAAGCTGCATGTAGCGATGACCCAGACTGGAGGAGGATGAAGTCGAAAAATAGGAAAGGGGAGGACAAAAGAAGGGAGGGGAGAAAAAGAGAGTAGGAGAGATGGGGAGAAGGAAGAGAAGAGAGAGTAGAAAGGTTGTGTGTGGTGGGGAGATCTTACCTACTATCCAATTCTGTGTCACTTAACTCATACATGGGTGGGTCATTGCAAATCACGCAGCAATGTGCCAGTCAACTGGTCCCTGGGAAGCATAGGGTCAGTGACTTCCTGGAACCACTCCATCTCTGTCCCTTGCCATCTAAAAGACAAAGAGGTAGCAGAGCCACAGATAACAAAGGGGGTGAAGGTGGGGACCCGCCTCTGCTGCCTGCCTAGCTTGGATTTCTAACCGGAACTCCTTGTATTTTCCAGTTCTACTTCCCAACATGATCTCCAGGAGGACGGGCCAGATCGTGTTAGTAAACAACATCCAGGCGAAGTTTGGAATCCCATTCCGCACAGCTTGTAAGTCACTAAGACAAAAGAGGGGCGTCCTTGCTGTGTGCTTTGTATCAGAGCAAGCATCGTCATGTCTAGACTAGACGAAGGATTGTATGGGATAAGGGATATTGCATCCAGAGATGAGATGGGTCTGCTGGGATTTCTTTCACGTCGCAGTTCCATGATTGGGTTGTTACAGGCAAGGTTGCTCTCCTCTCAAAGCGCATTCCCACAGCTGGAAAGACATGTGCAGTTTCAACATGACACCGTGGGTGAAGGTCACACCTTTACACGGATATTTAGCCCTAGCTCAAACACCTCTTCTTCTTTGAAGCTGTCCCCAAAGACTAGAACTGAGGACATCACATCACAAAATGGGAGGATGAGGGACTTGCTCTCAGGAAAGAAGGGAAAAAGAAAAGGAGCGGAACTCAGGAGAGTTCTGCGCCACAGCAACATTGTAGCCAAAGCGGTTTATCTGAGGCCATTGTGGTTGCCACCGAGAGTCCCAGGGGATGGGTGCTCATGGAGAAGACTCTAGTGGTGTATTCCCAGGAACTGCGGGAGAAATCTAGAAACCTTCCCACCTTTGTGATGCCCCTGTTGGGTTTATTTTTTCTGGGAGACATGAGCAAATATCTACTCACCCCAGAGAGAGACTCAAGACATAGTTCACCCAGTTCCAGCTTGAGGAATCAGTGAGTTTCCTGGGTGCTACTGGCAGTGGATGGGTGAGGAGCTGTTACCTTACAGGACTGTGGGTGACTTATAAGTGGTTATAAAAGACTTTAAAGAAAATATCTTTGCCCACTCCACCAACAATTAGCCACCTATACATTCTCAGAGAGGGTTGGTACCTCCTAATCTCTCCACCCCACGACAGACCATTACTGGCTCTTATAGGGGTGTGTGTGTGTGTGTGTGTGTGTGTGTGTGTGTGTGTGTGGTTATTATTAACCTAGCACCATGTTGTAGCTTGTATCAAATTTTCTTGCCATCTTTTCAATAGAAAATGGCAAATCCTCCATTGCTGAATACACCTCATGTTATTTATCTACCCATCTATTGATGCTTGTCTGTTGATACCACTTGGGAATTAGGAATAATGCTTCTATAGACATGCATGAATTGTTTCTGTGGGAGCATGGCTTAATTAGGAATAATGCTTCTATAGACATGCATGAATTGTTTCTGTGGGAGCATGGCTTCTTTTCTTCAGGGTGCAACCCTAGGAAAGGAATTATGTGTAAATGTCTATCAGAAACTCCCTGAGCTCTTTCCAAGGCAGACACACCCTCCACATTCCCACCAGCATTGCACAAGAGCTCTGATTTCTCCTTCACTAGCCAACACTTGCCCCACCTATATATTAGCCACCTCTATATGCTCAGAGAAGGGTGCTTCCTCCATCTTGGTTTTAGCCCTCGTGGTGATGTGAAGAAGTGGCTTTGGTTTAAACTTCCCCTATCTTCACGAATACAGAACTGGCCTACTATGACTTCTGAGGGTGGTCCTACTGAGTTGTAGGGGAGAGGAGGCCAGGATTCTAGTCGGTGCTTTTCCACCTTTGGCTGTGGAACCTAGCACCATCACATGACCTCTCAGCATCCCCCTTAACTCTTCATAGAGTGGGCATAATGGCTCTTTTATCTCTTCGGTCAGTGTACAGTGGTCTCTCAGTATCCATGGCAACAGTGGTTCTAGGTCACCCTACAAATGGAATTTGCTTAGAACCCGTGTACACCCTCTTCCATTCTTTTCAACATCTCTGGGTTGCGCGAAACACCTAATACAGCTGTGAGGGAGTTGCCTCCTTGTCCTGTTGAGGGAACATGCAATTCTTTTCCTGAGTATTTCAGTTCCTGGTTGGGGAACTCGTGGACCCCGAGGGCTGATGTAAACTAAGGAGACAGCAAGCCGCCACACAACAGGAGCAGAGATCCAGTGAGACCCTGGATGGATCAGTTGTAACAGTTTAACCCAGGGAGCTTGCAGGCCCCTTTCAGCTCTAAGCTGGGAGGAAGATAAGCATCTGCCCTCTGGTTGACGGTGGAAG
This sequence comes from Dicrostonyx torquatus, assembly GCA_028555095.1. Classification (NCBI taxonomy): domain Eukaryota; kingdom Metazoa; phylum Chordata; class Mammalia; order Rodentia; family Cricetidae; genus Dicrostonyx; species Dicrostonyx torquatus. The sequence goes on along the minus strand of JAQHUG010000025.1, from coordinate 3,689,834 downwards.
CCCAGAGCAGCAGGGTCCGAGCCCTTCCTGTGCCCATCTTTGACTGGTCATTCTTCCAGATGCAGCCTCCAAGCATGCCGTCATGGGTTTCTTCGACTGCCTCCGAGCTGAGGTCGAAGAGTATGATGTTGTGGTCAGCACCGTGAGCCCGACTTTCATCCGCTCCTACCGTGTTTATCCTGAGCAAAGAAACTGGGAGTCATCCATTTGTAAATGTAAGATTTGAGAGGAGACCCCTACGTCTGGAGAAACTAAACCTCTAGGCCTGAGGTACCAGGCAGAGAGCACACCCAAGCTGCACCCAGCAGACCCTGGCAGGGTTGAGCGAGGCACGCCCCTGCTTAGCAGCTTTTCCCAGACCTAACAACCGGCACGTGATCTTTAACAACCACCCGGCTACCTCCTCCTAAGGAGGCAGCTCTGAATGGAACCTAAGCCTTTCCAGCCAGAACTGCCTGTTCCTCAGGCTTGCCTCTGCCACAGCTTAGAGGCAGACCCTTTTATAGAGCCAGGCCCCATTTTTTCTTTAGAAATCAGGAAAGAAGGGTTTAGCCCAACAGCCCAGAGCACATTATTTTAGAACACTCAAAGCTCCAGGTCTGCAATGAGACATCAACACGACCTGGGCTGGAGGACCGAGCAGGGAGCACCAGAGGCCCTAGGCAAGCGCCATCACAAATGATAGCCCCGCCCCCTTGCCTTCTTATTACCCAAGCTTGTTCCCAACCCCTCCACTATGAAGGCACTAAGGAGGAAATGAGGCAGCAAAGGAAGCAGCAGCAAAGGCTGAAGGGTTAAGTGCCTTTCCCGGGGTCAGGCAGGAGGACAGCAGAGTGTCAGACAGCCATGACATTAAAGATGCACACAAGCATCTTCATAGTCGGGGATCTGAACTGGCTGCAGCCGCCCGGCCCGTGCTTTCAGTCTTTTGCAGGAAGCTGGCCTATGGCGTTCACCCGGTGGAGGTGGCCGAGGAAGTGATGCGCACAGTGCGGAGAAAGAAGCAAGAAGTGTTCATGGCCAACCCGATCCCCAAGGCAGCCGTGTTCATCCGAACCTTCTTCCCGGAGTTCTTCTTCGCTGTGGTGGCCTGTGGGGTGAAGGAGAAGCTCAATGTCCCAGAAGAGGGTTAACCGTGAGAGTGACCAAAGGGGTCGCTGAAGGGGAATAAAGGCTTTCCTAGCTGGTGCGGGCTCGTCTGTCCTCTGCCTCCAGTGGTGATCCCTACAGGCCACAGGCCAAAACCCACTAGTTCCCCATGCAAGGCTCTCACCCTCCCACACCCCAGAGCTGCGGGGTCTCTGAGTGTCTTCCACACAAAATCGGGGGCACATTTCCAGAAGTTTCTCTGCTTTGTGGAATGACAACTGAGCAGGAGCGTAGGAGCTGTAATACATCAAATCATCACATTATCCAAGCACGCTATGGCCTTTGGGTTGCCCAGCAAAACGCCCCTATCTCATACAGGGGGATAGGCCCCATCCACCTCCAACAGCCAGACAGCACAGGGCAACCCTTTAGGGCAGGATTTCCCAGTCTGACTTCCTGCAGGATGAAAACAGCCTTTGATCAGTCAATATAGCAGCCACCAGCCATGTAGGACAAATTGAATTTTAAGTTTTATTTAGTTGAGAGTAATTTAAACATTATTATTTAAGTATATTATAGGAACATATTATAGGAATGTAAATCATTAATTTGTTAACATTTTATATATTATATAAATATATCATAAAGCTTATATAAATATATAAAACTAAACTATGTCAATAATAATGACTAATATTAATATAGTTATTGTGTGTTAATATTTAATATGGTATATTATGTGATGTATAAATTATATTATTTATCATACATTACATGTAAACAGATACTGTGAACACATATATAATAATGCACTTATGTTATATATAATAATACATCATAATATACTTCTTATTAAGCTTAGCTGAAAATTATTACAAGCACCCCTCATTGGAAGCACAGTTCAGTCCTTCTCCAGTCAGGAGGTAGCCACAAACAGCCAGTTTCTTAGCTCCTCAGTGGCTGCTAAGATCTTCTGCCCTTAGGCATCCGTCTTCCAGATTTTCTCAGAACGAAACCCTATTCTGACGTGCCATCTCACAGCTCTGCTAACGCAGATGGCAAATGATTCATGGACTCTTGAGAAGTACGGGCATAAGGTTTGGCACTGACATTGTAACCAGCGACTCAAGCCTTCTATTCTTTATAGATGAAAGACGGCAGGGCTACATTCCCAGATCTGTCACTTACAAACTTAGCATATAAAACTAGACAGATGCGTGTGTGTAAATCTCTTAAAAAGTAAAATCCTGGGCTAGGAAGATGACTCGGTGATTAAGAGCACTTGCTGCTTTTTCAGAGGACTGGGGCTCAGTTCCCAGCATCCCTATCATGGCTCATGATCATCAGTAACTCCAGTTTCAGGGCACCCAATATCCTCTTCTGGCCTCTGCAGGTACCAGATACTCAGTACACACATACACGCAGAAAAAGCACTCATACATGTAAAATAAAATAAATAAAACTTTTAAAAAGGAAAATGTGAGGTAGAGAGATAACTCGGTTAAGAGTGCTTACTGTTCATGCGGAGTACTTGGTTTCCCAGCACCCACGACGGGCAGCTCACAGCTGCCTGTAACTCCAGCTCCAGAGGATCTAAGTCCTCTGGCCTCTGAAGGCCCCTGTGCTCACATACACATGCCCACATGCACACACACATATCCACATCATACAATAAAATGCATTTGTTTTTTAAAGCTAAGCTTTCGTGATTACTCAAGAGTCCCAAAATATAGGATTACCAAGTCCTCCCACCACAGAAGGCAAAATGTGGAGTTTGAATTTAGGACGGTGTCAGCAAGGCAACTCTATTTTAATGGGTTTGTTTGTCATGGTGAGAAGGGGGAAGTAACAGAAATCATAGCCAGAAGTTGAGGGTGGTAGCTTTGAGGCAGGAAGGGTCAGAGTCGGAGCCAAGGGCATCCGGTCCTCAGAGCTTGGCCAGCATCCCCATCTGCTCCCTTTCAGGCTCTGCTTCACAAGAACAAGGACCAAGAGTGTGTTATCAGAGCAAGAGAGTCCCAACAGACAAGGCTCTGCTACCTGACCAGAAGTGCCAGTCAAAGTGAGGAGCAGTGAAGGACAGAGAGGGGAGATCTAAGGACTTGGTTGTGCTAGGAAGAGCAAGGCTCCAGGGACCCTACGTCCATCTTTAAGATAGCAATGTGAGCTTTAGTTTAAACCGAGAGGCAGTGGGGCAGAGGACCAGAGGTTTGCGTAACTGAGCAGTCCTGGTCAGGTGTGTCTGGTTGATCATTGTCTCAGTTCTGGTCTTTTGTGGGAGGGGATGAGGGAGGGGGAGTTCAAAGCAGCTCTTTTGCTTAAAGGGACAAACCAAGTCCCAAAAGGTGACTGCTCTACTTGGGGAAGGGGTGATCTCATGATACAGTGACTTGTCTGCAGGACCCTCTCTACTCTTCCTGGAATCCGGGGTGACTTGCAGATTTTGGTCAATGGTGAGAGAGACCCGTGGATGCTTTCTGGGGTCTGGAATAGAACATTGTGGAAGCTGACTGCTCAATTAACTCACGTCTGTGCCATCTGTGTGAAGGGGGATTAGACAGCTTAGGCATCACCGGTTTTTAGGTAGACACTCCTAGAGTGAGTAGCATGTCTGCATGCTAAGTTAAGCAAAAGCCTGACCCGAAGTTTTCGGACAAGGGATACAGATGTCAAATGACATCATAGATGCTGATGCCCTGCCTTCGTCCTGCTTTTAGTTACCTTGCAGGCCCAAGTGAAGAGTCGATGGTTTTAGTAAAAGTTGCTTCTAAGAAACTAGGGTAAGAGGGCACAAGGGCCTGGCCTTTGCGGGGGGCGGAGGGAGGAAGGAAGGGACTGTCACTAGAAACATCCACTCAGTCCCTGAGGGTTACATTCTGACAAAGCAAGGATTCTGGAATGGGAGAGGCCACTGCACTGGGATTCCCCTAAAGCAAGCTGGCGAGATCAACTGTAAGGAAAAAGGACCCTCCCATGTATGTGAATTTGCTCTATTAACCTCTGCCAGCTGGCCAGGGATTCCAGAGCCTTGGGTAGACTAGTAAGGCTGACTGTCCCCTAGCAACCCATATTCAAAAGTTCTGTCCATCATTGCCCTCCGGATGTAGCTTGTTGCTCTCAGGTGACACTATTCCACCCTATAGGAGTGGGATATCTCACCAGCATAGTAATAAAGACTTCCGACATTTATATTGAAACACTGGATGAAGAAATAAATAAATGAATGAAATGTTAGCGGGGTAGAGAAGAAACAAGAGGTGTGGTGGAAATCGACATGTTCTGCAATGTGATAAATGACCACAAGGTGTCACTGTTGCTCCAAACACATTTCGCAAGACCCTTCACGGAACTCCCACAAACCACAGCAACAAGATTCCATGCGTTCTATTCACAGTAGCATGTACAAGGCCCTCCTCTCTGCCTGGGTTCCCTGGAATGACTGGCGTTCCACATCACAGATGGGAAAACTAAGGGTATCCATGTTCTGCCTACTGCTGTTGCTGCTCAGGGAAGAACAAGGGTGACCTGTACTTAGCCCCAGAGACACAGAATGAATGCTATAAAGGCCCTAGGAGCAGGGGCTGCCCCAGACCACACAGTGGCTATCTCAAGACACTGAAGAGATTGAAAACGCTCTCAATTCCGTGCTGTGAGTTTTCTTGTCATTGCTCCCTGTCCCAAATCTGTAAAAACCCTTTAAAAGTGCATTAAGTAGGAAAGCACAAAGAAACAGATAAGTCAGTCACAATTCCCAACCTCTTTAGCATTTGGGCCCTTCTCTGGGAAGATTAGAACCCTTGGAAAACAGCACACTGCTTGGACTCTTGGTTTTCTGTGCCAGGACATGGCAGTGGAAAGACGACACACATTTACGATGGCTGAGCTCAGGTTCTATCTGCCCCAGCAGATCCTGTTGCATCTCAGTGTCCCCCCACCCCCAAGCCTGGCCCGTGTGGATAGCAGCAGTGGGTTACCCTAGCTGTTGGTGAATGGTGAGGCTCAGCCACTGGAGAGAGGCTGGCAGGAAAAGAGTGAGGCCAGAGCATTTAACTGCCTAGACTTTCCATCGGATGGCTGTGGTTGTCCACAGGTGGGGAGCGGATGGACGCTGAGGCTAGACTATGGTTATACAACTCCTTCCCTTGCCTGGAGCTCAGAGAAGTTGATGGCTCTTGCTGCCACTAACCCTAGGTCCTTACGACTCCTTGCTGCTGTCTCTTAACACGAACCAGACTGCATAACTAGTTTCTGCATTATAATTTCCCAGGTCACCTTGTCACCTCAGAAACAAATCTCTGGAAATGTCGTCTGTGAGGATGTCTCTAAAGACTTTAGCCTAGGAAGACTCACTGTGACTGCGAATAGCACTATTCTGTGTGCTGGGATCTCAGACTGCAAAAAAAGGAGGGCAGTGAGCAGGGCACCAGGATTCTTCTCTCTTTCTCCTCAGAGCATGGAGAGTCAGATCTGTGAGGGAGGGGGCGCTCCCAAGTCTGTAACACCAATAACCAGCAGAGGGCACCATGCCTGGTCAAGGCTGTCCATTGCCAGCTCTGCCCTGGGCTATGGTGGGATGGTCTTTTCTGACTTGGCATCTCTCATAGGAGTGAATCAAAAGGTTGTTGAAGACACACCGTGAGACAGTTGAGTGGACCTTGGGCGTGCCTGGTTGTCCTTGGCTTCTTACAGTCGTCCTCATTCTGCATTCTGGGAGTGACTCTGTGTGCTTAGGAAGTCATTTACAACTTGGGGGGTGAGTTTACAGGCAACAAGAACCTAACTTACACATTTATTACCCCAAGTAAGTAGAACGTTTTATATGAAACAATTAGATTCAGGGTACCAAATGACCCTCTACCCCACTATCACCCAGCCAGCAACACATTCCATTGTCACCCCTGCCCATTGTTGGGATTAGAGAACACCAATGGCTCCAGGACTGGGTCTTATAGGTGTAGAAGTAAAACATAATGAGATTTCACTTTCTCAGCAGGGGCTGGCGAAATGACTGGGCATCTCATATCTAATAGCCTGAGCCTGGGTCACCTGCCCTCTCTAGAGCAGGAGTTACAGGACAGCGCTGACTGAACAGGAGCAGAGCAGGGGAGCATCCTTTCCAAGAGCAAGTCACCTCCTCCCCAAATACCACTCTCAGCCTCAGCAAGGGCCAGTGGTTCCCACGCATGCCAAGAGCACTCAAACTCACCTCAACAGCCACTACTTGTGCTGTGTCTGGGTCTTCTCTAAGGCATGTGTCCCTTCAGCCTTTGCAGGTGTGGTCGGAATTGCAGCAGAGTCCATGTGTCTGGAGGGATCCCCCGACCAATAGGGAGCTAGGACTGGTAGGTAGTGCCCCGACCTCTTATGCTTTGAAGGCACACACCCGACGGTTTCTCACAGGGTCTGCAACTAAGATACTTTTCCAAAAGGAAGAGCTAACGCCTGCTTTCCAGACACGGTAAGCTTCCTTTATACATGGCTGCCCATCAGAGGCAAGGAAAGAGCACACAGGGAACATGGATGACTTGTTCTCTGTCTTACTTGAATCTTCTTCACCTCAGGTGATGCTCCCAGCAAGCCTTCAAAATAAATATTGGCTCCATTGTTATAAATAACTTTTATAAACATACCCTCAAGAAGGTAGCTTAGGCAAAGTTATATAGCTGGTCAGTTGAAAAGCCTGGTAAAGGGAGATGAATGGACGGACAGTCAAAGACCAAGAGCAATAGCCTGTGTTAGAAGTGGGTGGGGGTTCTGGATGCAGAGTCAGACATCCTTCTAGTGTGTCAGTGGTGGTACTTAAGCCAAGGAATGTCCCTTAGGAAGCCATGGTAGGGATTCTGTTCTGGACTAGCCAGTGATCTACAGACATTAAGTGTGACTTTCTAAAGTTAATTTTTAAATTTTTAATTATTTTACTTTATGTGTTTGGGTGTTTTGCCTCCACAGCTTTGTACCACAAGTATGCTCAATGTTCATGAAGGTCAGAAGGGGGCACCAGAGCGCCTGGAACTGCAGTTATGGAGCGGTTAGAGCCACCATGTGGGTGCTAGGAATCATACCGGGGTCCTCTAGAAGAGCAGCCATCTCTCTGGATAAAGGGAAATTTTCCACCACAGTTATGGCAGAGCATCTCGTGCGGGCCAACTGCATTCTGTCTCACCTCTCCAGTATCCACTTTTCTATCCGGGACTCTCTCTAAAGTAAGAGAGTTCTCTCAGCCATTGCATGTGCAGTCCAGAACTGTAAGCATCCGTGTCCCTGAACAAGAATTCAGCACAAACAAGGAACAGGAGTTTGTGGGTGGGGCTGCCACCTTTCACGTCTCAGAGGCGTGTTCTGTACAGTTTCTGCTGGAGTCTGCCACAGACCTGAGCAGTTCAATAGCACTCCTGACAGACTTCTTCTCTTCCTCCCCAACCCCCACAACTTGATTCTCCAAAGCAGGCTAGCTCAACTCTCAGATGCCTCCTTCTTACAAATTTCTGGTTCTACCCCTGGCTCAATCAGCTCTCTGGCTTCTTCCAATTTGTATGGATAGACCAGATCACTAAGAGAGGGAGACCTGAGAGCCGCTGATGGGCTGGAATCGAAGAGAAGTTAAGCAATGACTCAGAAGTAAAAAAACAAAAAAAAAAAAAACCATAAAACATGGGTTGCTCTCCCAGGAGACCTGGTTCAATTCCCAGCACCCACATGGTGGATCATAACTGCCCATAACTCAGTCCTAAGGGATCCAACACCCTTTTCTGACTTCCATGGGGAAATGATCATATGAACAAAATAAAATAAAATAAAAATAATTTAAAAGAACCATCTTGCGCCTGAAGCCTCTGACTCTCCCCTCAGTTTCAAAAGTTCATGGGGTGGTGGTCAGAATTTCATCTCCACAACTGAGGGAATGTTGATAAAATGAGAACAAAGCTAGTGTTTATTTCTGACATTGTCTGGAGGATAAATGAAGTGTTTTGTGCAGATAATGAAACAGAGAACTCAAACTGTAAGGCTGAGTCTCCAGGCCTTCTGTATCTGTCATTCTTTTATCGTCCTGTGAGTGGGAAGCCTCTCCTGCACAAGCCACAGAGGAGCCATGCAGATAAGGATGAGAAGGGAGCACTCTAAGCAAATGGACCAGTGATGGCGACAGATGCCCTTCAACATCCCACTGGCTTCCGCCCATCTGTGCTATCGTGTCAAGTCAGATTCTAGGGGAAATGAATCCCAGTAGATTAGTAAAAAGACCTAAAGGAAAAGAGAAAGCAGGGAGCCAAAGCCTGAAACTTCCCTAAATATAACTTGAATTATATGTAATAAAATCATTCCATATTAAATAGCACTGAGTGAATGAGTACCAATGATCTCAGAGGTATTCATGTGTCTTCAGGAGGACATCTTAATTCTGTTGCTATAATAATCAACATCCCTATTTCCCTTTTGCTCCTTTTAATTATTAAAGTCATTTTGTTTCGTTTTGGTCTTCATTTCGGGTGCGTTTGATTTTGTTTGAAACAGCACTTCACTATGTAGCCCAGGATGTCTTGATTGTAGAACTCATGGTCCTCTAGCCTTTGCCCCAAGTTCTGGGACAATGGGAATGAGTTACTACAATTATTAAAAGTTCCATATAGAAATAATATTAAAAATGAAATCCCAACCATATACTACTATTCCTTAGGGGTACTAGTATAGATTTTTTTGTTTTTATGCTGCCAAGGCAGTAGGTTTTCCACTCTTTTCTAAGCCGCATGCTACACCAAACCACTTCACCGCTTGTTTTCCGTCATCTTCCTAATGCGCATGCACAGCTGTCTGCTTCTTTCTTCTGAAACAAGCAACATGCTAAAACTTTCTTAAATTTTTTAAGGTACACATCAAAGCATAGGGGAAATAATGAAGCAGGAAGTTGAAAGGTGATGGAGCAGTTCTTCATCTAATCTCCAGACTCACAGTCCCAGTCCCCTAGAGCTATCTACAGTGTTTTGAAAGCGTTTCAGTTCAAACATGGACACACATGTGGAAAAGTGCACAGATCAAAATGGAAGACCAGAGTGTTTTCACAGAGGGGAAAGACCTTTGTAGTAATGAGGGGGAGTGGGCTGCGTCCAACCGCCCAGCTCCCGGCCGCCGGCTAGCTTAACTCCCGAAATGATTACACAGAAACTATATTCATTTAAACTCTGCCTGGCCCATTAGTTCTAGCCTCTTATTGGCTAACTCTCACATCTTAAACTAATCCATTTCTAATAGTCTGTATGTTATCACAGGGTCGTGGCTTACCGGCCCGAGTCTAACCAATGTCCATCTTGGACAGAAGCAGCATGGCGTCTGCCACACTTCCCTGTCTACTCCACCTATCTGATTTCTGCCCTATCAAAAGGCCAAGGTAGTTTTCTTTCTTCTTCTTCTTTTTTTTTTTTTTTTTTTTTTTTGGTTTTTCGAGACAGGGTTTCTCTGTGGCTTTGGAGCCTGTGCTGGAACTAGGCTCTTGTAGGCCAGGCTGGTCTCAAACTCACAAAGATCCGCCTGCCTCTGCCTCCCGAGTGCTGGGATTAAAGGCGTACGCCACTACCGCCTGGCCAAGGTAGTTTTCTTTATTCAACCAATGAAAGTAATACGAATGAAGAAGTACCTCCTACACCAACCTTGTAATCAGCATCCAAACCCACAAGTCTAGCACCAACATGTTTCACTTGTTTCATTTAAGCCTCCGAAGCTATGGGGGTGGGGGTGGGGCAGCTGGTTAACCTAGCGATGAGGAAGAACACCTGCTCTTTGGACATGGAGAGTTTCCCAGGTACAGAGCAACCCTGGGCAAGTTAGTTGGCATCTCTAAGGCCCTACCCTCTCATCTATAAAATGAGGATAGTGGTAGTTCTTGCTCATTGGTAGAGATGCAGGAATCAATAGATGATAGATGCAAAGTACAGGAAACTGAGGCCTTTGGGCCAGTGTAAAAGAAGGTGCTTGTTCTATAAAATTCTTGCCAGAGTGCCAGGGTGTTCTAGCCTGTTTTATGTCAAGATGACACAAGGCAGGGTCATTTTGGGAGAGAAAAACTCAACTGAGAAAATGCCCCTACCAGACTGACCTGTGGGCAGTGGTGCATCCTCTTGAGAAAGGAAGGCCCAGCTCACTGCAGGTGCTGAAAAGACCCTGGGATGGTAGTCCTGGGTGCTATAAAAAAATCAGGCTGAATAAACCATAGAAAGTATACCAGCAGGCAGCATTCCTCTATGGCTTCTGCATCAATTCCTGCCTCCAGGTTCCTGCCTGGTGCTCCTGCGCTGACTTCCTTCAATGGTACACTATCCTGTGGAAGCAGAAGTGAAATAAACCCTTTCCTCTCCAAGCTGCTTTTGATAATTGTGTTTTATCACAGCAACAGAGCCCTAAGACAGGAATTAGTACCCGATCATAGGGTATTGCTGTGACAGCCCTGACCATGTGTTTAGTGAGGAACTGTGGAAGACCTTCTGAACTTTGGGCTGGAAAAGCTACTGAGTGTTGTTCTGTGGGAGTATGGGAAGTCGGAACATTGAAATGCAGATGATGGAGGCAGATCTTGTGAAGTTTTACAGGGAAGTTTGAGAGTCACTTAAAGATGCTATTGGAGCCACTGGTGCTTGGGCAGGAAAGATGGCTTAGCTGCTAAAGGCGAGACTCACAACCAAAAATACAAGAATCTGTGGTTGTGATCATTTGGGACTGCGGAATTGGCTGTGATTAGGAGCCCAGCATCACTGAGGTAAGCTCTTCTAGAAAGGTTCCCTCAGGGTCAGCACACAGAAGCTGTTGTCCAGAGTGGGCTGCAGATCCATTTCCTGCTGACAACCAAACCTAGTGATGTGTATGAGTCATCCAAGCAACACTGGTTTTGAATGCATGAGGGTGTCATGGAGAAGCTGAGGCTTGGTACTGTGTGGTAGGACCAGAGTCCCTGAAGAGAGGTGGCAGAGGCCATTGGTGAAGGTGTAGCCTCAGTGGCAATGAAAACCTTAAGAATGAAGAGGTCAAGGAAGAAGCTGAAGTTTGGCACCAGGTGACTGACTTAGACTCACCAGCGAGGGCCAGGAGAGGCTATTGGTGAAAATGCAGCACAGTTGCAGTGGAGACCCCAGCATTTTGGAGATGCTGATGCATGGGGCGACGGCCAAAGACAGCAGCTATGGACTGGAGCCAGTCTCAGCCAGGAGACAAGCTGCCTGTGCTGTGGGTGGATGCCCAAGACCCTTGGGGGAGCCGACAGGTTGTACAGGAATCCCAGAAGCCTGACACTGAACCTTCAACTGGTAGACTTCGGTTTTTCTTTTTTTCCTTTTTTCTTTTTTTTCTTTTTCTTTTTTTTTGGTTTTGGTTTTGTTTTGTTTTTTATTTTAAAAATTTACACTTCCTCCCCTTCTCCTGATCCCCTCCAACTCCCCCACTACCCCTCCTCCCTCCCCCTGCTTCCTTAAGAGAGGGCAGGGTACCCTGCCCTGTGGGAAGTCCAAGGAGGACTTCGGTTTTTCTTTGATTTGAATGCAACTGTGTCCTGTGTCCTGGTTCTTTTGTCTCAGAATAAGAAAGTTTTTAACTTACTTTTTATTTTAGCAGAGCCAACAGTTGTAAGACTTAGAATATGTTAGGGATACCGGAAATTTTAGAGACTTTGGGTATTTTAGATAGCCTTGTGCTTTGAAAGAGACTTTTGGATATTTCGAAGAGATTGATTTTGAAGTCTGAATTTTTAAAGACCATGAAACTTTTGAACGTTGGGATGTTACTAAGTGCATTGTTTGAAGAGGGGTGTGTAAGCTTAGTATGTAAAGGTCTTGACTGCCAAGTGCATTCTTTCAAGTGGCCCTTGTGTATGCATAACCCCAAACAAAATGGGGGTCTCAAGGCACTAAATATCTCCTATGCTGATCTGCCTCAATTTCTGTTGTGTGGAATCTCTAGGGATGTCCACATCCTTTCTCTTCTGCTTCTAGGTTTGTAAAGAGTTGTCACCTGGACACAGGCTAAAGCGACATGGCTGGTCAACCCTTAGCCAGAACCTCTGAGACAAGATTAACTTTTTCCTTTATATGTTGGTTATCTCAGGTGGTCCGGAGCAGCAGTGGGAAGCTGAGTAACAAACCAATGGTTGCACCCTTTACATCTGCTGCTGCTAACCCTATCTACGGAGATCTTAATTTGGGGTACCACATTTTTGTTTCATTTTTAAAATTCTCATATGACTAGGTTTTGAAAGGATTCCCAGTTCCTGGGTAAATTTTCCCACTTTTTCCTATTAAAAAAATACTTCTTTTTATTTCTGTAGATGGTACCTGTCTGTGTCTGGGTCCCCCAGGAAGCCAGAAGAGGATGTCAGATTTCCTGAAACCAGAGTTACAAGCAGTGGTCAACTGCCTGATGTGGGTGCAGGGAACCAAACTCCGGTCCTCTGGAAGAGCAGGAAGCACTCTCAGTTGCTAAGCCATCTCTCCAGCTCCTTTTCCTTCTATTTTTCTTTAAATTAGTTATCCAAGTCCTTATCAGTTCATCTAAATATCCTAGCGGAAACATTTTACACTTTCATTATACATTGTCATTTTAAACATTTTATACATTTCATTATACATTATACATTATACAGATGTTCACGTCTGAAGCTCCTGGGCTTCACAGAAGAATTGAGGAGAATTCCAGAAGATCTCAGTTCTCTTTACAAACTGACCTAGGGGCCCCACTGGAAACTAAATGAATTCTTAAACAAACCAGGACCTGCTGGGTTAAAGTGGAAAGTCCGAGTGAGGACAACCCAACAAGTCATCTCAGGGTTCCTAGGAAGCTGTTTCAAAAGGAAATAGGTGGTGGTTTTACAACAACCGGTTATAAAACATCAGAGTTACAAACAGGATTTTATGGTCCCTGTGATACCTCCCTCCCTGCCGTCCAAGCCCTTTACCCTGTCTTTGTAACTGCAGATCCTGCTGCCCTTTTAGCCAGGGCTTACAGGACTTCTGGCACAGCTCAGGCATTTCAGTCTGCCATGGATGGAACTCTTGAATCTTGACATTCTAAACCGGGAAACAGTAATGGTTAATTCACAAGGTAGGGCTATTTCAAAAGGAAGCCTTTATCATGTTCCTTTTTCTTTGTTGGTTTTTCTGAAACAGAATCTCAAGCTGGCTGCAAACTCACTCTGTAGATAAAGATGACCTTGAACTAATTCCTCACCTCCTCATGCCTCCAACTCCTCTATTTCTGGAGTTAAAGCCTGGGTCACCATACCCAGCTACAGTGTCACTTTCTCAGTGATGAGTGCTTACTCTGAGAGTGGTGACATGTTCTATAACTCCAGCATGGAGGAGGGACACTGAAAAAGAAGGAACAACATGAGTCCAGGCCTCCCGGAGCCACAGAACAAAGGAAAAGGGGCCATTTGAGTGACCAGAGCTTCTAGACCTTCACCCACCTGCTTCCTCCCTGGAAAGTTTCTTTGTACCTTGGTGTAGGAGGTCCTTCTGTTTGTGTGTTGCTTTCATTGGTTGAATAAAGAAACTGCCTTGGAGCTGGGCGGTGGTGGTGCACGCCTTTAATCCCAGCACTCGGGAGGCAGAGACAGGCGGATCTTTGTGAGTTCGAGACCAGCCTGGTCTACAAGAGCTAGTTCCAGGATAGGCTCCAAAAAGCTACAGAGAAACCCTGTCTCGAAAAACCAAAAAAAAAAAAAAAGAAAGAAAGAAACTGCCTTGGCCTTTTGATAGGCTTGATAGGGCAGCCCTTAGGTGGGCAGAGTAGACAGAACAGAATGCTGGGAAGAAGGGAAGTGTGGCAGATGCCATGTTTTACCTGCCTGAGATGGACACTGGTTAGACTCATGCTGGCAAGCCACAGTCAAATGGCGATACACATTAATGGAGATGGGTTAAACAAATATGTAAGAGTTAGCCAATAAGAGGTTAGAACTAATGGGCCAGGCAGTAATTTAATTGATACAGTTTCTGTGTTGTTATTTCGGGAGCTAAGCTAGCTGGGCGGCCGGGACCAAACGCAGGCCCTCTCGCACAACAGTATCTAATAAACGCAGGCCCTCTCGCACAACAGTATCTAATAAATTACCCCTATTGCTACATCCATACATCTGCTAACTCCTTGTTCTGGAACAAGCAGCAGCCACCAGACCTGCTGTCAGTTGGCGAGGCAGATGGCCGAAGTGGCAGAGGCCCGTGCTTCTGCTCTCTCAAATGTTCTACTCCATATATACCCAGGAGAAGCTGCACACACAGCGGACACAGGTGAGAGGAGTGGGAGGATCAGGAGAAGAAAGGGAGGGGGAGAAGGAGGAGGAGAAAGGGGTGGGGAGAGGAGAAGAAAAAATAATAATTATTAGGACCCAGGTTTGGATCCCAGAGCCCATATTAAAGTTGTGCATGGCCTGAAACCCCAGCAAGGAGGGATGCAGAAACAGGAGACTAGTGGGGGCTTGCTGGTTGCCAACCTACAAAAACAAAAACAAACAAACAAAAAAGAAACCAACCCCCCCAAACAAAAGCCCTCTAAGGTACAAGGTGAAGTACAATAGTGAAAGGCCTTGGCATCCTCCTCTGGCGTCTGTATGAGTCTGGACACACAAGAAAAGTCAGGTATCTATTTTACTTCTTCTATATGAACAATTGGTTTCCTTTGTCCCCTGATAAATTTTCTATTTGATTGATTTTTAAAATATTTTCCAACATAACATTTGTATTGATTCTTAAGGAATTTCACAGCATGCACCCCAATCACATTCACTTTCCAGTCTTTCTATGTCCACCCCCACCCTTGTGACTGCCCCCCCTCCCGAAAGCGTAAAAATAAAATAAGGAAAAAAGTCTAATTTGTGTCATCTGTGTACTCACTGGAGCATGGTCAAACTCTCAGTGGCCTGCCCCTCAAATAGAACTGAGTCCTCCCCTCCAGTTCCACCCCTATCCCTCGCCAGAAGTCATCAATTGTGGAGAGCTACACTTCAGCATCCTTATCTTGCTCTTTAAGAGTTCCCTTTGATGACTTCCTGTCTAGGATGTTACTTAGGGGGTTGGGAATATAGGTGCTGTCACCACGGAAGCCTTCCATGTCCCTCCCTCTCAACTGTGTCTCTGTACCCATCAATATCACTGCAAAAGTAGCCCTCAGAGTCAGTGGGAACACAGATCATAGGCCTCCACATGGTTTCTGGTGATACCACAAAAATGGCCCCCAGCTGCAATAGGACCATGAACCCCAGACAAGGCCCTAGGAGGCTGCCTGGACCATGAACATTACCATAGCCTTGGGCGGCAGCACAAGAAACTCACATGGGACGGCATGGCCCATGGACATCAACATGGCTTCAGGCAGTGGGACCCACCACAGATCTACTGTCGCCCTCAGCCTGGCACCACCGTTGTCTCTCCATTTCCACCTCTTTTCACGGTGCATCTTTCCCACCTCTCCACCACATATTTGGTAATCATAGTGATGCCTGAGTTGGAGTCTTTGATAGTTTGGGGTCTCCATTATGTTTACCTGTGTACCTGCCTTCCCTCTGTCTAGTTATTCTGTATAATGTTAATCACTAATGACATGAAGTGGAAAGGTTTGGTAAGATAAGAGACCAGGCTACTACTGTGGTGGCAATACAAGCTACACACCATTAGAAGTGGTAGAAGAGACTCCTCTGAAAAGATGAAGAAATATGGAGTGGCAAAAGCAGACTTGCTTATGAGTATCTAAAAGGTTCCATCCTACATGCAGACTCTCAGAAATGTTAGAAAAGCACATTATAGAAATTTGCAATATTGTGACTGAAAAATATAGAAAAATGCAATAATATACTATGGGGGTTTAAGTCATTTTCAATGATGTTGTATTTGTTTCCCAGGCCAATAAAGCCTTAGAAAAGATATATCTTATATCTTAGTTACTGTTCTATTGCTGTAAGGAGATACCGTGACCAAGGCAACTTAGAGAAGAAATAATTTAACTGGGGTCTTGCTCACAGTTTTAGAGAGCTAGTTAATGATCATCATGGTGGGCAATAGATGAACACAGCCCCGGAGGAGTAGCTGAGAACTTTACATCCTGACTGATATGCAGTCAGAAGAGAGAGAGGGATAGTGGGACTGGTATGAGTTTTTGAAATTTCAAAGCCCGCTCCCAGTGACGCACTTCCTCCAACAAGGCCACACCTCCTAATCCTTCCCAAAACAGGTCCACTTCCTGGTGACTAAGCATTCAAACATATGAGCCTATAGGGGCCATTCTCTTCCAAACCACCCACACACTAGCAATTTATTTTTACTTCTACTGCAGTTGAATCAAGTTGGTCATGCATTCAATTTACATGCATACAATTGTGATAAACCAGTTATTAGAAATTAGCAAATAAATATGATAAAATAGTTGATGGGAACAAATAAACTTTGTAAAAGTGTCTTGTTCATCATTTGTGCTGGTTGCTTTTTGTCAGCTTGACACAAACCTAGACATGTCTGGAAAGAGAGAATCTTAAGATTGAGAACTTAAGTTTGTTCTTTAGGCGTATCTATGGGGTATTGCCTTGGTTAGTGATTGTGCGAAGGCCCAGACCATTACAGGTGGTGCCACCCTTGTGCAGATGGTCCTGGATAGCTTCTGCTTCAGTTCCTGCCTCCTGGTTTTCTTCCACAATGAACTGTGACACCCAAGTGTGAGCAAAATGAACCCTTTTCTCTCCAAGTTGCTTTTAGTCATGCTGTTGACCACAGTAGTAGAAACCCTGACTATGACAGTCATGATAACTGTTTCCCAACACTAAGAACTTAAGGAAGCACTTCTCAGAAAGCCAAGGTTGTAAGTAATGGTAGCTACAAAGGAAAGAAACTAAGAACGGCCAAGACATCTTAACCACCAGAGGAGGGCAGGAAGGGCCGATATGAATGTGTCTTGGGGATTCTGTAGTTACATTTAACTGGATAATCTGACACTAATGTGTGACATAAACTGACATCAAGGCCAATTCTGAATGATTTTTCCAATATATTCCCCACATAAGATGCAAGTCCACTATACAAACACTCAAGAAACAAAATCCTCCCAGGATGCTATGCATTTGTTTTCAGAGTAGACTATTTCATTGTGAACAACAACTCGTAATTTAACTTTTAAGTGAGAGATAGTGCAATTTCTTGATGGATGGGGGGAGACCTAGTGGGAATGTTTTTGAATCAAGATTCCTGATGTGCCTTGCCCTGATTCAGCAGCTTTCTGGAGAAAATGAACGCTGAGTCTGCCTTCTACCCAAATCCTTCATTTTAATGGTATCCTTATGCTTGGGTCATCTGACCATAAATGCTGAAGAAGAGCCAGAGCCTGGGAATTCTCCCAGGAGTTGCAAGCTAAGTCCGTGCTGTATACTCATTTCTACCCACTGCTATTCTGAGCTTTGACTAGAAAGAGAAATTTGACCTTTAAGAATCAGCATCGTTGTTTTAATGTATGCTGAACTCTGAAAATTTCAGGCCCATCTGGTTCTCCGTTAGATAGTCTGAGAGTGTGATACTGTCGAGACTGGATCCACTGTGGCCAAAACTGTGGATGCTATGACAACCCACTCCTTCAGCCAATAAGGGTTTCTAAGCACCTGCTCCATCCTAGCTACTTGGAGACCTCTTGATCACAGCACACACTTGAAAGAAGCAGAGGGATAAGCAGTGAAGAGAAGCCCAGAGTAAGAGTGGAGTCATGAACGCCACACCTGCAGATGCAATTAGTGATGGATAGAAAACATTGTTAAAAAACCAACATGCTCGTCATCATTCCCTAAGCAATGCCGCATAGCAACTATTTCTTAAAGATTCGTTTACTTTTATGTGTATGAGTGTTTTGTCGGCACATATGTATGTGGACCATGTGAGTGCCTGATGCTCAAGGAGGACAGAAAAGGATGTCAGATCCCCAGGGACTGGAGTTACAGATGGTTGTGGACCACCCTGTGGCTGCTGCAAACTGTACCCAGGTTCTCTGCCAGAGCAGCAAGCACTGATAACCACCCAGCCACTTCTCCAGCCCCTAATACAACTATTTACACTGCATTTACATTGGGCTGGATACCTTAAATACTTGGGGTGTGACTTAACGTATGTGGGAAGAAAGACTGTGGGTTATTTGCCCATAATAAGTCACTCTTTAGGAGGAATATGGGCATCCTGGAACTTTTGTACCTGATAGGGTTCCTAGAGCCAATCCCCATTGGGTACTGAGGGACAACTGAGCTCTGGGAAAATTGAAGGGGATGCAACTGAGTACTCAGGAGGGACTTTTTGTAAGCAGTGATATGAGATTTCCCCAAATGGTGAAGAAAAGTCAATGTCATGCAAGGAAGGGGGGACCCAAGCACAGGGACTGTGTCAGTGTATCCAGAGCCCCAAAGAAGGAGCTATGGACTGCACATGAACTGCTCACCTGTTTCACACACCTGAGGGCGTGCTGTGGGTACCACATAAAGAAAGCCTATGAGAAGACAGGAATCCGGAACGACAGACTGGGTTCATACAGAGCAGGCATCATTCACATCCACAGAGAAGGTGGCTAGATCTTAGAAATCCAAATCTGAGATACGAGAATGCATTTTACTCCCCTCTTGCACTTGGCTTTGAACATGGTGCCCACCGTGAACCTGTCTAACTAATTGTAATGCCTCACATTTTTGAGGACTTCCCATTTGAAAAAGTACATGGGTCTTCTTCTTTCTCACTTTTTTGAAGGGCAGACAAGTCATAGAGTAATCCCACCCAAAGAGACTGGGAGTCTCATAGGTAGGAAATAGCTCATATTGGAGCTTATATTTTTTGTCTGGGTTCCCCTCACCCCTAATTAACACATATGCAAATAACCATGTTTCTTGGTGTCACCAAAACCCTTTGGAGACACCAACAGTGGCCAGGCTTGGTGGTACATGTCTACAATCCCTGAACTCTAGAGACAGAGGCAGTAGGATCATGAATTGGAGGATATCCCAGGTTACATATTAAGACCCTCTCTCAAAAACCTAAATACCCTATGAAGTCTCACCCTGCCAAGGTCACGACTGCACACTGGGGACACCATTCACTTGCTATTCAAAATAGTCCAGCTGTGAAGACACATGCATAATGCTGAGGGCTATGACTTATGGCTCAGAGACCCAAACAGCCCACCCCCCACCACACATTGGAAAAAACATACCCCCAAAGAATCTAGGATTTAGGCCAACATCAAAATGATTTTGTGAGCACTGCCTTTCAGAAGATTTTTACAGAATTGCTAGTTAACTTGTCAAAGTTAACTAAAAAGAGCGAGGTAGGAAACACCTGGGTTCTCTGTGGACAAAAATAAATATAGCTATTAAATGAGCTGAAAAGCTGGCAGATGGAGTGACAGGGCCTCTAAAAATGGATCGTTGGTCCATTTCTCCGAAGTAGAGGAAGAGAAGATTTTTACATCTCCTGAATCAATCATCTCCCCCTCCAGCTCCCTGTGAACACATCTTATGAACTCTTTCCTTATGTCAAGGCCAAAACCAAGTTATTCCAAAGTCTGATTTCCAGTTCTCAGATTGTTACTCACTTGACTCCTCTGTGACTATTGTGTCACAGAGTCTCGCAATAGAGATAAGTAAGGTTTGCTGGTGAACTCATCCGAGCTCTCATCGTGTGAGTGGGTGGGGGTCTCTCTTTAGCTCCACAGATGAGAGATGGGAGCACAGAGAACTTAAACAACTCATCCGGAGATAAACAGCGAGGCAATATGGAAAAATAGGTCTGTTGACTCCTGAGTCTGCTCTCTCCACTAGGCTACCTCTGAATGAAAAGCTTTTAGGACCAGAAAGGCCACTAGAGAGGACCAATGTCAGCAAGTGGGAAAGGAAAACAAAGAGCAGAAAACTAAGGAAATTTCACTGAAGCCACGCACTTCCTCCAACACCCCTCTGCCTGTTCTCATTCCACTTCAAGATGCATCCCTTCTGACAAGACAATGGAGGGATGCTGTCAGGTCAGGGGTGAAAGGCCCCAAAGGCTGAGCCAACTGGAGCTTTAGAAAGCCTTCTCTCGAGCTCAAAACTTAAGTGAAAATTGCTAAAGGACCATGTTGTATACAACTCTAGTTCGGGTCCAACCCCAAATACCTCAAAAAGTAGCCTCGTGGGCATCCACCTGGCCTTCCTGAGTGTGGCTGCTAAGGACCTGTCCACCACATACACAGGATTATTTCTAAGGTCCAGTCTTCTGAGCCCCCTTCTTGAGCTTTTCAAGAAAGAATTCCAACACTAGTGCCCCATCTACAGCATAGAATCCCCCTAACTTCCACCTTCCATCTTGTAAAGTCACTGAGACTGTCTTTGTCCTTGGCCACATCATCTACACAGGTTCTAGTCCTGATGTCATCCTTACTAGGAAATGTGAAGGCGCAGGAATGACCTGAAAAACAATACATTGTGGGCCATTATGCCGTCAAACCAAGCATGCCTTTGGAGACATCCAGTAAAGGTCATGTAGATGAAAATGTAACCTGTGGCAGAAGGAAACATCCCCATACACCATACATGGGAAGGACATTGCAGAGTTTAGATATAGAAAAACAAAAATGCGTGACTCACATGGAGACTTACAATGCTCTCTTGCCTGGGCTAAAACTGGTGTGTAAGGATCAGTGCTGATGACACTCAGCACTCCTTAGGCCTTTTTTGGCATGCTTTACCTGGGTTAACCCAGAGAGAGCCTTTTTTGCACAATTCAAGGAGCAGATTTGGTAGTTTGCTCGAATCATCTGTTTTCTCCACAAATGCAGGAATTGCACTCTTCCTCTTTGTTCGCAGTAAGATTCTAGAATGCTCTTCTTTCATGGCACATTTAGCTAGATATTCCAGAGGAAGGGGGAGACCGAAGAACTGACATAGCTCGCGGAAACTTCCCAAGAAATATGTCAAGCCTGAAAAGTTTGTCCAATTACATTCATCACAGCTGCTGAAGTTGCTCTTTCTTGTGGAAACTCTGTACACTGCCAGGGGAGTGGAAAAGGAAGAAGAAAGAAAAGAGAGCTTGTGGCACAGAATGCCTTTTTCCTAAAAGAACCATTTTAAGATTTGCTCGGAATGGAAGGAACTTGAATTCATTCTACTGTGAAGTATGGCAGTCTCTCAAAGGCAAGCATCACGCTCTCCTTCACATGTGGAACCCAGGGATGGGAAACGGCATGAAATTAAAGGAGGTAGGTGTGAGGGGTGCGAAAGTGGAAGGTGGGATCGAAAGGCAGAGGGATTCATCAATCAAAGTACATTATACGCATGTGTGACATGTTATCACGAACCCCAATACTCTGTACAATTAATATGTGAAAGTCTTAACAAAAAGATTCAAGTTCAAATTTTACCTGCTTTTCTGCCTGAGAGTCACTCTGAGGGACCAATGTGCAGTTGCTGGAGATGCTCCTGCCACTGGGTGGGCAAAGCACCGGGGCTCAGTAAACACAGGACTCAGGGACTTTGGTACACCTCCCCCTTGAACACCCCTCTCTCGTCTCACCTACCTCTTGTCTGCCACTCTAGAAAGCCTATTTACAGGGACACAGTTCCCCATCTCACATCAGAACCTCACATCCCTACCACCACAGATGAACTTGGAGACACTCTTCCTTTCTCTGAAGGCTAAAAATATACTTCTGAATAATGCATGAATGAAAAAGGAAATTAAAAGGGAAGTCAGATGGTATTTTATGTGAATTAAAACACAGCATAACAGAATCTGTCAGATGCACTGAGGCAGCTCTTTGGGGACATTCATAACATTACATGTCTACAAAAGAGAAGGAGAAGTGTTTCTTGTCCTTCAGTGGCTTTAGTGTCCACCTCAAGAAATGAAAAAAAAGGCTAGAGAGATGGCTCAGTGGCTAAGAGCACTTGTTGCTCTTTCAGAAGGTCCAGGTTGGGTTCTCAGAACACACGTGATAGCTTCCAAGCAGCTATAACTCCAGTTCCAGAGGATCTAACACCCTCTTCTGGCATCCATGGGCATTGCATATATGTAATGTACATATACACATACAGGCAAACACCCACACAGGTAAAATAAAATTAGATAAATCTTCAGATAAATGTTTTAAATCCCAGAACGGTCTTACCTTAAATCCCAACACTCAGGAGGTAAATGGATCTCTGTGGGTTACAGCGTATCCAGAGTTACACACTGACACTGTGACAAAGGGAAGGGGCTACTAATTAGTTCTAAGATGAGCAGGAAAAAAGATATCATGAAGATAAGAGCACAGAGTAGTGAGATACAATTGAAAAAAGCACTAATGAAAGTCAAGGAAACCAAAGTTGGTTTTGAAAAGATTCATAGTATTTAGCTTTTCTAGCCCAAGAGAAACTACACAAGTTCCCAATACCAGGCGTGAAGGGTAATGTCGCCATAGGGTAAACAGATTTTTGAAGAATAATATTGAGACATTATCCCAGTGAACTGAGCAACCTAGATGAACCATGTAAATCCCTAAAAGAAACACACTGCCAAAACTCACCTCAGTAAACAGGCTAAGGAAGCGAACAGTTCTCAAGAGGTGAAGAGCAAATGAGCAATAAACATGAAAAAATGTCCCACTTCACTGGCCACCAAATGAAAGCTGCATGAATTTCATTTTACTCCCATCAGTATGGAAACCAACAACACATGTTACTGGGGACATGGACAGAAAGGAACCCCTATATACTAATGCTGGAAAGGCAAGATGGTCCATTCAGCATGGATCCAGCATGGACGCTTCTAAAAAGATGGATAACATTATCAATTAGTATCACATGGCTCAGCCATACCAACCCTGGGTACGTATCTAAGGAACTCCAAATCAGCACATTGCAGGAACACGTACCATCAATGTTGCCTACGGCTCTCTCTATTCACAATTCTTTCTCCCGTTCTCTGCCTTCCTTAGTTGCCTCTGTGAGATTCGCCCCTTCTGTGTTAGCAGGTTTCTCGGTGTTGCCTGTGTGGATGAACTACTGTGAGTACCCAGCTTTCCTTACATTACTAGAAGAGATGGTCTCACAGCAGACCTCCTGTTGCTTGGCTCTTAAAGACTTTGTACACCTTCTCCTGTGATGTGTAGTGATCCCCGAGCTTTAGGTGCAGGAGCTATGCTGTAGAGGGGTCAGTTGGGCTGGGGCTCCACAACTGTGCATTTTGATGGAATATGGTTTTCTGCAGTGGTCTCTCTTGCAAAGGTAGGCTTTTTTTGACAAGGGCTGGAAGAGAGTTACACTTATCTGTGGGTATAAGGATAGATATTTAGAATGCAGTTAGAAATTGGACTGGTTTGGTAAAGTGATGGTTATAAGTTTTCCCTGAAGATCCAGTTGGTATCTATATATTCAAAATGTGTATGTATTATATGGAATATATATATATATACACACAATTAAAGAAAAGGAGGCCATGAATTTGAGAGAGATCAGGAGAAAAATATATGCAGGATATTGTAAGGATAAGAGGGAAGGGGGCAAATGGTATAATTATATTTTAATTAAAATTATTAATAAAATAATTATTAAAATTACTGATAAAACAATATTATTAATACTGATAATATGTCATTTGCAGGAAAGTCATGCAACTGGAAAGAATCATATTAAGAAAATCAAGCCAGCCTCAGACAAATGTTATGTGTTTTCTTTTATTTATGCTTCCTAGATTTTACATAATACAAAAATCCATGTATATGGATGTAGAAGTAGGAGTGAGACTGTCTAGAGGAACAAAGGGGCCTAAGGAGGGAGGGGGAAAAGGGAGAAAGCAGGGGCTATGGGAAGAATATAGACTTGTATGAAAAATTTTAAAGTAATAGTAATAAGCTAGATAATATAAGTCATTCTTTGACTTCTTAGAAAACTGACTTCATAGCTAAAAATCTTTTATAAGGTACTTATTTTTAATTTAATTGAATTGAATTTTATTGAGCTCTACATTTTTCTCTGCTCCTCTCCCTGCCTCTCCCCTCCCCTTCAACCCTCTCCCAAGATCTCCATGCTCCTAATTTACTCAGGAGATACTGTCTTTTTCTACTTCTCATGTAGATTAGATTCATGTATGTCTCTCTTATAGTCCTCATTGTTGTCTAAGTTCTCTGGGATTGTGATTTATTGGCTGGTTTTCTTTGCTTTATGTTTAAAAACCACTGATGAGTGAGTAAATGTGATAATTGTCTTTCTGGGTCTGAGTTGCCTCACTCAATATGATGTTTTCTACCTCCATCCATTTTCTTGCAAAATTCAAGCTGTTGTTATTTTTTTCTGCTGTATAGTACTCCATTGTGTAAATGTACCACATTTTATTTATCCATTCTTTGATTGAGGGGCATTTGGGTTGTTGCCAGGTTCTGTCTATGACAAACAAAGCTGCTATGAACATAGTTGAGCACATGTCCTTGTGGCACGACTGAGCATCCTTTGGATATATACTCAAAAGTGGTATTGCTGGGTCTTGAGGAAGGTTGTTTCCTAATTTTCTGAGAAATCAGCATACTGATATCCAAGGGGGACTTTATCAGCTTGCATTCCCACCAGCAATGCAGAAGTGTTCCCTTTACCCAAAAACCTCTCCAGCATAAGTTGTCATCAGTGTTTTTGATCTTGGCCAT
>JAQHUG010000025.1:3625195-3647189 GCA_028555095.1 Dicrostonyx torquatus | reverse complement strand
AGCATTCAGAGCAGGAATAGCTTGGGGAAAGACAATAAATGCAAGGTCACGCTGTAAAGGACAGAGAAGTCCAAAGTGGCCTTTGAACAGTGATGGTGTGAAAGCCTGTTTCTTCCTCGTGCCTCCGGGAACACATTTGGGGAAAAATACCAGTTTCTATGTTGGGGAGATGGTCCCCGACAATATTTAAATGCTTGGTTTCCAGCTGGTGGAACTTTTTGGGAAGGATTAGGAGGTGTGACCTTGTTGGAGGAGGTGTAACCTTGTTGGAGGAGGTATGTCACTGGGGGTGAGCTTTGCAGTTTTAAAAGCCCAGGATAGTCCTAGTCTTATGTACTCTCTCCCTCTCTGCCTTCTATTTGCAGATCAGGTGTGAACTGTTAGCTACTGCTCCTGCACCATGCCTGACATCCACCATGTTCCCTGCCACAACGGCCAGGGACTCACCCTCTGACACTGTAAAGCGCTTTCTTTCCTAAGTTGTCTTGATCCTGGTGTCTCTTCCTAACAACAGACAACAGCCAATGCTGTAACATGGCCCCACAGCTCTCGTCTGGGTAGAAATTGAAATCAGTCATTTCCTATACCCTGTTTTTACAAACTTTCCTACCAGCTCCATCTAGCAGCCCCAGGAAAGGGATTAGAGACAAACCTTAGTTTTATTAAAAAATACCTACTAGGGTCCGAGCATCACTGTCTCTTTCTAAACCCTGAAGTTGTTTATGAGCCTAGAGTAAAGAACATTGCTACACCTAGGACCCTCTCACAATCCCAGAGATCAGTAGGGGACAGAGACCCCGGTACAGACCTGAGTTACAACATAATTTTAGAGAGCAAAGAGTAGACTGGGCTTGGTGTGGAAATCAATTGCTCTGAGGGACAACAGAGGAGACTAAATCAGGAAGAAAGACAGACTCCTAAACTCCTATCACCTTGAGTAACCAACCAGCCACATCCACACTGCCCACAAGCGGCAATTTGTCAATTTAATTCTTGAAGAAACACAGGCTGCTCTTATACTGTAAACACACAAGCCTGCTAGGGAACTTGTAGCCCTTGGGGGTCAGGTAGCTGGGTCTTCCAGCTTCTTGATTATGTTAGTTCTATCTGGCAACTGCTGCGTAGATGAAAGGCAAATTGTCTTTCTCACTGGGGAAAAGAAGGGATCCTATTCTCTCTGATTAAAAAAAAAAAAGATGCTGCAGAGACATGCAACAACCCACACTGTGGTCTCGGGGAGACTGCATTCCTGTGGCTAGGAGTCGTGAAGAAATATCCCAGGAGAAAGGAAGCTACTCCAGAGAATGTTACCTGAGAGGCCTCCAATGAGCCATTGTTGGCCTCAGGCCTGGGTCTCGGCTTTGCAGTGTTTGTAGGAAACTCTAGGGTATTCCTAGAACAGTGGAAGCCCAGGCAAACGCAGAGAAACACACACGAGCACAAGCTTCACCAGGCAGCCTCAGACTCACAGGTGCAGAGGCGTCTGGGCCCCCTAGAGAGACAAAGAAGCCAGAGACTTCGCCTTCAGACACCCAAGTCAAAAGCTACACACGGTGACTCACACCTACAATCCTTATTAGGCTGAGGCAGGAGGATTGCCAAGAGTACAAGACCAGTATGGGCTAGAGAGTACAACTGCCTCAAAAATATATACAAATCTAAGATATTCTTAAATGAAGGAAAGAAAAGGAAAGATGGAGACACAAATAATTTTAAGAACCTTTTTTTTTAATTTCAGAAGGAACACAGGCAATTACTTTCTGATAGATAGCAACAAGCTGTGACTGCACAGGAATGAACTGAGTCACTTCTCACACTTCAGTAATTCAGGCAGCTGTCCGCAGGTTTCACAGACACAATTTTATTAAAATTGTGCATAGATCTCAAACTCACATTTTTTTTAAAAAAAAACTTTTTATTTTGGTATCAAAATAATTATCTCTTTAAAATACCTTGAAAAGCTGTAATACAATTATCTTGCCATATATTAAATACTCTCCTAAAATATCAATCATCTTTCTCCCATCTCTCATAGGATCTTACCTCCACTGCCACTCTCATTCTTTTCATTCCTTGGCATCTTTGACACTTATCCAAGATAAGCATGAAAAGGAAAAGATGTTCCTTACAAGCCCTTTATTAAAAAAAGAAAGTAAAGGAAGGGGGTAAGATGGGAAAGATGGGAAGGAGGGAGGGGAGGAGGAAGGTGGGAGTGGGACATAATAAGTTAGGAGCAAGCCAGCTGGTGAGTGTTCAACATGACACCACAAAGTCTTTTTAGTGGAGCTATGCTTGCCCTCGACTTACATATACCAAATACCGGTTTTAGCTTGTAGTGCTAATTTGAGCTCAGCAGCACCATCTACTGGCCAGGCTGACCAAAATCCAACAATGGGAACCCAACCAATTTGAAGCTGGGTTACTGGGATACGAGGGGCTGGAAGTCCAGGTAAAGAGACCACACTTTTCTTTTTCCTTTAGACATCACAAGTCAACTGGATTCTAGAAAATCCACTATGGACACAGGCTTCCTGCAGATTCTCAGGACACAGCCCGGGAATGCCAGCTTCACACAGTACTGAAATGTTCCTTCAGAAGCTGGACTCGGGTAAGGACTTCTTCCGACCTAAGGAAAGAGTGTGGTATTTCACTCTCTGCAAAGTGCCATAAGAATTCTGTTCCCCAGGAATGGTCCTTTGTGAGGTGCCAGCTGTACTGACTTTAGGGGGCCTGCTGGCTTTGCGGGGGAGGTGAAGAGAACTGGGTGCAGATCTGATGTCCCTCTCCATGTGGTAGCCCAGGCCCCGGGCTGGGCTCTCTCGAATCCTGAGGGCAGGGGATGAGCCTCGAGCTTGCTCATTCATGGCAGGGCTCAGCCTGTCACTCACCAGGGAGACTGGGGGTGCTGTTGGTGAGCTCTCAGCCCTGACAGCCCTCTTGTGCTCTTTCTTCCAAAACACAGACTTCAGGAGAGTGAACGTCCCCTGTCCCTTGTCTTTGTCAGGGGCCCTTTCCTCCACAGCAGCCCTAGCCTTCATCTTGGGTAAGGTACCTGGGCCATTGTCCTTAAAGTTTTTGAGCAACCCAGTGGAGGGGGAAGGTGGACTACTCTGGCTGCCCACCTGACCATTTCCCTTCCAGCTTGTCATCTTCTGGCCCTCAGGGCGGCGGTCTTGTTTGTCATCACCCACTGAGGACATCACAGTGAGGGGCAGGTCAAACTTTTTGGGGAGTTTGATACCCTGATTTGCATTTCCTGTTCGTGTCCGGGCTGTGTCCAGACTGTCATCTAAGGATCCCAGGGCCAGATGGTGATTGAGGTGGCACGAGGAAAGGGGCACCCCGGTTGCTCCCTGACTGATGTCTCGACCACTGTCTTCACTTTTAGTAGGAAGGGTGCCATCTGGCCTAGGTGAAGCTGACTTCTCATCCCCGCCAGCAGCACGTGTCAACAGAGGCACAATGGACTGGCTGGTGGACCGGGGTCTTCGTCTGGACTCGAGGTACTCCACCAGCTCAACAGATGCCCCAGGCCGTTTCTCCCTGTGTCCAAAGGACCATCTCAGGGGCATGGTTTTGAAGGGCCCATGCCTGGATCGGGAAGCAGGAGGTGTTTTTATGCTAATACTTCGGCCATCAACACCCCGAACCAAAGGCTTGGATTCAACCCCTCCTGAAAGAGACACAAAGACTGTGAACATCTAATAGAGGTATATACAGTGCCAGTCATCAAGCAATGATGTGTCAGGCGCAGAGCTGGCCACAGCAACTATAGCATGAGCCAGGCACACAGAGTTCCTGCCCTCAAGGCCACCAATGGTTTCATCCACTGTCCACAGAATCCATGTAGACATACAAAACCACAGGGAAAGCCACGAACAAAGAAGGGATATGATATCCACAGAGGATTGCTGCTAGGATTCCAGCAATAGCAAAACCTGTGGATGCATAAAGCTCTTCTATAAAACAGAGGGTGTGCACATAAGCCACATATAACCTTCTGTAGACTAATTCTTTTCTAGATTATTTATGAGACAGACACACAGCAAATGCATGTAAACAACTGTCAAGCTATATCACTTAGGGAGTAATAGCAAGAAAAAATATTTGGGCATGTTTAGTACAGACTCCCCACCCCAACATAACACACCTGCAGTTACCGAATCAGTAGATAGGGAATCCTACATGTTGAGGGCTGACTATGTCCATGTGCCCTGCAGCCAGCTCACTGAGGGGCTCCCTCAAGTCAGCTGCCCTGAGATCTAACATCATTATCATCCATCTTTAACTATGTCTATGGACAGAATGATTAGCAAATGTCTCTCAAACTGAGTCAAAATTAAGTACTTGTACTTTAAAATGTAAGAATGTCACATATCCCACAGTGGGCCCAAAAGAAAACATAGTAATTATACGCTTCATTTTATCAGAGTTGTGCTGTGGGATGATCATTCTGTATGTTGTGAATATATATTCCCCTCATAGATTAATAATAAAAGCTGTTTGACCAAAAGCCAGACAGGACAAGGTTAGGTGGAACAATCAAGCTGAGAACTTAGATGAGGAGGGGTAGAGTTGAGAGATGCCAGCCAGAGGCTGGACAGGCAGGATGTGTAGAAAGTGAGGTTAACAATCCTTGATCAATGTGGCAAAATATAGATAGAAATATGAGTTAATTTAAATGTAAGAATTAAATAGTAATAAGCCTGAGCTATTGGTCAAGCATTTACAATTAATATAAGCCTGAGTGTTTATTTGGGACTGGGTGGTTAGGACAAGAAACTTCCGCCTACAAAGTGGCATTTCGTGTGTGATTGTATTTTGCAATTACCTGCAAATAGCTAGTGCTTTTGGTATGTAATCTTCAGTAAGACATTTAGAATCTAAGAAGACATCATGATCCAACTTGCAAACACACACACGCATTCTTTTCTACAGTTCAGCCCTTCTAAAGGGAACATACATGATTGACATCATGTGCCTTTCCTGATGTGGGATTCCCCTCTGTATGCTGTGAATATGCTTTATTACCATTGGTTAATAAAGAAGATACTTTGGCCTATGGCAGGGCATAAGAGAGCAAGGCTGAAATTCCAAGCAGAGACAGAAGAGAAAAGAAGGTGGAGTCAGGGAGATTTAGCCACCCAAGAATCAAGGGTAAAAAATCCACAAGCCTCATGGCAAAATATAAAATAGAAATGGGTTCATTTAAGATGTAAGAGTTAGTTAATAAGAAGCCTGAGCTAATAGATCAAAGAGTATCTAATTAATATTAAGCCTCAGAATGATTATTTCATAAGTGTCTTTGGGAACAGGCCGGTGGAGAGAAACTAGTTCAGGGGGAACAGCAGGACAGAGAAAACTTTCAGCCATGCTTCCTGAAGAAGGGTCACCATCAGCCCTGTACTGCCAGAACTGCTTGATGCTTGACTTGGACAGCCCACATGTCTGCCCCTGTTCCACGCGGGCTATGTGCTTGTCAGTCAAGTCCCAAAGCGTGGCACTGGTGCTCACAGCCGGCTGCTGACTATATGCAGCTACTCATGGACTGGGAGTGTTAGGGGCTGAAGGCTTAGACCCCTCCCATTTCACAAGTGGAAACTTTAACCCCCAAGGACACAAGAACTGAGGCTTCAGAAGAGTGTCCTTGTCGGAAGAGGTAAGAAAGGCCAGAGCTCTCACTGACTCTCCCATAATGGAACTTACCCGGCTCCTGACCCCATCCTGCAGAGTCATGAAGAGTCACTGGAAAGGCCCCTGTCTGCCTTTTTCTACTACAACAGTCCCAAAGAGCTATGACAGAGACAAGCTCTAAAGACAATCAAGGACTTTTGCCACAAAACGCCTGTGTAGGGAGGTTCTGAGATTCAGGCACACAGGTGTGAGGTCAGGGAGAGATAAGGTCACAGAGCATGCTGGGACAGGAATCTAAGTGCACAAGTACCCATCTGCCCGGCAGCTGAGAAAGCAGGCCCACAAGGAGCAGCCATACACAGACATCAGAGGTTCCACAGGGATCTCAGCTGCTGGGGTTTTCATATGTCATTTTTAATACCTTTTTCTTTAGAGAAATTTTTTATTGGCCAGGAATAGACCCAATTCCACCCAAAATACTTTGTCATTTCGGTTCGCATTGACCTTGCAGCTCCATCATTGAATTCCCCACACCTGGGGAAAGATGAAACACGGTTCTGGAGGTGAAGGTGTGTGTGAAGTTTCCTTGTTCCTCGTCCACGGCCCTTAGAAGGGCGGAGAGGGATGTTCTGCATCAGGAGGACAAAGCTGTGGCTTTTCAACCTTCACCAGGTGGAGTGGCCTAAGCCCTGGCAGGTGGCGAAAAGACCTGGTTACTGCTGTAAATAACCACCTTTCTCTTCTTCCTGGTGTGAAAGGGCCCTGGGCCAGGGCTGACAGCAACCCACATTACAGACACCCAAAGGACCCCTTCAGTTCACCTCTTTTTGGGAAAAAAAGCACCCTACTTGTCTTTTCATCTATTTATCGCCCCATAACAGGATCCGAGGTGGGCAGGGATGGAGAGCCTTAGAGAAACGGAAATAAATGGCATAAGCAAAGACAAAACGGCAAGTACCCAAAGACCACCACTCGCTCGCTAGCCAAGCATCCACCTCTTTCCCAGTACTCAAGCCCTTCCTCTTGGAGATGGCTCTATGGAGAGCAGGGTGCTAGAAAGAATGATGGGATCCAGGGAGCCTAAGAATCACAAAGGACCTATAGTTACTTTTTTAATATTTATTTTTATTGTATGTGTGTTTTTCTCCATGCACATGTGTTCCATGTTTGTGCCTGGGGCTGTGGAGATCAGAAAAGGGAGTCAGACAACCGCCACCCCCACCCCCGAAACTGGAGTTACAGATAGACTTGGGTGGCCATGTAGGTGCAGAGAACTGAACCTAGGTCCTCTGCAAAATGAGCAAAAGTTCTTAACCACAGAGCCACATCTTCAGCCCATGGTACCTTGCTTTCAGACCATGGGACCACACCTCCAGGACATAGGGTCACCCCTCCAGCCCACAGGGTCATGCCTCTGGCCCATGGAACCACCCCATCAGCCCACAGGGTCACCCCTCCAGCCCACGAGGCCACCCCTCCAGCCCATGGGGCCACCCCTCCAGTCCACAGAGCCATGCCTCCAGCCCATGGGGAGGCACTTCTTCAGCCCATAGAGCCACCCCTCCAAACTAAGGCCTACAATTTTAAACTGCATCTTCCAGGCAGTTGTACACACTCTGCAGCAGACACAACGATCTTCTCAGGTCTACAGGAACCCTCTGTGGTACAGGTAGCATCTGTTCTGCTGATGGATATAGCCCCCAACCACAGGGCAGTTGCTCCAAGGGATGCCACCTCTGCTCCTGTCAATGTGTGACCACCTTAACTCTTGTGTCACTTCTGCTCCTTGGCTAGTGCAAGCTGTTACTCTGTGCTGTGGGGCAGGGGCCTTAGGGTCTCTTCTCCCCATCTTCACTCATCCAATCTCCCTAAGGGCTTCCACTGCTTCTCATCATCCACCCATCATTAATTCATCCCCTAAATAGTTAATAAAAGCCAACTATATACCAAATATTATTTCTTAGTGCTTGAGAAAAAAAATACAAGTTAGAATCAACACTCAGGAGACAGAGACAGGTGAATCTCTGTGAGCTTGAGACTGGCCAAGTTTTGGGTCACATAGGGAGAACCTGCCTCAAAAACAACAACAAAAATTCAAGTAGGAAGTGGCTGGGCTCTTAGGATTTGACAAAAAGCAAAAACCTAAGCTATCAAGTAAAACATTAGTAACGGCTGCAATGAATAAGGCAGGGTTAGGGAAAAAAGAGGGTGTTGCATGAGTTATGAGCAATATTTGAGAGACCCAAGTGAAAGATGTGAGAGATGGAGGGAGTCGGGAGGAAATCTGAGGAAGACAGGCTCCAGACTGCAGGGGCAGCAGGTGCAAAGGTCCTGGGGCAGGAGTGACTTTGCTGGCTCAGGCAAGCAGAGAGACCAGAGCTGGAACACAGGAGAAAAAGGCACATGCTAGAGGCATCCAGCCCAGCTTTGGAGCCCCAGTCCTTATTTGGAGATCTCTGTCTCCGTCTTCCAATGTCAAAAACAACTTCAGCACTTCATTTTGTGTTTATGCCTCTTGATGGCCTGGTAACCACTTCTGTGTGGAGGGCAACCTAGAACAAGGCTGACCCCAAATTTCCCTGGGTCCCTTAGAAGCTGAGGCAGCAGTATACAGACGAGCCAGGCCTCTCTTCTTCCTCTGAGACTGATCCAAGTGGACAAAGTTGGGCAAGAGAAGGGCTGGATGTGACACCACCAACCCTTGGGAGCCAAAGTCACCATCTCTTCTTCACCCCCCAAATTACTCCAATCTAGAGAGGGAAGAGCAGAGCTTGGTGGGCAGAAACAGAAAAAGTAACAACAGGGACCAACTGGATATGGTGGCTCAGACCTACAATCCCATTGCTCAGAAAGCTCAGAGAGGAGCCATCCCTGGCCAACCTGGGCTCAGGAGTGAAAGCCTGCCCCCAGTAGAAAGGACAACAAAGGGAGTCCAGCAGCAGAGTATGAAAAACAACAACAAACAAAACAAAACCAAGAGAGCAGAGCAATCAGTGACCTTGAAGGAGGGGCAAAGGGCATCAGGGGCTAAAAGGTGTGACCCACAGGAATGAAAGCCCAAGGGACAAATTGAAGGCTTGTAGCATAGGACCACACCTCCAGGCCGGGGGGGGGCACCCCTCTAGCCCATGGGTCCAGCACTCTAACCCACAGGGCCACCCCTCCAGCCCACAGGTGTTGAGACTCATGTGAGTGAGGAGAAAGAAAACAGGGAAGAATCATCTCTCACCACAGCAGGTGTGCCTAACTGCAGCCTGTACCTGTACAGCCCAGGACAGATATGAATATGACCCAGCACATCTGTAGGTGAAAATGCCACAAAGTTTAAAGATTGGACACTTCTGCACACAGCACAAAATGGCAGAGTGAGGGGCCAGGAGTCATAACAAACAAGCAGAGGAATCTGAAGGCAAGAGACACAATAAATGAAGGGAAACACAAGACAGCATCCCAAAGAAAGGCTTGAGTGTGCAGAAGGAAAGGCACCTGATGGCTGGGTGGGGCTGAATACCCAGGCCTGTGCTAGAATTTCTCAACTCCAAGGTCAAAGAGAGAATCTTAAAAACTTCCAGCCAGAAGGAACAGGAGACACGTGAAAAAGAACAATCTAGGTTTCTCACCTGCCGCCTAGGGGAAAGGAGAGTGTGGGAAATCAGCAAAGATGCTGAAAGTAAAGGATTGCAACCTGCAACCGCAGAGCCCCAGGCCCGCCAGGCTGCCACCCACTGGGGCGAAAGGAAGAATTTCTGGCTGAGCAAGGATTTAGAGCTGGCATGCCTGAAGGGCTAACAAACACTGACAGAGCAGAGATCTCAGGGCAGAGGGCAGATAAGACAAACATGAAAGCAAAGTGCATCTCAGCCTCTGCATTCCATCAGCTGTCCTCCCTCCACGGGATGGCCAGGCAGTCTCAGAAGGTCATCCTAAGTCAGGGTGCATGGGACAGGGATTCTAACAGTACTCTGAGCGCGTCCATCTGAAGTGAGGGAGGAGTGTACTTCCCCAACAGAGCAGAGGCATAAAGGGTTTTCAAAGCTCTCACTGTGGGAGGAATGTCAGTGGGGAGGGGACCGCAGAAGCACAACTCTGGTTATTGGAGTAAAGAGAGAAGGCGATGGTGAAACAGAATGCCTGGCAGGAAACAGCTGGTTTCTTAGAGCCTCCTAATGGCAGGGAAATGTGATTGATTGCAAACAGAGAGAAAGGAGACAGTAACAAGGGGAGAAGAAAGGCAGAATCTGCAAATTAATTAGAAAGGGAAGCAAAGAGCAACCAAATCAACCAAGATGAAGGAGCAGGAAAGGAAGCCAACCAGCAAGCAACGTTGTATCACAACACTGCACTCGGTTGCCTCCCTCCCAGTGGATTGCATTCCCCTAATAAAACAGGAATCGGCCATGGATGGGGTTCAGCAGCACAGTGTGGCCTAGTATGCATGAGGTCCTAGATTTTACCTCCCAGCACAGCACTGAAAATAACAACAAAAAAGTGGCTCTTTATTTTTGACCTTAAAAGAGGGAAGGTCAGGAGCCAAATTAAGTCTGCTCATGCAGAGGACCAGGGTTTGATCCCCAATAGTCACAGGACAGCTAAACATCATCCAGTCCCAGGGGGATATAACGCCCTCTTCTGGCACCTAGTGGTAATGCATACATGTAGTACACACGTTAAACAAAATACTAATATACATAATTAAAATAAATAAATCTTTTAAAAACAGCAATCTATTTGCCAAAGGCCACTTAAAATAAACTTAAAAAAGAAAGCAAAAGAAGAAGAAGAAGAAGAAGAAGAAGAAGAAGAAGAAGAAGAAGAAGAAGAAGAAGAAGAAGAAGAAGAAGAAGAAGAAGAAGAAGAAGGGCAGAAGCAAATATTAGGCAAGTGTGGACAAAAAGAAGAGACAAAATTATCAATGTGGAGTCTATAGTTAAAACCAGAGCGCAATAAAGAACAATTACAATGATAAAAAGCACATTTTATAAAAAGGATCCAAAAGTCATGAACTTTCAGACACCTACTAACAAATAGCTCACAACATATGGTAACAATCATAAACATTTACAGAGTACATGGTCCAAGCCCACCTCCGCAGAAGACCTCAGTGGATTTCCTGCACAGTCAGACGTGAGTTTAAAGCTGGACTCCGTGGCTCATACTGGTAAACCCAGCACTTGGGAGATGGTGGTAGGAGGATACTTTCACAAAACAACAATAACAAAAAGAGATGCATTTAAAGACAGAGGGGGACTGAATAAAGCACTCAGTCACTTAATATCGCATATGTCACAAAGCCCTCAAGCCCTCAAAAAGACAACGTCTAATTTATTTGTATGTAGACACTTATAAAATAACAAAATGGTCTTTACCACAAAAGAAGATAGCTTTTGAAAATCTCATTCTTGAACCATAACTCATCAAATTAGAAACAAAGAATAAAAAGGTGACCACGCAGTCCTGAATGCTTGAAACTCCCAGATACCATCAAAAAGGGAATGTAAGCCCAAATAAAATACTGTCTGGAAAATCTGGAAAGGAAGAAGACATACTCAAACCTCTGACACCCAAGAAGAGCCAGAGGACATTACTAGCAGGAGGACCTATCCTGACAAGTTGGGGGAACCTAAGCCCCAGGACCCTTTATTCACAAGGGTCTCTGGGAAGAACTTCTTGGGGTTTTTTTTCCATAGTCACATCTTCCAGTTATTATGAAATTAAAGTGTTTTTATATTCCCTCAGCTGAATAGCACCTCCTTCTCACCCCCCCCCCCATTCTGTTAGTTATAAACCCTGTACCACTCTTGTCTTAGTCAGGGTCACTACTGCTATGATAAACACCATGACCAAAGCAAACTGGGTAGGACAGGCTCATTTGCCTCACCCTTCCATACCCATAGGCCATCAGTGAAGGAAGTCAGGGGAGGAGCTCAAGCAGGGCAGGAACCTGGAGGCAGGAGCTGATGCAGAGACCATGGAGGGGAGCTGCTTCCTGGCTTGCTCCTCATGGCTTGCTCAAGCTGCTTTCTTAGAGCATTTGGAACCTCCAACCCAGGGATGAACCTGACCTTATCAATCACTAATTAAGAAAATGCCCTACAGGCTTGTCTGCTTTTAACCTGATCTTCTGGAGGCATTTTCTCGATCGAGGTTTCCCTCCTTTCTGATGACCATAGTTTGTGTCAAGTTGACACAGAACTAGCCAGGACACTGACCCACTCCTTTAGGTGTAAAGTGTCATCCCAGCATCCCACAGCCAGAACTCCCGGAAGGATGACATTCCTGAGCCATCTGTATTTCTCGCAGATGGCTGCTGACATGTAAGCTCTGTGGGAACAGAAAAAGGATGTAGAGTCTTTCCTCAGAGTCCACGGAGGATCGGCTCCTGCAGATGCTCAGCTCCTTGGATGCCCAAATCTCATAGAAATGTGGCATTTGTAGGAAACTGACACATACCCTCCTGTACATTTTATACTCCTGTACATTCCATGATTATTTACTAACAGAACCATTTCTGGGCACTGAAGGACACTTAACATTCTTGCCCCCTATTAGGACTCACCCTTATTAATTTTGAAAGATTAAAAAAGTCTCTCTCGTAGATGAGAGAGGACTGAATCCCTTGAAGAAACCTCTCTGCTAGATTTTGCTCCTGCTCAGATTTGACAATAAGACTAGATTTTACAACCATTCCAGAGCTTCTACAACAAGTTTTAAAACTCCATTTCTATTTTATCCAAACTACGAGAGGGAAAGCTTCCTTTGATAGCAAGGCTCTTCCATGAAGATGGATGTGAAGTTGTCGGGAGCCACATGCCTCAGAGGGCAGTTGGAGGAGCCTGGGGTACAGCTGTCACTCCTGCACTGCTGCTGTCTGTCTTCACAGCATCTTAGGGCCATGCCTGCCACTTCTCTGAAAAGCTGCATCACTCTTTGGAGCTGCCTCCTTGTGGAAGGGTGTCCAAAACATTTCCCCTTGGGAGAGAGGCGGCCCATGGTGCCATGCCTTTCGACAGAACTGGGACGAATCAATGACTTATCACAAGGAGAACAAGCAGGAATGAACAGGCTGGAAGAGCCTCTCTCTTGTTTACAGGCACTCTCCCAAAGGTGAGTGTAAGCCAGGACAGTGTAAGAAAATAAGAAATACCTACGTGGTGAAAGCAAGACAGAACCCACTGCATTCAATTCAGTCTCATGGGAGTGAACTCTAAGGACTTGGACAAGTTCACGATACACATACACACTCCTGCAGCATTCCATCTGATGGTGAAATGGTGGAAGCCCCAAATGCCAAATGCAGGGGAGTAAACTCACGAGCTATGACTCACACTACAAACCAGAGGGCAGCTTGAAGACTTCATCATCACACTGGCCCACTCACTAATATACACTGGACTCTGGGATGTGTCAGGAACTGTGCTGGGTTCTCAGCAACAACAACTAAAGTACAGCGAAAGAAACAGCTGGTGAGTGGGCACATAGACCGTGGCCCAGCAATTCCACCCCTAGGTATGGACTCAACGGAAACACAGGCACGTGTACAGCAGAAGACATAAGTTCGAATCTCACAGCAGCACGGGTGCTATCCCCAATCCAGTTGGGACCAGAAGTGTGGAAGGTTTCAAATCTCTTCACATATTGGAATACGTAGAATATGGTGGTTTCCTGGAGATAGAATCCACGTCTAAACACAAAACTCTCATGCATCAAGTATACTTCATGATGAGAGTAAAGGCGATTTTACGTAATATTCCTAATAATTAGTGCACAAGATAAGATTTCATGGTGTAAAATTTTCTACTGATAATGGCATCATATTGGTAAGAAATTTTATATTCTCAAGCATTTGGGATTTTCAGATTAAGCACGCTCAACGGATAGCATTGATGACAGCTCCAAACTGGAGACAGTGCCTAAATCTGCCACAGTGGAATAAAAAGTGACCTATCTAACAATGTGGGACAAGGGAGACAGTGGCATCTGCCAAGGAGCAGACGCCCTCCAGAGACAACCCACCGTGCGTGCTCCACGAAGAAACTGCATGGACTTACAAAGAATCCACCGGTTTCTCGGGAACTGAAAACCTGTACTCATTCAAGACACTTTGAGAAGCAGGCCAGATTTCTCCGGGCGGGGCTGGCTCTATCCCAGGCGCTACAGCAACATCTACTCCACAGTGAAGGTACAGAAGGCAGAAGTTGATCCCTCTAGCTCACCCTGCACACTCTTTCCTAATCCCTGTCTTTGCTCTTAGTCTCCTCCTCTCACACACATGAGCTAACTCCCGTACAGAGAACTCTGCATCCTTGAGTTGATTTTATTCACAAGTAAAATAAATAAAAGAGAAGGACAACCCACTGCTATGTTTGCCAGAGGCACCTCACAAGAACAGAGTAAACAAAACAAGCCAAATCAAAAGTCTGCATGCCATATGGCTTCACAGGTAAAATTCATCTTTGTAAACATACATTTTTAAAATATAAACCAGACTGACGATAGCCCTGCTCCAAACTCTCCAACAGCTACTCACTGTGCCTGGAACAAAGTCCAACGGGTGTGTCACAGTTGGCCCCTGTCCATCTTTTACTTAACACAGTAAAACTAACATGGCATAGATCCTGGGAGGGTGGGAAGGCATGAGTGAGACAGGTATGAGGAAGGAGAATTCCAGAACCAGTCACCTTCCTCCTTCCTTCCTTGGTGTCGGGGATTAAACCCAGGGCCCTGTGCGCAGTAGGCAAGTGCTCTGCCACTGAGCCACACCTCTGACACAGAACTCTCTATGTCTTAATCTAGCACATGAATATGTCTGCGTTATGATAATTGGTCATATGTGCACACATGACTAGTGTACATATTTATTAGTAGTACATTAGTAAAACTATCTGCACGTTTTATAGAATATGCACTGCTAATGTATATGCTCATACATGACAAAGCGCATCCCAAGTATACATCTTAATGCCACAAACAGAAATGTTAGCTTAATGTTTCTATAGCTGTGATATTTACAGTTATAAAACATTTCTATTAAGATTTTTATATTAAAATCTAAATTAGGAACTAAGTAAAACATGAAAATTTGTTTGTTTGCTTTGAGGCAGGATTTCTCTATGTAGCTCTGGGTGCCCTGAAACTCACTCTGTAGACCAGGCTAGCCTTGACCTCACCGAGATCCACCTGCCTCTGTCTCCCAAATGCCGGGATTAAAGGTGCGAGCCACCACGCCCCACTGGAAATTTAAATATTTGACCACTGTTCTTTGCCGAAAGAAACACACCTACACAGACACACAAACCCGTGTAGAGAGAGACACAGACACCCGCACACTGAGTTCTTGTTTTGGGATTGGTTTCTGTAACCATCCTGTCCCTGCTGTACTGCAGTTTCTCCGTTAGGGAGGACACCTGCCTGTGAGCATGCTCTGCTAGCTCTCTTTCAGACAAGGAAAATCTCGCCCTGCGCAGCTACTGGCCTTTCACCATGCTGCAAAATGACTGCAAAATGCTGCGTTGCAGCTGGGCTTCCATTTCTTCCTGGCCTCCCTCAGTCCTGAACACAGTTGGCCCTTTCCTTCTGAAGGAAGCTTCCAGCACCTGGGAATGACCTTTGCTGGCTTGCTCCCCCAGTCCTGGCTTCTCTTTCTCTGTTCTCTCTCCACCTTCACTCAAGTCCAACTCAATAGAGCTGCCAGGCTTGGTCTTGAATCTATGTTCTTTTCTATCTTCATAATCTCTGTGGGGAGCTGAGCCAGCCTGTAGCTTTCACTTCCAGCTGCGTGCTGGTGGCTCCCCAGTCTCCAGCTCTAGTCCCTGTAGTTCTCATGCTGCCTAAAGTATGTGGTTGAGTTCAAACTGACTCTGCTCCTTCCCAACTCTTTCCTGTCCTATGAACAGCACAACAAGCCCCGTTGTTAGTGATACCTTAAACAAAGGCCAAGGCAGCCTGGATCATTTCCTTCTCCCCTTTGCTGCATCAACACCAGTAAACTCTGTTAGTTCTGTCCACAATCTGACCATCTCATCCTTGTCACATTCTTCCAAACCTTTCAACCATAAACAATCTCCTCATGGGCTCTCCACTTGACACACATGCCCACCCCTGAGGACAGATTGATTCTTCATGCAGTAGACAGGCTATACACATAAAGCAGGGGCTGGAGAGATGGCTCAGTGGTTAAGGCAGTGGTTGCTCTTCTAGAGGACGTAGGTGGTCCTCCCTAGGACACACAACAGTTTGTAACTTTAGTCCCAGGGGCTCTGACACCCTCTTCTAGTCTGAGGGTACTGCACACATGTGATGCACAGACAAACATGCAGGCGAAACACCCATACACATAAATAAAGGTAAACCATATTGATTACTGCCCTGCTCCACAATCTCCCTCCCTAGTCGCAGCGCTTGAGCTGAAGTCCAAATGGCATACCAAAAGCTGTGCCATCCACTTCCTCCTCCTCACTCACTCTGCTTGAAGGCTGTGGCTCCTGCTACTCACACCATGCCATGTTCATCTTTCATAGCACCTACGATGAACATATTCCCAGCCTTCTACACAGCACGAGTCCCCTGTCCCTGCTCAGGTCTCTCCTCAATGTCACTTCACCCGCTGTACCACACAGGGGTCTCTGTACCTCCCTCCCTGGTCTCTGTTATCTTCTTCCCTGACTTTTTACCTCTTTACCTCTGTCCCTGCTTTAAACCACGCTGCTGCCTTAGTTTACTGTTTGCCCCATGGCATAGCAAGCTCTGTGGGAACAGAAAAGGGATGCAAAGTTGTTCCTTAGCACCCATGGGTGTCAGCTCCTGCAGATGCTCAAATAGGGATTTGAAAAAATGTTGTAGTGTTTGTATGTAATGGGCACACACCCTCCCGTGCGTTTTATACTCCTGTGCATTCCTGTGTGCTTTAAGTCACCACTCAGTTGCCCTTAATCCCGGATGCAGTGTGAAGGTTGGGGGATGATGAAAGATGATGCACATGTTTAGCACAGGACGACCTTTTTTCTATTTCTATCAGTGGTTGATTGACTCCAAGGGGCCTACTATGGGTGGAGGGTCGTGGGTGGGTGGAGGGGAGGCAGGTGAGCATTAGGAAGACCCCAAGAGATGACACACTTCTTGTCAGGACTGGCTCTTTCTGTTCACGGTTAGGAAGTGCCAATACTTTCGCAATGAAGAAGCATAGGAAAAGAAAAGATAGCCAATCTAGCCACATACCCTTGTCCTGGAGGCAGACACCATTGGTGAAGACAGGAGAGTCAGGGACCCGGGCCACGGAGGGACAGGGGGCAGAGCTCCAGGACAGCAGGCTTCCTCTTGTGCTGTTGTTGTAGCTCCCGAGCCTCATGAGCCAATGGTCAGACAAGGAGGAGCTGGTGGAGCCTGCAGAAGAAGCAGAGGAGAGAGCTGGACCTGGCGCATCCCAGAGAAGCCTGCAGGTGGGGGCAGAGTTCTTCCTCTACTGGGTTCCCGGCCAGCCCTAAGATTCCCAAGATGACCTCTGTCCCTCAGCCCTGGACTAACAGAACAAGAGGGGAATTAAAAAAACAAAAGTAGTTAGGCAGTGGTGGTGTACACCATTAATCCCAGCACTCGGGGGTAGAGGCAGGTGGATCTTTGTGAGTTCAAGACCAGCCTGGTCGACAAATTGAGTTCCAAGACAGCCAGGGCTACACAAAGAAACCCTGTCTTGAAAAAAAAAAGGGGGGGGGGGTGGCTGGCCAGAGAAGCCTGCAATGAGAGATCCTTGGAACAACGGTGTTTAGTGAGCACAGGAAAGATGGTTCCTTGGTATATTCAAATGTTTTCCATGAAATTATTTGCCGCCAACTTTGGTTTCCTAAATGTGATTATTTTTGTAGAGCTAGATTTCTAGGATTTTCGTAGTCACAGCAATAGCCATAATCAGAATGATAGCATTTATCCCCAGGATCCATGGCACCAGATCCTGTAGGACAACACACAACGAACACACCCAAGTTCAAGGGAGCCAAATCTTCATAAGGGGCATTAGGAAAAGCTTCCCTCTGGCCTTCTCTAATAGGCTTATTATTATTAAACTGCATATTACTTGAGGGTCTTACTGTGTATCCCAGGTTGGCCCCAAACTCATGATCCTCCTGTCTCAGCTTCCCCTGTAATGAGATTTAGGCATATGTCACCATGCCTGGATCTAAGTGTTCTTTTTCTTCTTTCAATGTCTGCCTTCTAAAAATGGAAAGCAGGCTTGTGTTAGTTTTGATTCAAACCTGGAGGACTCTATTTTCTCTATTTTCCAATAATGATTAGGAAAAAGATGTAGTGTGTGTGTGTGTGTGTGTGTGTGTGTGTGTGTGTGTGTATAATGGAGGGAAGAAAAGGAAGGAAAAGAGGAAGGGAAGGAGGAAGGGGTGAAGAGAAAGTATGAGAACATATGTGTGTGAATGTGGTGTATACATGTGGTATATACACAAAAGTACATGCAGGTGTGAGTGTCTATAAACTCACAGAGGCCAGGGGAAGTCATTGGGTATCCTGATCCATCACACTCCTCCAGGGGAAGCCACTGGGTACCCTGATCCATCACTCTCCTCTAGGGAAAGTCATTGGGTACCCTGATCCACCACGCTCCTCTAGGGGAAGTCATTTGGTACCCTGATCCACCACTCTCCTTCAGGGGAAACCACTGGGTATCCTGATCCACCACACTCCTCCAGGGGAAACCACTGGGTACCCTGATCCACCACGCTCCTCCAGGGGAGGTCATTGGGTACCCTGATCCACCACTCTCCTCCTTATCCCTTGAGTGGAGTGAAATAGTAAACCTGGAGCTAGGCTGGCTCTCCACTGCTGACAGTGCTGGGATCAGAGGAACATATGTAGGCAAGACCAGATTTCTTTTTTAAAATAAATCCTCACACTTACACAGCAAGCACTCTTACCCAAGGGGACACCTATCCAGTCCTGATGAATATGTGCAATGCTCTTTTGTCCCCAAAATAAGGATGACTATTTTTCAGAGTGGGACAAATCACTTAAAAGTGTTACACATTTCTCCTTGTACTTCCAAACAATGTGGAGGCTCATAAATCACTTACCAGGGAACCACTAGGCAGGCATACTTTCTCGAACGGCCCTGTGCTCTTACCTGCCTCTCCCTTTCTAACAGTATTGACACAGGTTTACAAGGCCCACAGCTAATCGCATGTGGCTCAATGAGACTCCCACGTGCATCAGCTGCCCCAGATTAAAAAAGAATGTACTCTTTCCCCATTTCTTGATATGGCAACTGACTGAGGGAATAGAGAACTCCCTATTTCACACTGGCAGACAAAGCTTCCTTTTTTGATCCTTGTCCACCTTCCTAGATACTCAAGTGAGCATTCCAATTCCTTCAAAAAGCACAAGCCACTCAGAGAGAGGGAGGGGAGCACCCGGGCACATGTGTGCTATAGCGCATGTGTGAAGGTCAGAGGAAAACCTGCAGGAACAGGTTCCAAGGATCAAACTAAAGTTGCCAAGGCTTGGTGGCAAGATTCCTTACAACTGAGCCATCTCACTTGCCCAGAACATTTCAACTCTTCACGTGACCTCCAAACCCCATGCCCCTCTGAGCTGTGGCACACACCTCTCATGGAGCTGCTGGCTGACCATGGCGGGATGCTGTTCCGCTTCTGATAGAACAGGATGTAAGCCCCTCTGCTGTTGACCTCATCCTCTCGTAGGGGCTCCACCGTGCTGTCATCATAGCTGTACCACTGGCCGTCCAGGGAGTTCCGGCAATAGGCTGCAAAGGTCCAAACCCCAAGTTCAATGCTTAGAGCCCCAAGGCATGAGCAGAACTCAAAAATGGACACGCTTAAAGTAGGGCAACAAAAATGCCCATTTTTAGCTAGAATTGATTTCTGGGAAACCAGAAGACAGCAGTTTCACAGATAGTAAGATATCACTTGAGTGCTCACTGGAAAGTGAGCATTCACAATGCCATCTCATCAGGCACAGTCACCCCTAACAGAGTCTCAAGTGCTAGGCAGTAATGTAACCCACCACTTACCCATCTCTAAATGGCCATGGAAGGGAAAATGGGACTCTAGTATACCTTTTCCCACCTAAGGGCTGGAGTCCAACATTTACAGAAAGATGAACACCATCTGACTGCCTCCAACCAGCTACAGATACCTTTCACCTGGCCCTCCAAGCTCAGTGTGCAGTACCCAAACCCACTGGTCCTGAAGTTTACAGGACACAGATGGTTACATCTGTCTTCTTCTTGATACCACCTTTAAAATGTTATTGGAAGGAAGGAAAAGAAAGGAAGGAAGGAAGGAAGGAAGGAAAAGAAAGGAAGGAAGGAAGGAAGGAGGAAGACAACCTTGCAAATTTATGCAAACCCAGGCCCTGGGCTGGACAGGTCCCATGGGCTCTAGCCTGCTGACCTTTGCATGCATCGCAGCTCACCCAGGAGTTCACCTTTGTTTTTCTTTCCCCTCTTGCCACACACCACCCAA
The DNA here is from genome assembly GCA_028555095.1 of Dicrostonyx torquatus. Classification (NCBI taxonomy): domain Eukaryota; kingdom Metazoa; phylum Chordata; class Mammalia; order Rodentia; family Cricetidae; genus Dicrostonyx; species Dicrostonyx torquatus. The sequence continues at coordinate 3,627,072 of JAQHUG010000025.1, read as the reverse complement.
AAGCCATTCTTACTAACAGAACTCCCAAACTATGTCTAAAAGACCATGTCAGTACCCAGTGAAAATTCTCTTGAGACTCAGAAACCACCTCGAGCTGAAATTCTTGCTTGCTTTGCTCCTCCAGTCTCCACAGAACAGCCATTCTGAAAAGTACACTAGGTGATATTTTTACTCCTCAACTTAAGGTCTGGAGCTGCCGACTGTGACACAGTGAAATGGTTCCTGAAACTCTTGGATGCTCCAAAGTGTCGTTGTCTATGCTGGTAATCTGTGTGATGACTGTGGCCTCCAAGTGGCTTCAGGGTGGGGTCAGTCTTGAGGAGGCCAAGGAAGCAAAGGTTGGGACTTTGGGACAATGAGAGGAGAAAAAGCCAAAGACCAGAGATAGAACCAAACACAAAAACGTAGCCTCATGGAATTAGGTGGACCTTTCAATTAGTAATGGTCTTGTAGCAATTGGTACATGGGGTGTACCAGGAGGACATCAAGAAACTTGAGAGCACAGACTTAAGTGTGAAAATCTAAAACCTCAAAAGTCCTGGGAGACAACATAGAACAACCACTTCATAGCCCTGCATGAAAAGGGCTTTCTAGTCGCACCTCGAAATCCACAAGTCTTTAAAAAAAATTGATTGGCCATTCGGCTATCTGGAATAACAAAATGTAAGCCTTCTTCAAGACAAGTGACCTCAGGCACTGTTGGCACAGCCGTTACAGGGAGACCACTAACAACAACCATGTGGGAAACAGTCAAGGATATGGGTGAGGCATTCACAGATGAGGCTCACAAAGTTCTTCAGCAGGGGAGAGGCCAGAGCTGAGATGCCATTTGCTCATTTGACTGGCAAAACTCCAAACATTAGCAGCATTATTTGTACTAGCCAGAACCCAGATACAACCTAGATGACCCTCAACTGAACAATGAATAAAGAAGATGTGGTACATTTACACAGTGGAGTATTGCTCAGCTTTAAAAAACAATGACAGCATGAAATTTACAGGCAAATGGATAGAACTAGAAAAAAAATCATCCTGAGTGAGGTAACCCAGACTCAGAAAGACAAACACACTATGTCCTCACTCATAAGTGGATACCAGATGTAAAGCAAAGGACAACCAGGCTACAACCCACAGCCCCACAGGTCACAAGGAGGACCCTAAGAGGGAAGCATGGATCACCCTGGGAAGGGGATTTAGATGAGACCTCCTGGGTAAACTGGGGGTGCGGGCATTAGAGGGGAGGGGATGGGGGGATGAGAACATGAGGGAACAGGAAAGTCATGTTGGAGGAGGGATGGAGTGGGAGAGCAGTGAAAGAGATATACTGATAGGAGCCATTATGGGGTTAGGGAGAAACCTGGTACTAGGGAAATTCCCAGGAATCCACAAGGATGATCCCATCTAAGACCCCTAGCAATAGCAGAGAGGGTGCCTGAACTGGCCTTCCCCTGTAGTTAGATTGGTGAATACTTTGCCATCATAGAGCCTTCATCCAGTAACTGATGGAATCAGATGCAGAGATCCACAGCCAAGCACCAGACCAAGCTCATGGAGTCCAGTCGAAGAGAGAGAAGAGATAAATTATATGAGCAAGGGCCGGGGGGCGGTGTCAAAATCATGATGGGGAAATCTACAGAGACAGCTGAACCAAGCTCATGGGAACTCACACATTCTGACTGACAGCTGTGGAGCCTGCATAGGCCCAAACTAGACTTTCTGTATGTGGGAGACAATTGTGTAGCCTGGCCTGTTTGAAGGTCCCCTAGCAGTGGGACCAGGATCTATCCCTGGTGCATGAGCTAGCTTTTTGGAGTCCATTCCCTTTGGTGGGATGCCAGGCTCAGCTTTGATGGAGCGGGGAGGGGTTTGATCCTGCC
>JAQHUG010000025.1:3562339-3624506 GCA_028555095.1 Dicrostonyx torquatus | reverse complement strand
CTGCACAGGAATGCCAAGGGAGCTTCCTGCTTCCCAGACATTCTTCTCGCCCTGCCTCTACTTCCTGTCTGGTTGACCCGCCTATACTTCCTACCTGGCCAATCAGCATTTATTTAAAACATGATTGACAGAATAAAGACACATCTCCCACACCATGAGGTCAGAGGACAACTTGAAGAATTCTTACCATATGGGCCCCAGGGATTGAACTCAGGTGCTCAGTGCTGGCTGCAAGCACTTTCAGCCTCTGAGCTATCTTAGCAGCCAGAGCAAGCATTCTCTTACTGCAGCGAGGAGAACAAATTCCTACAAGCCCAGTGTACAGGGTGAATTCACAGAACTTGTCAAAATGCAGATCCAGAATGGGGTCCTTGTTCAATGGTAGGGTGCCTGCAGATCCAGAGCGGGGGCCTTGTTCAATGGTAGGGAGCCTGCCTACAATGCTTGAGGCCCTGGTTTTGATGTGCACACACCAGCGCACACACACCAGCTAGCTAGCTATCGCCATTCTGAGATTTTGCCCTGTTAAAAGCTTGTCATATGCCAGGTGGTGGCGGCGCACGCCTTTAATCCCAGCACTCAGGAGGCAGAGGCAGGCAGATCTCTGTGAGTTTAAGGCCACCCTGGTCTACAGACTGAGTTCCAAGACAGCCAAAGACACACAGAGAAACCTCGTCTCCAAAACAACAACAACAAGAAACAAACAAAACCAACAACAACAACAAAAATCCCCAGCTTGTCATATAGGAAACAACACGTGTCAAAGGTTACAGAAGCAATACTGCAAAGCAGAAGAATGAGCAGTATGTGCCCTAATCCTCTATATACACTAGTGTGGAAATTTCTAAGCTAGATTACTAAGGGAAAAAATCTAGCTGCAGAATTATATGTACAGTATTCTACTCTTGTGCCTAAAAATGAGTGATAGAATTAAACTTAAGAGTCTCTCTTAATTATATTTTTCAATTTTTAAAAATAAATACAAGTAAAGAACTTTCCAGAACTGAAGAGCAAGCGCAGTGCCTCCTGAGTTCTGGTATATGAAAAGACCCACATAAAGGGGCAGCCTGTGAAATTCCAGGGCACCAGTGATAAAGGACCTAAAAGCTTCCAGAAAGAATTAGATCTCAGACAAAGAAAAAGAAACTGACTGACCCCATCTCCAAAGCAAGAGCCTGTTCCTTACCTCCAATTCCTGTGGAGCGTCCCTGTCCAAAGACTATGAGACAATGGTTATAAACCAAAGCATTTAAGATGTGCAGTGACTCAGAATGTCACACTTCCATGGCCCTCTCTTAGGAAGGTGAGGAAGTTGGTGACTGTCTATGGTTTCCTGTATGGAGAACCTCCTACTGACACATTACTAAACCAGCATAATTCATAACTGCATCCAGATATCTATTCTTGAACCCATATGTAAATTGCTTTCATCCCCCATCTAAGAAACTTGTCTTTGCGAGAGACGGAGTATAGAAAATCACATACAATCAAGCTGCAGAGAACAAGTGACCATGTGACACCCTGCCCCAACTGGCACATCTACAACACAACTCCTGCACCAAGGCTCAGGAAACATCAAGGAAGAGAGGGTGGGAAGACTGTAACAGCCAAAGAAACAGAAAGTCTGCTGTGAGATTGTGTCTCCTGGAAATGTCAAGGAACCTGCACCCACAAAGTCTCAACCACATGGCTGCCTGAACAAGAACCAGACCAATAGACAGGATAACATGGAGGAAGTAGCTCACAGGGCCCCAACCCTAGGCAAAGAACTACAAGCAACAAAGAAAAGCTGAGAGCAGAAAAAATAGTCTTTCCTAGGGAACACCCGACCCCGTTGGTTATCTAATATCAAGTGGTCAGACCTGAAATCATATATATACTTAACATTATATAGATTAAGTACATTGTATTTACATGTTTAGGAATATATGTGTACATGCACACACATGTGCACGTGCACACACACACACAAAGAAAAAGAAAGAATGCATTTGAGAGAGCAAGGCAGGGTTATATGAGATGAGTTGGGAAGACTAAAAGGAAGGGAACAATAATATAATGATATTTTAATTTCAAAACAGTAAAAATGATTTAAAAAAAAATCTCAGGTGAATACAGCAGAAAGAATGCCTCCCCAAATGCATATACCCATGGGTCTCAAAGGATCTGTGCTGCAGAAAAAAACAGACTAGGGACCAGACTGGACAGGGTCCTCAGACAGAAACTGGCAGCCCCCTCACCTGGTGCAGGACAGCTGTGAAGAATGGGTGGGGTGGGGGTGGGGTGGGGTGGCAGAGCACTGCAAGAGTCACCTGGTGCCCACTGTAACCTTCATACGCACAGTCAAGACCCATCCTTCAACCCTTCTCTGTTCACCCACAAGGTCCTTGTCTCTCTTTTCCTCTCTGAGGGCACCATCAGAGAGCACAGCCCACACCTCTCAAGAGGCTCACAGGGATCAGCTTCACAACTGTGTACCCCCTGGACACGGAACTGCTGCTGCAAAGAGCTCTCCTACAGACTTCTGCGACCTCTAAGATGGGGTCGAAGGAATGACATTGGTCAAGAAGTGGTCAGTCATGCTAACTCTGAGAATACAGAGACAACTTTAAGCCATTGAGAGAAGCGCTTGGCAGTTTGTTTCTCTCTCTCTCTGTCTACTGTTTCTGAATTCCCGGGTGAATAGAAATAAAAAGCAACCCACAGAGTAAAGGGATGCAGAACCTGGAGAGTAAGACTTTGTGCTGAATCATAAATGAAGGTAAGCACCATGTCTTGGCTCTGGTACTTACCCTTCCATATCTGTTGTGCTTGAAAATACAAATAGTTACCAACTTCCCATGCAACCATCATTCTGAGTCAACGCCAACTTCCCAGGGGACTAGGCACTGTCTCTTTCCCCCCTGTGTGCAGTGGGGGACAGAACAACCACAGTGAATGGGAAGAGTGCTGGCCTTCAAGAAGCACCAATTCTGGGGACACCTTGAGACTCTGGCTACAGCCAACTCATGTGGCTATTGCTGCTGCTTGCAGAGAGGCATGGCAAGGCTCACCTGTATAATGCCCACCTTGCAGACTGCCATGGTGGTTGCAGACAGCATACAAGTCATAGAGGAAGTCCATTGGGTAGGAGGTGGGGAGGCAGATCGGCTGCTTCCAGGAGGACCAGGGTCCAGGCCCTGCCTTAGAGTTGGTGCTCCTTCGTGCTACATGGGGAGCCATGTTGAGCCCAGACAGTGGGAACTTCACCAGCGTGGAGAGCTTGTTCCTTCTCTCCCCGACCTGACAGAACCGCTTCAGGTGGATGATCAGGATGTCAGGCAGGGTCCACAGGCTCAGCTTTACCACACCCTGCTGGAGGACTTGGCAGTGAGGACACTTCCATGCATCGTCCTGGGCCAGCTGCAAAGGAAGCCATCAGGACTGTAAGGCCACCACAGTGCACAACCAACCCACCACAAGGCAGCCAACCCCTCTCCCAGGGCGGGACCTGCTCCTCCTTGGTATAGGACTGAAAACATTCATCCAGGGTACAGCTGGGCTGTTGGTGTGCCTGCTGCTGCCGCCACACACTGTCTGCATCCTGGACCCGCTCCTCCTGGAGACTGCCAAACAGGCTGGATGGAAGGAGAAGGCACAGCATTCAGAGCTCTCCCTCCCAGAAGGATCTAACTGTCTCCACACAGAGAAACCAGGCAGGGCACTGGACAGGCAAAGCTATCCTTTCCGTGGGTTCCTGAAACCTCCTGCACCCATGACTTTGCAACTAACTCTTAGAGAATCACCTGTCTCCTCAACCAGCTCCTCAAAGAACCAAGTTCTAGGCTTACCCAACTTGGAACCAGTCTTAGTACCTGGCAAGAGATAAGTAAGAACCTGACAGATTAAAACATGTCCTCTTACAAAGTCTAGCTGGTGTGCTGAGGTGCTGAGAGGCAGCTAGCAGAGTGATGAGCCTAGATTCAAGTCAGTCAGCCTGGCTTCAAATTCCAGCTCTGTGTGTATGAGTCATGTGACTTGTCCATCACTTAACCTCTGTGCATCTCAGTTTCAACCTTTGGGCAATGGTAGTGATAAATTCATAGTCTTCCCACATAGGGTGTGATGAAGATGAAGCTCATGGGAAATAAGTGTTCTGAGCAATGCATGGCCCAGGCTGAGGGTTACTACTCCTAACACCCCACCGTGCCCACTGTGGTTATTTATAGAGAATTCTCTCAGAGGAATGGGATCCATCATACTAAAGGTGTGTATGCAGGATCTTACACTCTAACTGCATCCAGGAAAGGCTTATGGGCAGAGGCATGCCCTAGCCCAGCTCTATAGGAGTAAAATTCCATTAACTCACCGCTCCATGACAGAGCTATCCCACTCCACAGCCAGCTTGATATGAGGAGGGCCTCCTGGCTTCCTGAGGTGCAAAGCCCTGAGGAGAGAATGAGGAAACCTGTCAGAAAACAGAGCTTCCTTCCCGCAGTTCTCAGGGCTCAGCAGTCAGCTTCCCCATGCCTCTCTGGAGAAATGTTCCAGACAAAAATACTCCAAACTGACTAAAAACCACACTGAAGGGTTCTAAGTCGGCTGAAGGCTTTAGTTCTTTGTCTGCCCCTTAACGCTCTCTACTGACACCCTCTGGAGGTGGGAGCTCCATGTAGAAGCTGCGTCCTTCTAGCTATTAGAACACAGTTAACTGCTCCACTGAAGGCCCAGCTGTTGTTTCAGTGTTTACAGGGAAGTTACACATTGCAAGGTTTGAATATGAAATGTCTCCCACAGCTGGTAACATTATTCTTTAAAAGGGAAGCTTAGATGGAGTAGGTCACTGGAGAATGGGTCACTGGATGTATATCTCATCTCGATTTCTTCCTGTATCTTCTCTGTTTCCTGTTAAACATGAGTTAAAGAAGATCCTCAAGTATGCAATGCTCTGCCTCACCACAGGCCCCAGAACAACAGAGCCAGCCATGATGGTCTGAAACCATGAGACAGAGTCCATCTTTCCTTCCCTCAAGTCTTCCTGTCAGGTACTGGCTCACAGCATCACCAAGTCAGATGAACACCCTGATGAGCATTTTGCACAAAAAGCCAATATTGATGGCACCCCAAGAGAACTAACACCCGCCCCCAACAACAATGCAGAATATCCCTGCAAAACCACCCACACCACCCAAAGGCTTCCAAAGCCTCATTGTGTTGAAAATCTCAGTGAGTCAAACTACAGCCCCTCTTACCTTCTGGGGCTCCACCCATTTCAGAAAAAGCAGGAGAAATGAAGGAAGAAAGTGGAGGATAGGAAGTTTTACCCTGAATCAAGAAGAGCAGGCACAAGTAGTTGCTGAATTCACACCTAACATAATGTTTAGGATTTGTGACAAGACTGTCACCAAGATGATTCAATAGAAAGTTCCGGACTCACAAAAGACAAAGTGAAATGAGATTGTGCGTACTCAGTAAGAGCGCACGTGCGAGGTACAACTTCCATCCCTTATTTTCATGCTTTGTCCTCCTGCTTTCATGTACGTAGGGGCCTGGTAACAACTCGCTATAGGCTGCAGAGTACACGTTGAGGATTCTAACTGTCATCTCCAACACTGAATGCCATGGGCCCTTCTTCCCTAGTGCTTCCTTTTCCTGTCAGACCAAAGCATGTCAGACCTGGCTGACATGAATGGCTCCTCTCTCCCTAACTTAGCAGCTAAGGAGGGTAGAAATCGGGTATGCTGGAGAGCCTTCTGGTCCGTCTCTACATCCTAGACTCAGCAACTCAAACTGACCCAGTCAGGAAACCAGAGACCCTTACTGTGGCCTATGGGAATGTTTTCTATGGCTTCAGATTACTGATGCAGAGAGCAAACTCAGCCCATGGATACTGTACCAGCCCCGAAGACGTCTAGATGGGGCTGCACTGTGACAAGCTGTTGAACAGACATGTGGAGCATCATGAAACCAGAAGCACAGGGGAATGCCACAGTGACTCTATCCCCCAGCCGTAGTCCACAACCCTTTACAGTTTAGGACCCACAATCCAGCTGTAGCGTTCTCACCCTCCTCAGAGGGGACACTCATTCCCACTGGGGTCTGTAGTATGACCTAAACACATGATCATGGTACATCTGTTAGACCGATCTGGGTGTAAATTCAGGCTTCTCCATTTACCCGCCGTGTAAGTACAAGCAAACTGATCTCTGATAATCTCATTGCTCCCTCATCTCTCAGTGGCCATTGTTGGACATGGGCTTAAAAAAGAAAAATAAGGAAGCAAAACATGTCTAAGGACCAACAAGGTGGCTAGAACTAGAGAGGAACTGATAAGGACTGGCTAGTATTGTTAATAATTTTACTGCTCTGTAGTCTTCTTCGGTAAGCCTAGCTCGGTAGGAGCACGAGCCATCCCTTCCCTTACCTGTCAACTGCCCAGTGACAGAGGGGCCGGCTGTCCTGTGGAGATAAGTAGCTGCAGGCCAAGGAGAGCCCCACAACCCGGATGGAGAACAGAGTCCCCAGGTCCTGCCATGACAAAACCAGAGGCGACAGTTCATCACATAGTCCCTGGGCTGAGCAATTGACTCTGTGACACACAAATTAATCAAAAGGGTAAGCACTCTTTTTCCTGTATTATTTTGAATACTCTCTTAATAGCTGGTATTTAAAATAGAGAGCTACAGATACAGAGGCTTCATTGTTTCAAAGATTCAGTCTCTTAATACAGTGATCTAATGCCATGCTCGCTATACTGAATGCAGCCCCTCGCACAATGACCACAGCATACACAGAAACAAGTGTTTACCTGGGGCAGATACTGATACAGTAAGTGGAAAGTAAAATCTATTTTTAATTAACTACTGATAAGTAGTTCAACCTTCTTTATGGACATGGTTATCATTACCATGATGAGACAGTTGTGCAAAAGCAAGTTCATATGCACATGCTATGATATTCTAGAATTTCTGAAATTGAAGTGTCTTAATGTAAGATATGCTTATATTATAGATGCCGCAAAAAAGTCAGTGGGACAAACAAGTCGGTTCAAAAATAGCCAGAGGATCTAAATACGAGCTTCTCCAAAGACATGCAGATAACAAAAGGCACAATAGAAGATGGTTACTGCCATTTGTAGATAGGAAATGTGAACCACAATGAGCTGTCATTTAAACCCACCATAACAACTGTATTTCTATCTATATTCTAATTTTAAAAGAGAGGAATATGTGTTGGGGAGGATGTGGAGAAATCAGAACCCACATGCATGGTTGATGAGAAGGTAAAACAGTACTGTGGCAATCAACTCCCAAGTTTATCACAAGGCTGTACCCACAGCTACCATCTCATCCATTAACCACTCCTAAAACACTACACACAGGGGACTCCAAAGAATTTTGGATAATCATGGTCACAACACTGTTTCCTATAGCTAAAAGATGGGAACACCTCACATATTGGTAACAGATAAATGGATAGATGAAATGCAGTAGATAGATACAACTCAATTTCACCCAGAACTTAAAATAAAGGAGTAGGATGAAAGGGTAGTTTGGTGGTAGAGCACATTCTAAGCAGACTCTGGGTCTGACAAGTCACGCACTTGCACACACACCTACACACACAAACACACAGACACACATAGAGAGAGATCATAATATGACAAGTAAAGAAGTAAGAAATTTAGCACCTATGTGTTAGTGACTCATCTTTATCCTGAACGACTTCTAAGCTTGAGAGAGCTTCACTATGAGCAAGGCCTCGGGGTCCATCTCGGGTACCCTGGGGTCCATCTCGGGTACCCTGGGGTCCATCTTGGGTACCCTGGGGTCCATCTCGGGTACCCTGGGTGCTGGAGGGAAATCTAGCATATGCCACAGGTATTCCACTATTAAATGGGTACAGGGCTTTTGTAGGAGGATTATTTAAAAAAACTGAAAGTACAGAAGTAATAGTTACATAGCATGGCAAATGCAATTAGCATTTACTTATGAATGGCGAAGTTCCATATCTTGCCAAAAAAAATCAATGTAGTTCATTCAAATAAAGGAAATATAGTTTTTAAAGCTGTCACTCAAGAACTTGGCTACAATTAGAAAACACTAAAATTTCCTTCTAAATTAAAGCTGATGACAGATATCTTAAAATCACGGGTAAGGTTGGATTCTGTCTAGCAAGAGATGAGGAGGAACGCATTACCACTCCAGGAAAGAGTAATAGCCAGCACTTCAGAAGACCAAGAGGTCCAAAACACATTGAGACAACTGTGAGGGGCTCCTGTGGCTGTGGCAGCAGCCATGTGCAAGGGCAGGCAGACCAGTGGATAAACCAGAGCCATGCTGTCGAGGGTCGCTCTGTTTGAATGCCATTTGATTGTCTTCCCGTGTTTGTTTTCACTGAACACTTGGTCTATATGGCAACCAATTAGGAGGGAGGGTCTTGTGAGAGGCCCTTAGGTCACTGGGGCATCCTCAAAAGGGACTTTAGTTCTCCAACTCCCCCATCCCATGCTACACTTGAGATGTGACGATTTTGTTCCTGCCATAGCATGTCACCACCTGTCATTCTCATGGCATCTGAATCCATGGAAGTGCCATGACTCTGATCCCCAACACTCTAAGGCCTATGAGCCTTTCTTCTTCCTGAGCCAGTTTCTGTGGGGTTTAAATGCAGGGTTTGTGACAGTGACTAGCACAAGGGCCTAGGCCAGTGGTTTCAACCTGTGGGTCATGAGCCCTTTGAATTTGAGTGACCCTTTCACAGGGGTGACCTAAGGTCATCTCATATCAGATATATACATTTTGCAACAATTTTGTAACAGTCGCAAAATTACAATTAAAAAGTAGCAATGAAAATGATGTTGTGGGCTGGAGAGATGGCTCAGTGGTTAAGAGCATTGCCTGCTCTTCCAAGGGTCCTGAGTTCAATTCCCGGCAACCACATGGTGGCTCACAACCATCTGTAATGTGGTCTGGGGCCCTCTTCTGGCCTGCAGATATACACACAGACAGAATATTGTATACATAATAAATAAATATTTTAAAAAAATTAATGTTATGGTTGAGGCCACCACACATGAGGAAGTGTATTAAGGGTTCACAGCACTAAAAATGTTGAGAAGCAGTGTTCCAGACAGAGAACTTTAAGGGATTTTGCCCAGCTCCTGGACTATAGTCAAAAGACAAAACAAAATCCCTTATGTATCCACCAACAATAAATGTACAATTACAATGTGCGGTCAATCCATGGTTTTCTATGGTTTTGACAGAAGCCAATCAATGGCTGGAGCCTGCTAACATCAGGGGCTTTGATTCAGGTTGGCCATGGAAGGGTGTACACTTTCTAAGAATGCTCCTTTCAGTCTGGGCGAAAGAGTTGTCCTTTGTCACTCCTAACTGAGCTTTGCTGTTTGCACAAGAAGGCCATCCATTAGGCAGATCCCAAGATCTATGTGGAGGCAGCCAACCCCGCATAAAGAAACAGTGCTGTGCTCACACCCGAGTTTACATGGAGACCATAAAAAGATGTTTCTGCAGTGGTAAGTCTTTTTTTCCATAATTCATGCAAATTAATTCTCTCAGCAAATGGCTCGTTTTTGTAAGGAACACTTTCCTGTCCTCTATTCTAGGCTAAACAGATTCATCTTAGAGCCTTCAATGCATGTTCACTACGCTTAATCTCTTCAGCTCCGTTTTGAGAACTCTGAATAAATTCTTTTCAAATTATTGCCTCGCGGAGCCAATCTTTAATACAGTATTAAAAGGATTAAGGATGGGGGCTGCAGAGATGGCTCAGTGATTAAGAGCAGTTGCTGCTCTTGCATAGGATCCAGATTCAATTCCCAGCACCCACATGAGACAGCTCACAACTACCTGGAACTCCAGTGCGGGGGATACGATTCCCTCTTCTGGCCTCCCCACGCAGTGCACATGTAAGGAGGCACACACATATGCATAAATAAATAAATCATAAAATTTTATGGAGTATGGATTAAGTAGGAGGGCTCTTCTGAGAGCACAAGCATTCTGAGCACGTGATTCCTAGAGCAGATCACGCCCAGCTGCACACTTACCAACAAGGAAGGACCCAGGGCCAGGCTGAGGCTGTATGCATTTGAATTCAGCTAGCCTCACGGATGGCTTGATTACTTTCTAACACTGAAAGACTGTAGGGCACAGAAGCAAAAGTATACAAGGAGCAAGGATAGCTGGGGAAGGGGGAGGCAGCTGAAATCATGCCCACATGAAAGTGGTTTCACCCCCTTTCAACAATCCCTAGTGCACAGTCTGGGGGATAGCTACCACTATTACTAGAGAGCCTGACCTACTTGTGGAGAAGCTAGCTTCTAATTCCGGCTCTGTGGTATAAGGAACAAAATCCTTTAGACATAAAAGTTTGGACAAATATAGTGAAGGTCTTTACTAAGTTGCTCTTTGGCATGAACCCTAAATCAAATATATGGGGCTCTCTTTGATAGAAAGAAATAGCCATATGGCAGATTATCTATGAAATAATTTGGTATAACCCCATTAAAAGGCTCTTATTACACAGCTTCTGAAACAATATTTTCAAGACTGATGGAACCCTGAAAATTTCAACACCTTCCCTGCCAGAGCAGTTCATGACACAGAAGTGAAAAACCAATGGTTTTATGGCAAAAAGTCAGTGAGTTTTTAAGTTTTTTAATTTTTTTATTTAATTAATTAATTAATTTTGGAACAAGACGAGAAAGTGTTTTTCCTTGAATTTTTAAGCTTGGTTTCTTAAAACAAAATTATTTTCTCATCTAGATCTTTACTCGTGGACATCATCATCAACAACCATTCATTTTTCACAGAAATTATATGTCAATGGGCTCAGAAGGCAAGGGCATCACTTCCAAGCCTGCCAACCTGAGTTCAATACCTTCCAGACTCACATGGTGGAAGAAGAGAAACAACGGAGTCCTCTGACACCCACATGGGCCTCATGGCACAAATAGGCACACAAACACAAATAAATAAATGTAATTTTTAAAAATTAAAATAAAAACAAACAAAAAAGAAATTCTATCTCAAGCCAGGTGTGGTAACTTGTGCTTGTAACCTCAGTCCTCGAGGAGGTTGAGGCAGGAGGACTGTCACAAATTCAAGGTCAACTTGGACAGCAGAGTAAGACCTGTCTCAAGAAGGAAGGTTGGGGAGAAGAGGAGAAAAGAAAATTTTAACAATTATCTTCAAATTTTGATCTATATGCGTAAGCTACAACTAGCGAAAACTATGGAAAGACATAAAAACATGAAGCTGAGAATAATAACACAAATGCTACTCTGTATTTCAGTGACCGATGTGAAGGTGTCTCCTAATGTGAGAGATGAAAACATCAGAAGCCACCCATCCTTGCACACACACACACACACACACACACACACACACACACACACACATACACACATTCTTGAACTCACACACAGACCTGTGCAGGGACTTCACTCCTCATGAGGCACCGAACCTTGCTGAGAATACACTGTTGTAGCTGGGCCCAGGATATGGTTCTGTCTTCCCGTATCAGGAATGGTGGCCCAAACCTGAAAATGCAAGGAAGTAAGTCATAAGTTATTTCTGCAGAGGAGAATTGAACAAGAGTCATGTATGTTTGCTTTGCTCTGGTTCCTCTCCAATGGATTAGTGAACAGTTAGGAGCCAAGGCCTACATGGAGTTGCCAGTTGCTTATATATTAACACATATACGTTGCCTTGCAGACTGTTCCAAGGGACAGGCTCCCACAGCACAGAGCAGGGGAAGGGGTTGTGGGAACCAGAACAAAGCATCCACAGAACACACTGTCCTATCTCAGGAATAGTCTCATTACTGGGAAGTTTCCCCATCCCAACCCACTGAATGTCCAGCAGAGGGCTTAGCAGAGGGCTTGGCAGTGAGCACAGGATATACCTACGGGCCCCTGCTCTGCCACAGTCACCCTTACCCTGGCTGCGGGAAGATCTGTCTGAAAATGAGAAACCACTGAATCCAATGTTGCTAAAACTGAGCATCAATGAGAGAATCTGTCTGGATGGGGAAGGGCACCCCGCGCAGCCACTGAATGGACGGGTCAGCTCATCAACCTATCCTGTGTTTTTATGCGGTTTGAGTTGCTTCCAGTTTGTTATTGTTTAAACAGTGCTGCTAACAGCAGGAACTACACAGAGGCTAGACACAGACCCTCAGCTACATGTTCTTCTAAGTGGAGATTCTATAAATGGAAAGGCAAAGCCAATGCTACTTGACCTCCAAACATTTCAGTCTACTAGGGAAGCAAGTACCTTTATGCAGGTCCCTGGATAAAGAGCTGGGTTGTTTTGTTTTGAGGTGTTTTGGTTTTTTGTTGCTGCTGTTTTGTTTTATCATCTTGTCCCATACGTTGCTTTATTCTTGTTCAGAATGAGTGGTTCAGATTTCCTTAGCAATCTGAAGGACTGGGAATAGAATCTCGCCACTGCAGTAAGAATTCTCGCCTTGCCAATGACACTGAATCTTTTACCCTATGCATATCCAGTGAACTTATTTTACTACATACGAGACACACTAACTCATTTGAGTGAGAACAAGGTTTTCTATGATTTATGTGACCCTTCACCTCTCATGAGGCATATGTACTTTCCCTCATTTTCTTTTGCCTTTAAGTTTTTACATATGACTTCAGATTAAAATGTTAAATTTATTTAAAACATAAGCCTTCTCCTTTGTGGTCCCTTGTTTTATGTGCTTCAAAAAGGGCCTCTTCTACTCAAAGACATAAATATTTCATGTTGGTTTTCTGTTTTGTTTGCTTTGTTGAAAAAGATTCAGTCAGGGGAGCATGCCACCTACACTGCTTTTCAGGTAGTTTGTGGCAATTTTTCTGTGATTACCTTTTTAATTAATTTGGAATTTATGTGTACAAATGTTTGACAAGAGGAAGGAATGATTTAAAATAAAAAGTGATTTGCTCAGCGATAATTATTGGATAATGTATCCATTCCTAGGACTATGAATGTCATTTTATCCACTAGTAAATACCTAAAGAAACTTTGGCCTATTCCTTTCTGTTGATTTTCATATTCTTTTACCCATGTCATAATATTTTAACAATTAAAATTTTATTGACCTGTCTATCACACTACACATCCACGATTCTAGGAGCTAGGAGACTGAGGCAGAGGATCATGGGTTTGAGGGCCAGCCTGAGCTACACAGGGAGTTCAAGACCAGCCTGGGCTAAAGAAAAAGACCTCAGTCTCAAAAAAACAAAATCAGCAGCAGTGTCATTGTGGCTGTCACCATCTGTCATCCTCCTTTCTCTCCTCCCCAATATTTTCTGGTTATTCCTACTACCTTATGATCCTAGATAAATTTTAGAACTATTTCATCAACCTAAACCTACCTCATTAGAATCACACTTTGTTTTTGTTTTGTTCTGTATTGCTTATGTACTGCTGGAGGTTGGTTCCAGGGCCTTGTATACGCTAAGCACACACTGTATCACTGAGCCATACGAGAGTTCTCTCTCTGCCCCCACCCCCATCTCTTTCTCTCTCTTTTTTAAAGATTTATTTTATTTTGTGTGTATTTTATTTTGCCTGGATGCATGTACGTGTACAGCATGCATGCCCAGTATCTGTACAGGCCAGACGAGGATGTCAGATCCCATTGAAGTGGGTTTACGAATGGTTATGAGCCACAGAGGATGTTGGGAACCAAACTGGGTCCTCTTCAAGACCAGCAAGTGCTCTTAACCAATGAGCCATCCCTCAAGTCCCCAGAATGTTTGCATTTTAGTTGACAGATGATAAATAAACATATTTATAGGGCACAATGCAATGTTTCAATACATTCGTACATTGTAGAATGAACAAATCAGGGTAATAGCCATCACCCCAAACAGCCCCTTCCTTCAAAACACTTTATCTGATTATATTAGAAAGTTGTCTATTCTTTTAATATTTATAATATAGCCAATCACTTTCCTGAACCATTAATTAGTTTGAATCACTTTCTAGTTCATGTCTTCTAGACAGACTACCTAACGACAAACAGTGGGTTTTAATCTCTACTTCTGCCACCCTTTTCCTTCCCCAGGGATGGGTCTACTATGTAGCCCAGGCTGAACTCACAATCCTCCTGCCTCAGCCTCCTGACTAACTGAGATTACAGGTGTGCCTGGCCATGGCTCACTTGCCTCTTGTAGCCAGTTTTCTGCACTGGGTGACTGCTGCTAGGCCTCGTGACATGATATGAAGTAGTGGTGCGGGCAATCACAATTTCTCCTGCAATTAACAGCAAGCCTCTGATGTTTAATTAAGGATGGTGTCAGCCATTTGCTCAAGGCAATTATAGCTAATCCACTAGATCAGAAGCACTGTACTCTCATCTTCTACATTATTAACACTGGGAATAGATACTTAACTTTATCAAGTGAAAATTATTCTAGGTAGAATCCAAGGATAGTGCCCAATATGGCGGTCTATCCCTATAATCCCAGCACCAGTGCAATAGAGACATGAATATCAGAAGTTCTAAGTCAATCTTGGGTACATTGTGAGTTTAAGGCCAGCCTGGGCTACATGAGATGAAAAAGGAGAGGAAGGAAGGGAGGGAAGGAGGGAGGGAGGGAGGGAGGGAGGGAGGGAGGGAGAATCCCACTCATCACATGACAACAGGAAAGAGACTCACATACCTGCTTGCCTGCTGCCCTGACCCTACCAGGTTACAGAAGAGGATGAGCACCCTCTCACTGTGGAGAGGCTTTGAGAACCGCTGGCTGTCACGGAATGCCAAGCGTGGTGACACTGACAGACCAGATGGATGAGCTGGAGGAAAGAATGACACCAGAGCATCTATTCACCATGGGGGAACGACACCAGGGGATTCTAAAGGGAGGCGCTGAGGCTTTCGGCATTGAGTCAGTTGGCAGCTGGCATATACAATTCGTATACATATGATATGATTTTGTGGTTGGAGTCAGTCAATGATTTTAAATAATGAGCCAGGGTTTAAGTAGCAGTTTGCAAAAGCAATCTGGAAAATACCCCAAAATTACTTGGGTTGTGTTCATCCAAAAGAACCTTAGAGCACCCAGTACCAGAGACAAAGGAGAGGACCTGAGCTAGTTCTTGTTCCTGTCAATTCTAAAATACTGATTTTTTTTTTCAAAGAAAACATGTGTCACCTATGATTGAATGTGAAGTTAAAGCTTATTTCCCTGGGTTGCAAAACAGTCAAGGTCAATCAGTGTTTTGTTCTGGATTATGCAGCCCAGAATTCTCCTGTTGACTCAGAGAACATCAAAACATCTGCTTCCCACAGCTTACTGCCTAGGCTACCTCAGGACAAACGCTCAGAGCACAGGATTCATTTGAGCTGTGGCAGCTGCCATTCACATTACCAACCCTATGCTTTTTCTTACCATTTTTACCTTTGATATATATTCATTTGTAAGTTAGATATAGTAAGAGAATAATAACAAAAAACAATAAAATAGGATGATAATAAGTCACTATCCTTAAGGTTATTTAATATCCATCAATTGTGAGGCTGGGGTACTAGCATGCATAAATCCCCCGGTTTCATTCCCTAGTGCCTTAAAACAAATACACACATATCAGCAATGGATATTTCCAAAATTTTTCTTTTAATGTTTTTAGAGCATAGGGGTGTAGGTAACAGAAACTCAAAAAAGGGAACCTGCCGGGAAGTAAAGGCTGCTGCATGATGTGGGATCCCTCTCTATATGCTGTGAATACCACAGGATAGTAAAGAAACTGTTTTGAGCCTATAGCAGGGCAGAACAGAGCTAGGCGGGGGGAAAACTAAACTGAATGCTGGGAGAAAGAAGGTGGAGTCAAGGAGAAGCCATGGAGGCTGCCAAAGGCAGACATAATGAAACTTTGCTGGTAAGCCACAGTCACGCGCTGATACACAGATTAATGGAGATGTATTAATATAAAGATGTGAGTTTGTCAAAAATATGCTTAAGCTATTGGCCAAACAGTATTGCAAATAATATAGTTTCTGTATGGTTATTTCGGGTCTGAGCTTCCAACAAACAAGCAGCCTTCCTATGACAGCTGCATGCTGCAATGGGGTCTTAAAACATTGTCTTCTAAACCAGCTAATAGTGCTAAAATGTACACTGATGGACAATGAAGGTCATCTGAAAAAAAATGACCATATTCACCAGTCAGAGGTTCAGAAAAATTACAAGCATTAGGAATTAGGAACTGTTAATGGCAACAGCTGTGTGTGTGTGTGTGTCTGTCTGATCTCTTTACCTATCTACAGCTCAACTGGTAGAAATCCGATAAGAACTGAGAATTGTAACAGTACGGAGACAAAGATGACAGCAGGACCTCCTGCTAAGCAGCGAGTGGTTCCCAGAGAATGGTCCCAGGACCTGCATATTCAAGCATCTTCAGGAAACATGATTGACAGGCAGGTCTTCAAGTTCCAGTGATTGACATGCAGATATTCAAGCACCCCCTCAGATCTTTAAATTAGAAACTCTGAGTAAGGGGCCCAGAAGTCTGCTTTAAGTAGCCCTCCTTGTAATTCTAATACTCTCGGAGATTTTAATATCTGTCATCTGTAGATCAAATTACAGAGAAAATGAGCCTAACAATTTGAATGTTGAAGCTAAAGGTCTGCCGTCCCAGCAAGAAGACCCCCTCAAGCCCATAACTCACACAAAACGAATTATTCAAGGCACTACTGTACCTGAGAGTGTCCCTGGAGGTAAGGGAGGGACTTGGAAAGCATACACATTATCACCCTCCGCAATAGTATTCAGATCCTCTTCATCAAAGAATGACCGCTGGAATCCATTGGGATACAGTTCAACTAAGATCACCTGAAATGAGAAGGATCATTTTCTCAAAAAGAACCCAACAGATAAGAATCCAAAAACAGGGCCAGTAAGATGGCTCAATCGGGAAAGGTACTTGTTGCCAAGCCTGATGAACTGTTTGATCCTGTTTGAGCCTGTCTGTTTGAAACCACATGATGGAAGGAGGGAACTGACTTCTGCAAGGAGTCCACTAGACTTCATATATGTGCAAGCATACACACATACTCACATACACACAATTAAATAAAGATAAAAATTAAAACTAAATAACTTAGAGTCTTAAAACTCATTTCTTCTTTCCTTCCAAAATCCTATATATTTTAAATCAAAATATAGCAAACATAATAATTATATTAACCACAGATATCTTAACTGCAACCATACACACACATACACACACACACACACACACACACACACGCACGCACGCACGTTTTATACCTAGCTAACCTACCACAGCACAAGTAGAAAAAAAGCACTTTGGATAAATAAAGTGTTTTTCATGAACAGTGTTTGATTAAGAGGGACTAGATATGGGGTTACTAACTTTTTTCATACAATGTCATGCCTGAAAAACAAGTTCATAGAACACAGGAAGAAGCAGATGGCTTTACACTACAGAAAAGAGACCTGGCTGCCCCAGAAAACAATTCAAATTCAGCACTTCAATATGCACATCGCATAGAGCCCCTTTGAGACATACTGGTTGGGAAGTTCCCTTATAAAAGATATAGTTCTGGCTTTTTTTTTTTTAAAAAAAATGAATCAGAAGAAAAATTTGAGTTATAAAAAAGAAATGAATCAAGGAAAATAGTACACATTAAGTTTAAATCTTTACATTTAAACCATAAGATAATAAAACTACATTTAACTAAAGTAAGGGGAGGGGAGATATATATTATAGAACAATAATAACTACTATCTTACTATCTACAATAATTTATTTTTGAGGGGGTCAGGTCAGGGCCAGAGTAAAGACAAGCCCTGAGTACATGTCTCCAGCTGGCCTGACCTGGAACCTGCAGCAATCCTCCTGCCTCAGCGGCTCAAATGCTGGAGTATAGGCACACGACACCAAAATCTGACTTCTATCTGTACTAATATCTAAACCAAAAAGGTGTAAGGGAATCGAAGCAAATCCAAGTTCTCTGTGTTGTTTCAAGAATTTTTAACATTAGGTTTTGCTCATTATTCACACTAGCTTTGGTAAATAAAAAATAAATTAATATATGTATCCCAAATCACAAGATATAGAATAAATGCATCCAGATACTTCCATTCCCATACACAAACATCCCAATCAAAGAAACCAAAACATCCAGAGGGATGCTTAAGCTCCAGTCAGACTGCCCATGCTGTGCTGACACCATGTGAGTCCCATCCCCCTTTCAAAGGCATCTGCTGCTTCACACTGCTGGCAGTCCCACTGCCACTCAACGTCTGCCTCTACCAGACTGTCCCTTTTGACCTTTTCATTACTGTCAATTCTCCCAAAGTGTTCTCCCTCTTTCTCTTCACACACCACACACACACACACACACACACACACACACACACACACACACACACAAACCCTTCCCTAGAACACTTAAAAGTTCACTCGCTTTTACATTTATTTATTTTTGCAAGGGTGAGGTCAACCACGAGATGTGTTTAGAAGTCAGAAGGCAACTTTCCAGAGTCAGCCTCTCCTCTTCCACGTAGGCTCTTGGCAGGTCGAACTCGGGTCATCAGTCTTGATGGCAAGCACCATTACCTTCTGAGCCATCTCGTAAGCTCCACTTTAGAATTTACAAGAAAAATATGCATTATTTTTCCCCTGTGTGAGAGTTTCATAACAATGCTACAGGTAGAGATGGAGGTCAGGGCTCCTGAGGTAGGGGTAGGGGGCAGCCAGTGGAATGGTGGAAGCCTTGGTGACCAGGGTGGTTATACAAATATACAGACAGCCACAACCTTAAGATGTATATTCTTTGTCGTATGTACACTATTACTTAACAAAAAGGTTACACATGTTTTCATTTATTTAATTTTAAAAGGTCCTACCAGGTTATCTGGGAAGCATAAATTTTATAGTTAAAGAAACAGATTTCTGGCTGATCAGCCTCTTGCAGGGTCCAAGCCAGAGAGCTGGAGAGCAGCTGAGTCACAGCTAGAACCCTACTGCTGACTTTGAACTCATCATCCTCCTGCCTCAGCCTTACAAGTACAGTACTGCAACATTCATCTAAACTGTCAACTCGACTGGATTTCAGAACACCATGGAAACATACCTGAAAATGCTCAGGATGTGTTTCTAGAAAGGTTTAGCTGAAGATGAAAACCCATGATGAATGGGCAGCGCCATTCTGTGGCCTGGGGCCAGACTGAATGCAAAGAAGGCAAGCTGAGCACCATCGTTGCTCTCTCTCTGCTTCCTGACTGCAGACAGCAGTGTGAGCAGCTGCCTCACACCACTGCGACCACACCTTCCCCGCCAGGACAGGCTGTAGCCCTGAAACTGTGAGCAGGAATAAACTTCTCCTCTCAGAAGTTGCCATCTGCTACATATTTGGTCCCAGCACTGAGGAAACTCATGCATGCTCTTGTCTTGCCACGCTGCTGTCACTGGATCACTTTTATCCCACCATGTCACAGGGGTCTTCCAGGCACAGTAAAGCCAGTTGATCACCAGGACTCCTTAGAAAGCAAAATCAAGCTGAGCATGGCAGCTCACACATGTAACCCTCAGCACTCAGGAGGCTGAGGGAAGAGAAACGCCATGAGTGTAAGGCCATGCTGGGCTTCAGAGTGAGTTCTACAGCCAGCCTAAACTACAGAGTGAGACCCTGCCTCAGAAAGGAGGGAGGGAGGGAGGGAGGGAGGGAGAGAGAGAGGTTTAGAGGCACACACCTTTTCATCCCTGTATTTGTAAGGCTGAGGCAGGAGGATCATGAGTTCAAAGTCAGCTTGGGCTACACAGTAAGGTGGTCTCAAACAAACAAGACAAAACAGACTCCTGTTTCTTGTTTCTGTCCCCACCTTCTCCATCTTCTCTCACATCACAAACATTCAGTGTCTGCCTCTCACTGAGCATCCTTTCAGTACCTGGCCGATATTCCCAGAAGTGGAAATGCATAAAACCACATGCATTCAGACCTCCTTGTATGTATGACCTTGGACTATTCATTCAATTCCTCTGAACCTTTTTCCTCACTTCCAAGATGAAGACCTTTGTAATATCTTCTTTACAAGAGTGGCTAGGGTTGACTCTTGGGGTCAGCTGAGCACAGTGGTGCATGCCTATAATCTCAACACTAGAGAGGCGAAGGCAGAAGGGTAGCTACAAATTTAAGGCCACTTTGAACTCTATACAGGAGTATCAGGCTAGCCAGAACCATGTAGTAAGACTCTATTATCTCTGGAAGGGAGGAAGGAAGGGCTCAGCTGTAGGACAATGTCCCGCACTTAGTAAGTATGACTGGTTAGCTGTTGTTGGATGACAATCACCATCACCTTCTGAATGGCAAAGTGTTCCCTTGCGGTCACCCTGAGTAATAAATAATGCAGGGAGAAGTCAAGGCCAGGTCACCACAAACACCCAGGGGACAACTAATCAAACAGAAGCCAGTGAGTCATGCTAGAGTCATCTGGGAACCACACATTAGCCTGGGCAGCTGGCCCAGTCAGCATTCTGTCTCCCAGTGGCCAGACCCAACAATTCCAACACACCTCCTCTGCAGGGACACCTCCTTCCTCAGCAACCATCTTCCTCAAGGCCGCCACAGTGCTGAGGATCGGCACAGCCAGACCAACCCGCAGGAACCGCTGGCTCTTGGAGGGGAAGACCAAAGTGACACTCAAGAATCTGGAAAACAGAAGAGGATCCAAAATCCTTAATGTCCATTAAGGTGACAGAAATGGTCACCAGCACCGTGGACCATGGGAAGAGACTGCATTTATATACAATTTGGGTCCTCGCACTTTAGGTACCCTTCCAATAGGTGGCAGGAAAGAGCCAAATCTCACAAACTGCTTTTCCAGAGGGTTGAACATAAGGGCTTTGAGGGGAAGTCAAATCGCATAAATTTTTGAGCACTATGCTACCAAGGGTCCTCAGTCTCAGCCTACATTTTCCAAGGCTGCCAGTGGTGGTATGACCTATATTACTGTTTAAGATGGCAGTTCTGGTGGGAATGCAAGCTAGTACAGCCCTTTTGGATGTCACTGTGGCAATTTCTCAGAAAATTAGGAAACAACCTTCCTTAAGACCCAGTAATACCACTTCTGGGTATATATCCAAAGAATGTTCAATCGTGCCACAAGGACATGAGCTCAACTATGTTCATGGCAGCTTTGTTTGTCATAGCCAGGACCTGGAAACAACATAAATGCCCCTCAATCGAAGAATGGATAAGAAAAATGTGGTATATTTACACAATGGAGTACTACACGGCAGGAAAAAATAACGACATCTTGAAATTTGCAGGAAAATGGATGGAACTAGAAAACATTATTTTGAGTGAGGTAACCCAGACACAGAAAGACAATTATCACATGTACTCACTCATAGGTGGTTTTTAAACATAAAGCAAAGAAAGCCAGCCTACAAACTACAATCCCAGAGAATTTAGACAACAATGAGAACATTAAGAGAGCCTTACATAGATCTAACCTACATGGGAAGTAGAAAAACACAAGATCTCCTGAGTAAATTGGGAACATGGGGACTTTGGGGGATGGTTGAAGAGGGGAGGGGAGAGTCAGGGAGGGGAGCAGAGAAAAATGTAGAGGTCAATAAAAATCGATTAAAAAATAATTTAAAGTTAAAAAAAAAAGGTGGCAGTTCTGCTTGTGGCGTTGATGGCAGAGACAGCACAGCAGGTCTGAGCAGAGGGAGGTGGGGCCTGGTGAAGAGGACTTGTGCTCTGCTAGACCCTAAACATGAAGATGTCCACAGGATATAGGAGGGATAGGACTGAGGACGGTGGGACTACAGTGATAAGCACTTCCATCTCCATGCCAGGACTGGCTCCACATCAGATTCACCAACCTTCCACCACACTGGCCGGGCCATCTGTGCTGGTGGCAAAATGGGCCTCCAGGAAAGGGACCACACTGCCAGTTCCTTGCTTTTGGATACTGCAGCCCACTGCTCGCTCACCTCAACACCACTTTCTTCTCATCTTTACCAAAAAAGCTGTTTCTCCTCTTTCTTTGCTCCTTCATGAAATCATTTTCCTGTAGTCACATGTGGTAGCTCACACCTATAGACCCAGCACTTGGGAAGCTAAGGCAGAGGGATGGCCAGCTTGAGCTGCTGAATGAGTCTCTGTCTTAAAGAAGAATAAACAAATTAAAAATTCCCTGTCCCTTTATAAAGAATGAAGGGGATCCTGAGGTATAGTGAGGAAGAGGTTGCAGCAACAGAGGCCCTTGTCTGATGGGGGGTGGAGCCTGTGTCAGCTCCTGAGAGGGCCAAAGACCGAAGTCAGGACACAGCATGGACACACACAAGAATCCTGTTCATGTTCCTCCCTCAGCTAAAGAATGGACACTCTTCTCTATTTACTGATTCAGTACTGAGTGTCACCTGACTGCAGGACTGGTCTCTAGAGAAACACTAAGTGTTACATGGCAGATTGAGAACCAGAAGGTACCCAAGAAAGAGGAGGGAAGGGTCGAGAATAGCGGGCATGCCACAACACTCAGGACACTCACGTACCTCGTCTGGCGCAAGGGGATGGGAAGGGACACACACAGGAAAGGATCGAAGGTGTTGCTTTGCTTCAGGCAGTGAGGACAAGTCAAGGAAGATCTGTGAGGGCAAAGAACAGACACAAACCTTCATCACACTTCAAGAGCTTGATAGTCCCTGAAAACTCTAGGTACCAGATGACTTCAGCATTTCCTCCATAGCGATTCCACACAGAAGAATAGAAAAAAGGTGTTCAGCTCATAACTTATATGTGAATGTTCCTTGCAGCCTTGTTTATAAGAGTCAGAGGGGAATCAAGCAAGCTACCTGGCGATAGAAAAGAGGTAAACAAAATGTGGTACACACGGTGGAATAAAACTCTGCATAAAAAAGAAACAGAGCCCTGATACTTTGAAAGTATCACGTCAAGTACCAAGAGAGACCCAGACACACAAGACTACCTAATGTATCATTGTTGGTATGAAATATGTAAAATGGGAAAGCCAAAGAGACACAATACAAAGTGATGGTTTACAGAAGCTGGGAGAAAGAGAAGTGAAATGTGACTATCTCTGTGGGTGATAAAAGGTTTCAGGATCCAGAAGGAGATGATATTTACCCAGCATCATGGGCACACATGGCTCATGTACATTTTAAATGTATAATTGAGCTGGGTGCGGGTGCTGAGGCAGGAAGAACACCTGAACCCAGAAGTTGGATGCCAGGATGTGACAAACAACAAAATTAAATGGATACTTGATGAAATAAGATGGTTAATTTTATGTTTCAGGACTTTCCCCTTTTGAGGAGAGGAGGAGAGTTTAGTCTCATGTCTCAACATACTAAGGATGGGAAAAAACATTGCATGCTGTCTACACCACATCACACCCCAGTGTCCAGTCTTTTTAACATTGACCCCAGCTCACACTGCTGCTAAACTCACCCAGGAGAATCAAGGTAGTGTTTTGATAAAAAAGCAGTGTGTCCCACAGCATTTGCTGGCCACTGGGCACGGCATTGTGGGGTTCCCTCTACTGCCCAGTTTCTCTTCAGATCCTCCCACCTCTTCAGATCACCGTGGGCCAGGTTGTGCAACAGGTCACAGGATAGATTCTTGGGTTTGGAAAGCACTCTAATCCCTGCTTCACTCTTTGCTGCTTTTAGCCTCCACAAAACAAAAGCAGGCGCATGTCTTCTTTCATAGAGCTGCATCATATCAAACTCGTCCAAGAACATGACCTTGACTTCTTTTCTTTAAATGTATTACATGTGCATGTGAGCATGTGCAGGTGCCTGAAGCCAGACAGAGCAGCCGGATCCTTTGGAACAGGAAATTATGGGAGTTTGTGAGTTGCCTGATGTGGGTGCTGGGATCCAAACTCGGCCTCTGAAAGAGCAGTGTACTATTCACTGCTGAGCCACATCTGTTGTCCCAGTGTGACCTTTCTATTAGCTCTGAGTTTATCTCAGGTAGTAAGATATATGTATTTGGGGGGAAAAATTCTAAGTAATTAGCTAATTATTTGTATTATGTGTGTATGTATCTTATGAAAGTGATAATCAAACCCATAGAGTTGTATTGTATCATATCCAATTGGTTCAAGAATATGACCTTGCACACACCAAGCATGTGCTTTACCATTGAGCTATAGCCTCATTCTAATTTCACATAGAACATAAGCACTATATTTTAATAGTACATAAAATATAAAATGTATTATCAAATCATATGTAAATACTACACATTGACTGTTAAAAAACAAACAAACAAAAAAAAAACAACCTCTCTCACAGAAGTT
The DNA here is from genome assembly GCA_028555095.1 of Dicrostonyx torquatus. Classification (NCBI taxonomy): domain Eukaryota; kingdom Metazoa; phylum Chordata; class Mammalia; order Rodentia; family Cricetidae; genus Dicrostonyx; species Dicrostonyx torquatus. The sequence continues at coordinate 3,600,190 of JAQHUG010000025.1, read as the reverse complement.
GAGAATAGAATGGCAATGACCAGAGATCAGGGAGAAGGGATGGCAGATGGAGAAATGCTGACCAATGGGCATAAACTCCCAGGTATCAAGAAGTCCTGTGTTTAACCATGTAGGTGAAATAATTAAAAATAACTAAATATTATACATTAACAAGCTACAAAGATTTTATGAGATTTTTATCATAAACGAATGATGAATGTTTAAAGATACATATATATTTAGCATGACATTATATATTGCAGGACACATGTCAAATCATCATACCATTCACATGTTCAATTTTGATTTTGTTCCAGTCTTTAAAATATGGAGTTTAAAATGTCTGAAATACACAGAGGTGGGAAGCTCACGTAAGAGGTTTTCTGTATCCAGTAGCTTTCTGTAAATCTCAACCTCTATGCTCATTCCCATCTTTGTTGAGTATGTCCCCCCCCATTTGATCCTCCCCAGCTATCAAAGCCCATGAAAAGACACATGTGGCCCAGCAGTCTGGGGCTAAGGTCTCCTCTTTGAAGTCTCATTCCTGCAGGTATTTTTGCTAAACACCATTCTTTCAAACTTCCCTACTTTCCTATAGAAATACACATGGCCATGTGATGATTTCTATATCCCCTATGCAGAGTTGAGCTCACAATGACTAACTCAAGCCATGTGCGCAAACAGGAAGGGTCTCCCTCGCTTCGGTATGGCTTCCACATACTCCACTGCTCTACATGGCCATCCCCCAGCCACTCCTTCCTTCCTTTAAAAGGGGGCAGAAGACCATTCCAAGAAGCCAAGAAGTAAAAGAAGAAATCCTCAAGGTTGGAGTCCACAGAAGGTTGACTGGTTTTGCAACAGGAAAGAGAAGGGTCTTTGTGTGTTTTGTTGTGCAGGGTCAAGGGCCATGAGACACAGGTGACCACACTTGAAGAACATGCCACATCTCACCTGTACTGTGCTTGAAAGTGGCTCTGCACAAAGCTGGGGCCTAAAGGGAGAGGAGCTGCAGATGGCCGGAGGTCCTCCGAGGCCTTGCTGGCATCTGGGGGCAGCTGCAAAGGAACAGGAAAGAAATCCAATGACATTCTGTCCACATTATGTCACACAACTGCTTCCAGACCACGGAGCCCATTAAACCCACCCCCAATGCCACACTGTCCCTTCCTGAGCCTTGAGGAGCGATGATCTTCAATACTGCCTTTACCATCCCTCAGTGTTCTTTCAATCCTGCTGCCCCCTCCCCCACCGAGAGCATAGCGAGAGCTCACACACACACCCAGGTCCAACTCTGCCCTGGGGTTGATGGCAGGGCTCTTCAACTATGTCCTGCTGCGAGGGCCTCGGAGACATCCAAAACCAGTATCAAGAGTCTAAAAGGAAGGTGTTGACAGGTGCCACCCGCTCCAGAGGTTCGAGGCAGGAATCTTCTCCTAGCCTCTTCAGATTCAGCTGCTGGAATTGCTTATCCTGTGGCCACACCATTCTGTCCTCAGGGCCAACATCTTCAAATCTCTCTCTGTTCCATATTTATGCTGCTTTGTCCTCTGTGGTCTCCAAACTCCCTCTGCCTCTGTTATAACAACACTCAATATTGTGCTAAGGGATCACCTGGATAATCCAAGTTAATTACCCTAATTCAACACTCTTAATTCCCTGCATCCTTAATTTATCTTTCTGGGTCATCTTTCACCTCTCCTCCCTCAGGGCTCTGGTCCACACCAATATCCCCAATCTCCTCTGGAAGGCTATCACTCCCAGTACGAACTGCTTCAGCTTCCCAAGTTCCCTAGGTACCCTTTCTCTCAGCCCACTCCACACACAGGGGACATAATTGCTACACAGGATCTATGCTGCTGGATAGGGCAGTCCAGGGGGCCATTCCAATCACAGTACCTCAAAATACAAAGCTGTTGAGTAAATATCTGAGCATCTATGTAAGACTAGACTATAATTTGCCTGCCAACACTGTATCTCAATTTCTCATTTTTTTTTTTAATCCTCACTACCCTGAGTAGTCATTTTAGACATGTTTCCCTTCCCACTCCCATCCTTGGAGTTCTGAGTATTGCATCCAGGGCCTCACACATCCTAGGCAAGTACTCTACCACTGAGCTTCCTCTCCAACTATGCACATTTTTGAAAACACCTCCAACACAAACTACAGTATAACACTGCGCACACCTCTGTGTGTTATATGAATATCTATCTTCCAGACCAGTTTTTTTGGCATTTGGGGACCTTGGACATATTCTTTTTGTTTCTGTGTCACCGTGAGCAATCTATATTCTCTTAAATTGTTTCTGTTGAACATTTTCTAACAGTAATAACACAAGTGGCTAATATATTCAACTTTTCTAACCCAGTTAAATAGTTTACTTGCTTTGTAGGCTTTTAATCTCAGTCCATTTTCTGTTGCTATAACAAAATACCCAAACTGAGTAATTTATTCTCTTATTTTGTGTTGTCATTGTTTGTTTATTTGGGTAGGGTCTCACGTGGGGGGATAGGGAGGTTCAGGCAGGATCCTGCGTAGCTCTGGTGGCCTCAAACTCACTCTGGACCCATGACCAACTTTAAGACTCTTGATTTTCTGTCTATACCTCTCAAATGCTGGGATTACAGACATGCACCGCTACTCTGGTCAAATGGAGAAAGGCTGGTTTAACTTGTAATTCTACAGGCTAGAAGACAGCACTACATCTCAGCACCTGGCAAGGGCCTCAGGGCTCACAACAAAGCAGACATCTCTTCCTGGTCTTACAAAACTACCAATCCCATCGTGGGCACACCCCACTCTCGTGATCTCATCTGTCTCAATTATTCTCCAAAGGGCCTGGCTTATTTCCAAATACCATTAGCAGGACTAAGGCTGGAGCTGAGTGATAGGGAGCTGCTTACTCCCTAGCATGTGTGAGGCCCTGGGATCCATTCCCAGCACTGCAAAATACCATCAGCACACAAGTGTGGGGATTAAGTCTCCAGCATGTGAGCAGTCTCCTAATTTTAATATGGGAGCCATGATAGCACCCATCTGAGAGAAGGCATGTCTTAAGGAGTCAGTCATTCATAGACAGTGTGTTAGTCAGTTTTGCTGCTGCTGTGATAAAACACCATGACCAAAACCAACTTGGGAAGGAAAGGGTTTAATCGTTTTACATAACCAAAGTCACAGTCCACTGAGGGAAGCCAAGGCAGGAACTCAAGCCAGGTAGGAACCTTGAGGCAAGAGCTGATACAGAGGTCATAAGGGGTACTGCTTACTGGCTTGCTCCGCCTGCTTTTTTATAGCACCCAGGACCACCAGCCAAGAGGTGGCACTACCCATAATGGGCTAGGCCCTTTCCCATAAATCATTAAAAAAAATACTCTATGTACTTGCCCAAAGCCTGATCTTACGGAGGCAATTTCTCAGCTGAGGTTCTCATTTCTCAGACAACTCTAGTTTGTGTTAACATATAACTATCCAGCATAGATAGATAGATAATTGATAGGTAGATAGATTACAGACAGACAGGCAAACAAAACTATCAGATATTCCAATATGTAACACCCACCACCTGTAGAGTATGTGCCAGGGTAAGTATCTGTTTGTAAACCAGAGTGGTAGTTCCATGCTTACAGGGATGCTTTAACTCAACAGCCATTGCTAGGAAAAGAAGGGCATCAGAAGGTTTAAGTGTCCAAGAAACAAGCAGGTGACATGAGTAGAAGCCATGAAGATAAAAAGAGATGGGAGGGGAAAATCAAGACATACTGAGTGAGGAGCTCTTAGTTCAGCAGAATCAGGGAGAAGAAAGAAAGGGATAAAAACACCAGCTTCATGGTCGCCACTCAGGGGTGGCTGGACATGGGTTTCGTTAACAGAAGTCAAAGGAGATGGGGCTGGAGAAAGACATACCAAGTTCAAGGGGGTCTCAACAGCCAAATAGAGAAGTAGAATTGTTGTAGAATATTATTTTAGGGTGTGTTACTTTTGTTTTTGCTGTGGAACATTTGTTTAATGATGTAAAGCTGTGTTGCTTTTGTTTATGCTGCATTTGTTTATCTCTGTGAAACTGTGTTACTTTGCCTGTCTAAAACACCTGATGGTCTAATAAAGAGCTGAATAGCCAATAGCGAGGCAGGAGAAAGGATAGGCAGGGCTGGCGGGAATAGAGTATAAATAGAAGAAGAAACAAGGAGAGGAGGATGTCAGGGGCCAGCCACCCACAGAGTAAGAGTGAAAATAAGATATATAGACAGAAGAGAAGGAAAAAGCCCAGAGGCAAAAAGTAGTCAGGATAATTTAAGAATTATCCTGGCAAGAAAGAAGACAAGATAAAGTTGGGCATTTATAAATGATAATAAGTCTACATGTGAGACTTGGGAGCTGGGTGGTGGGCCCCCCCAAAAAAGCCAAAAGAGGAAAAAGGAAAACAACACCATTTTGGTGTTCCAATGTGGGGCTAGAGTAAAAGACAACCAACTACACCGAGAGGCAGGTATTTGCAAGGACCTAGAGGTGTGAACTTGCATTGTGTGGACACAGGGATGTTCTGGCTCCCCAGGATTTACCCTTCGTGAGCCCCTGAGTCCAGTCCCTGCGTGGAAATGTGGAATGTTGTCCTCTGAGTGGAGACAGCTGGGACTACCCACATGAGACTCTCCACACCCCCAGCTTGTTGCTGCTCCCTCATAAAAAGAAAACCTAGAAAGGGTCATTAGGCCCTCACTGAGATTCTGACCTATGTCCTGTCAACTGGTTATAATCCCAACCTAGCTGCGAGTGGTCTCAGGCAGTTCAGGGAGGGAGTATAGAGGAGCTGGGAGGCTGACAGAAAAGCAGGGGACTCCATGTGTGTAGCTTTAGGAGGTCACTACCCACACTGGGATGGGACCCGTTAGTGATAACAGCTGTTCTGAAGTCACGAACACATCTCTAGGCCCCTCACCCATGTTCCTGTAATTGAGCCCAAGAAACTCATTGGTTCACCAAGCTATGTCTCCCCAGGAAAAGCTTAATTCTCTACCAAGAGAAAGGTCCATGACCCAAACTGCACTGAGATGTCCCTGCCAGGACATGAGCAGTGTGACCAAAGCTAAAAACACTGATTCTAGCTGTCATGACTAGACAGGAAAGTTCCTGCCATCAAGGCTCCTCATTAACCCAGAGCTGTCTCATTCTAGACAAGTTTTCCCATTTAATGCTGTGGGCTTCTCCCTGGCTGACCATGTACATTCCCCTCCTAGAGAGGCTTAAGTTACTTGCAACCAGGAGAGTTCAGGACAGAAACGACAAGCTAAGACACTGGGAATGACTGTAGATGGGGATCGCGTGAGCTGAAGTGTAGAAAGAAAATGCTGAGCAAGACAGGAGAGGCAGTAGGAAGGACATTTACGAAACATGGACTGTGAGGTTGGAGGAATGTGAATCTGGTCCGAAGGTGAGCAAACCTTGCTGCCTTCAAGAGCTTTGGGGGGTGCTTACGCAGCATCCCCTAGCATGCAACTATGGTGCAGATCTAAGAGATGAGGTACACACCAGCCATGGAGGCCCACACGGTGACACGGGGAGATCATTGGTTGAAAGGACCTTTGTACTCATTTTGAATTTTGAGGCCAGCCTGGGCTACAGTGTGAGTTTGAAGTTAGGATAAGCTACAAAAAGAAACTCTGTCTCAGAAAGTAAGGAGGGGGAGGGGAAGACTCTTGCCTAGCACACAATAGCAAACACATGTCTGCTATTTCTCTCCTTAGAATCATTCCCACCTTTGTTCTGCAAAAGTAGCACTTTTTAGAAAACTATCAAAAAGATTGTTTATGTGTTGGTGTTTAGAGGGCAGTGAAAATACAGCCTTTGCAGGATGAAGTATTTGAGAATCGTTAAAGTGATGGAAAAGAGAGTGGCCCTTGCGTTTTCTATTCCAGTTACAAACAAATCTCGTTACAAGTTTTCCTATGTCCTCAGTACAGAAAGACCTTCATAAGGGAAAATCACTCAGAGTTACACAGAGGGCAGGAGTTTTCTTTGTTGAAAGGGAAAATGAAGTTTCCTGCTAAATAACTGAGAGGCTCTGTCCACTGCCTCCAAGATACACGGCATTAGCCACGCAGCAGCCCACCTTCCAGAAGCAACTTCAGGAGGGCCAAGAAAGTGACACTGTTGGTGTGTCACCGGGTCAGAGAGAGGCTGAGTAAGTCCCTTACTCTGACCAATACCCACTTCTAGACCTTGCCCAGGGATGCCCCGCTCCTAACACACCTGTTCCACAGAGGGACAGAAAGCTGATATTGTAAGGACAGGGAGTGAGGAGAGGAACCTGAAATCAGACTGAGTGGTTGGCAGGCCCAGGAATGGAGGATTTGATTCCAGGTCTTTAGGAAGCCACCAGAGCAAGGCAAACAGGAGATGACATCATCTTGTTCCCTTTAGGAAGAGATCTGGCTTCAGTGTGGAGAACACCATGGAGGACAATGCTGGAAGCTGGGGCCGGGAGTGTTGCTTGAGGGGTAAACACCTGCCTAGCAAGCACAAGGTCCTGGGGTCCATCCCCAGCCCAAAAGAGAGAAAGAAGGGAGGGAGGGAGGAAGGGAGGGAAAAAAGTTAGTTGAAAGACTTTTAATCATGGCTACTTTTCCTGTATCTTGAAATTATGAAGAATGACTTGCAAGCCCTCATGAAGTAAATAAATTCAAAATGTCCCAAAGAACAGCTTGGGGGTGGCACATATTCATAGGGAACTAAAGGGTGATTTAGGCCCCACTTAGGGGACATTCGGCAATGTTTGCCCACACATTTAGCAGCCCAAGTCAGCCCTGTAAAGGGAAAATTATCCAGCCCCAGATGCCAAGAGTGCTCAGGTTCAGAAAGTGTGATATAGAGTGGGATTTCCTTATCTGTGTACAGGCTCTCCCATTTCCTAGCTATGTGACTTGGATATACATCGCTTACCCTCTCTGTGTCCTTAAGCCAAATGATTTCTTCTTGCTATCAAAGGAATAGAGAGGAAGAATGAAAAGCAATTTGGAAGGCTGCTGTTGAAGTCTCGATCTGGAATGTCCCTCAAAGGCCCGTGTGTTAAGGCATGGTCCCAGGTTTTCACTATTAAGAGCTGGTAGAACCTTTAAGAGGCGGGGTCTGGTGGGAAGTCCTAGGTCACTGTGGGCATGCCCTGGAAGGGAACTGTAGGAATCCAGCCCTCCTCAGCCAACATGGGATAAACAGCCCTTTATATGTTCTCACCATGAAGTGCTCCCCACAGCCCAAATCCAGACTAAAAACTCCCGGAGCCAATGTAAACATTTCTTCCCCTTAAGCTGGTTATCACAGCCATTTGTGACAGTCACAGGAAACTAACACAGCTATCTCTCACACCTATTCCCTGGCATATAAGGAGAAAGGACAGGAGAACAGTCCTGGTTTATAAAGCAAGAGGAAGTGGAGACACCTGTCCATATCTCTCCCCTACTAGGTAACTGAGAAGACACAGAGGCTTCCAAAAAAAAAAAAAAGGAGGTTCAACACATTGGATATGAGATAGATGAAGCCAGACTCAGTCCTATTCTACCACATAGAAGACAATGACCCCCCAGCAGCATGATGGTGTACACCCATAATCTTATCATTCTTAGCTACATAGTGAGTTCAAGTTCAGTCTAAGCTACAAGAGACTATCTGTAATGGATTCAGAGTGAATGACCCTGGGAAACATCTAACCAATATTTCCACTAACTATAGAATATGAATTATCATTATGCATATTAAAATAAGACAACCATTTAATAAGTTTACAGAGTAATGAAAATTGTCAAATTAGATATACAATATAAAATACTCAGTAAATGGTATCGTGTGTGTGTGTGTGTGTGTTTGAAAATGTGTTCTTTAAATTCATGGAAGGCACAGAAGTAGACAACATACATCTGCAATTAATTACGACTCTGTAAATGCCTTCCTTAGCACATGTTCTCCCCCACAGGCTTCTGACTCTGGGGAGTCCAATCAGACTGTTCCACTCTTCTGACCACAAGCCCAGGAATGAGCATGCTAACAGTGCTAGGACAATCAGTGTTTGCTCTGGCATGCCAGTTTTGGAGACTCTATGAACAATGCAGAAGGCCTTCTTGCTACCCACGTGGGCAGAGCCAGAAAGAAAATGAAGAGACAGAGTGAGAGACAAGGTGACATCACCTGGGACCTTGGATGCATTCCCATCCAAGGCTGCTTCAACCAGAATTGCAGGTTATAAAAGACAACAAATGCCCTTTCGTTTAGCCAGATGAAGTTAAATTTCTATCACATAAAAGCAAAAGGATCTGAAAAAGATCCATGGAAAAATGACTATAAATAAAATGGAAAAAGAAATCACCCATTCCCCTCCCAACCAGGAAACAGCACTATATTGGTGTGTGGTTTCCTGGGGTTTTTGTTGTTTGGTCAGCCTGAAACTCAAGATGTAAACCAGGCTGGCGTTTAACTCACAGAGGTCCACCTGCCTTTGCCTCCTAAGTGCTGGAATTAAATATGTACATCACCATACCTGGCTTCTACTTGGAGCTTTGTTAGGGTAATCATTGGTTTTGTTTTTCTGGTGTCCTCTAGTCACTGGAGTGATTGCTTTTAAAACAAGAAAATAGGCTTTCAAGCCAGAGTCTCTTGAGCTAGAATCCTGATTAATCTCCTCCCCTTTGCTTACGATTAATTTTACTTATGCCTCTGTGCTGTCTATCTGTGTGCATATATGCTTAGGTGCCCAGAGGTCAGGAGGAGGAGACAGATCCCTTGGAGCTAGTTTACAGGCATCTGTGAGTTGCCTGCTGTGAGAACTGAACCCCTGTCCACTGGCAGAGCAGTACTGAATCTTAATCACTGAAACATCTCTCCAGCCTCATGGCCAACCCTCCTTTAACTGTTTGCGCCGGGATTATAGATGTGCACCATCAAGTGTGACTTCCCAAGGGTTTTGTTGTTATTGTTAGTGAGTTTGTGAGAAGGATGGGAAATCAAGTGTCCAGATATAAAACAAAACAGAAGGGCTGAGAATGTAGCACCAGTGGTAGAACACTTGCCCAGCAGGCCTGAGGCTGAAGTTCAATTCTCAGTACTGTGGGGCGGGCTGGAGGGTGAGGTAGGGGTGAGGTGGGGGTGGGGGAGAGGGCAAACAAAAAAGAAAAGAAAAAAAAACTGATGAAGCAGTTCTGAGAGCCTGAATTTTTCTGTGAAATCCACCAAAAATGTGTTACTTTCTGGCTACTATTTGAGGATCTGGCTACTATAACTTGGCCCACTTATAATGTAATTTCATTCACTTTTCCTTGAGCAATAAAGCGATCATAATAAAGTACAAGATACTATTGGCCTTAATTTAGGAAAGCTCATAAAGAACATAGCTGATGTGCCAATTAACTGTTACAAAGTATTACAGTGTGGTGGGTGTGCTGGCACACAACTGTCATCCCAGAACTTAGAGAAGCAGGGGCAAGAGGAGTTTGAGTTTAAGAGTTTAAAACCAGCTTGAAGTACACATGACCAAGCTCCAACCCCAGCACTACAGGGACAGAGTGAGCTAGGAGGAGGGCCCCAAGTTAAAGCCTGAGCAACATAGCAAAACTCCATCTAAACAAAACAAAAGCCAACAGCAACAGAAACAAACCCACAGCGCTACAATGCTTTTTTTGTCCCAAGACCTGAGGGTTCATCAAAATCAGAAATTACACACCCATGTCTAAAAAAAAAAAAAAAAAAAAAGTACCTGTTCAGTGAGATACATTAACCGAGAAAGCAATAGTAGAGATGAGTAGAGAACAGTCTCAAAATAACAAAGAAGAACTCTCATGGCTCCAGATGCCCAGAGGAATGCATAAAATAGGCAGGGAAAAATTTTTAAAAAAGAATTGGGGGGTGGGGCTTGGGAGATGCCGCATTAGAAAAGAGCCTGCCACACAAGCATAAGGAAGTAAATTCAAGCCCCCAAGTAGGAGCCAGGCGTGGCAGTGTGCCCCTGCAATCTCAGCACAGGGGAAGGATTGGCTGGAAGGTCCCTGGGGCTTGTTGCCAGGACAGTTTAGCCAAATCGGCAAGCTCCCATTTCATCGAGAGATCCTGTCTCAAAAAATCCAGTGGCACATGATCCAAGAAGACACCTGGTACCCGCCTCTGATAGTCACATTTGCACCTGCACACACATACAGAGAAAAATGTTTTCCAAATTAAGAGGCATAATGAAGTTCTGTTCACGATTACCACTGGGATTAGGGAAGACAAGGAATACTGCAATAGGCAGGAATGCCTGTCTAAAACCAGCAAGAGCTAAAGAGAGCAAGTCCAGAAGGCGTACACTATGACCAGAATACACTGGAATCTAAAGAGCTGAGTAAAGAACCACAGGAAGAAGGAAGATCAACACACATGTTCTTTAGAGAGTGGCTCACCTGCTCAGACGCCAGTCCATGAGCCGAGCCCTCCAAGTCCTCATGGACACGGTCCAGCAGCCAGAGCAGGAACTCCAGGGCATCGTGCTGGGAATTGCCTTGGAACTGGGAGCCATACTTGGAAACGGCATTCTGAAAGGAAACAAAGACAAAAGTCACCTTGGGCCTTGACACAAACGAAGGAAGGTCTGTAAACACCAAGCTATCAAGTGGTCGTCATGCAGCCTTGACCTGAAATAACAACTTGGAAACAACATAGGTAGAAATATTCTTCCCCACCCCCAGCTAGCAAATCAGTCCTCTGAAAAGGCAGCTCCAGACCTTGAAGATCCATGAGGCTGTCTCTATAATATTGTGTGTGTGTTTGTGTGTGTGTGTGTGTGTGTGTATGTGCTTGTGCGCACGTACATGCATGCAAGGGCTAGAGATCTAAACTCAGTTCTTGCATTCACATGCCAAGCACTTTATTAAGCCATCTCTCCCGGCTCTTTGCTAAATACTTTCATAATGTCGATTGACCATCTATCTTCCCTGAAGCCCTTGTCCTCTGATCATGGGGACACCATGCACCACTGACCTTCCTCCATAATTGTACTTCCACACTCACAGGTCACAAGAAAACTCCCTTCTCACTCTACTCTCCTGAGCTGACAGCATTAATTCTCTAGGCTTCCCCTCTCTTTGCTAAGACAGCAAAACTGACTTCCTGAAATGCACATGTGTGTAGCTTCCTCACCAACATACCAGCTGTAAAATACACACGTGTGTAGCTCCCTTACCAACATGCCAGCTGTAAAATACACGTGTGTAGCTCCCTCATCAGCATGCCAACTGTAAAATACACATGTGTGTAGTTCCCTCACCAACATGCCAGCTATAAAATACACACATGTGTAGATCCCTCACCAACATGCCAGCTGTAAAATACACACGTGTGTAGTTCCCTCTCCAATATGCCAGCTATAAAATACACACATGTGTAGATCCCTCACCAACATGTCAGCTGTAAAATTCACAAGTATGTAGCTCTCTCACCAGCATGCTGGCTATAAAATACACACGTGTGTAGCTCCCTCACCAACATGCCGGCTGTAGGGCTTCACTCTGATCACTTCAGCTGGAGTCTTCCCCTGAACTTCCCTGTAGCTGAACCACCCACATGGGTAGGGCTGCCTGACTTAGCAAACAAAACTGAAAGCATATTGGCTGGCACTGTGGGTTCAGTGGTAGCATGCTTGCCGAGAATACACAAAGTCCTGGGTTCAATCTCCACAACTGCCGAAGGAAGAGGAGGAGGAAGAAAAGGAAGGAGGCACTGTACTAAAACCTTACTCATTGTTTATCTGCAGACATTATTAACAGGGTGTTCCTACCCTACCCTTAAGCCACTCACAAAGCTGCCTCTCAGTACTGACCTTCCTTTCTGTTGTGCAGCCAGCTCCTCAACTCTGAAAACTCTCTAAACAGTCCTTTCTCTCAGCATTGAGCCACTGGATTTGCCTGCCCCCACACACACAAATGCTTCTGCCTCTCCCCTACAATGAAGTAGGACAGATCTTCTCATCTAGGTGAGCAGAAATAGTCAGAACTCAACACTGTAGGATGATAGGCCCCCATCTCTGTAGGGACCATAGCCCTTCCCCACTAGTCCATGGGTTCTTAAGAGACCAATCTTCCTGCAGCACAGCTACTGTAGCAAACCCTTCCTTAGCCTACAAAGTAGCTCAAACTCCTTCATTGTTCTCATCCTAAGCTCACATCTTTCTCTAGTCTCTCTCTCTTCTCTCCTTCCTCACTACCACCAAGATCTCCTATAGCCCTGTAGTCCAGACCTCAAACTACGTAGTCAAGGATGACCTTGAACTTCTGACCTTCCTGTTTCTGCCTCCCTCACACCAAGATTACGGACACATGCCACCAAGTCTACTACCTCGCTGTTTCAAAGCCCCCAGTAAGCAAGCCACTTAGGTGCCCTAAACTTTCTGGTGTCTATGGTCTAGACCAGCACTCTTGTCTAGCCTCTCACAGGAGTTCTGTCCCCTTCAGGTCATTGTGAATTCTCTTCCTCTTAGCCTGGCTATATCATAATCAAAGCCTCACAAAGAATTTGACAACTTCAAGAAGACAGGTAAGATGGAATCCTAACAACTAAACTGTGTAGGGCAGAAGATCTGGCTTAGGGCAGAAGATCTGGCTCAGTGGATAAATGCACTTACTGCCAATCACAGCTGGAACTCAGTCCCCAAGGCCTGTGGTGGATGAAGAGAACTTGCAAGTTGTCTTTTAACCTTCATACAAGTTCTGTGGCAGGCTGGCACTCACAGGCATGTGTGTGCATACACACACACACACACACACAATTAATGATAAGTAAAAAATCAAATTTAAAACAGTAAAGTCTCTATGTATGTGCACAGTAATTCCACTTTGTAGACCGTTACTCAGAGAGATAAGAGACACGAGCAAGGATATTTCTATGAACCAAAAGTATCCATCAGAAAGCTAGTTGTGGAGCCTCACATTTGTACCCAGGACCATGAAAGGCTAAGGCAGTAAGATCTTAAATTCCAGGCCAGCTTAGGCTATACAACAAGACCTTTTCCCCAAGAAACCAAGGGTTGGGGTGTGGCTCAATATGGAAAGTTTGCCTAGCCTGTGAAAGACCCAAGGTTGGATCCCCCGCACCACAAGACAGCACAGGAGCGAATACACAAAAGATGAGAATGGCATTTGGTATGTCTATCCTGCAGCACAGCACAGCTTGGTCTGCTGTGTGAGTGTGTGTGTGTGTGTGTGTGTGTGTGTGTGTGTGTGTGTGTGTATGCGCGCGCACGTGCGCACGCGAGTATGTATGTAAGAGGGTGAGTGTGTGTGTAAGACTGTTAGTGTATGTAAGAGAGTGCGTGTGAGTGTATGATAGTATATATGAGAATGAGTGTGTGTGTGCGTGTGAGTGTGAGTGTGTGAGAGAGTTGTGTTCTCTCCCAAACACTGGTGATTTTCAACATTTCGTCTAGTTATTTAATGGTTCCAGCCAGATTTTTTTCTGCCCAATAGTTTTTACTGTTTCCATTTCTCCTTCTACTGTTTTGTCCATAACTTTCAAAACAAAAATGAAGGGACTGGGGATACAGCTCAGTATTTAGTAAGATGCTTCTTAGTGTGTGAGGGTCCCTAAGTTCAATCTTTAGCACCACAGGAGGGGAAAAAAAAAAGAATGAATCTTTGTTTCAAGAAAGAGACGCCTCTACAGGAACATCAGAAGTTCAAGGTCATCCTTGTCTACTTAGTGAGCTGGATGCCAGACTGAGATATTTGAGACCTCCCTCCAGCAAATCAGTAAAAGACAGAAAACTTAAAAAGTTAAAATAAATAAAAGAAAATGTCTCTAGTGCATGGTTGTATATCTAAATTTGATTTAAAGCACAAAGTATATCTAAATTTGATTTTAAGCTAAGAGAAATTCCAGATGGCTGAAACCCTTAGTACAACCATAGAAAAACTAGAATGCCACAAAATAGAAGACATATCAAAAAGTCTGAGGGATCTGGGTGTGGTGGTGCATGCCTGTGGTCCCAGAATGCAGGAGACTGAGACAGGAGAACCCTGAGTTCCAGACCAGCCAAGGCTGCACAATAAGACTGTTTTAAAAAAAAAATATTTTTACAAAAAGACATAGCATAAACAAATCTAAAGGTTCTAGCATTGGAGTAGGAGAAAAAGAAACAATTTGTATAAAACACTTGTAGAGAATACTGAGAATACAGGGGAGCAGACATAACATTAACAACAAAGCCGAATGCATACACAAACAGTAGAAGAAACTAGACAAGAAACACGGGAAGTACTTCCACATCACTCCTAACTGAAGACTAAAAGAAAAGCCGGTTTTTCCATCAAGTAAGTCAGGTCCATTACCAAGTCTGCTCACAGTAAGGGTAATGAGGTGCTTGAGATTTGGGACTGCAAAAAGAATTGACATTATGTGCTCTCACCTCAAAAGGGGGTTAAGTACCTGATGTTGGTGATTATGTAATTATTCTGCGTTAACCATCTTACCCTATGTACACACCTCAGAGCATCGTGCTATGCACTATAGACACAGAGTTTTTCTTGCCAATTGTTAAGTCTCATAAAACCTGGGCAAGTGGGCTCATGAGACAAGAACACCCATCTCCTCTCAGAGATTTCTTAAATGTGTATATGCAACCTGACATTATTGTTTGGAAAGAAATAATCGATGAGGGTTGTAAATAATAAAAAAAGAACAATAATCAAACCCAGTGGAGTTGATCTAGGAAGAAAAAAATAAAGGTACTGGGTCTAGTGGCACACACCTTTAATCCCAGCACCCAGGAGGCAGAGGCAAGACTGTTTCTGTGAGTTCAAGGCCAACCACAGCTACATAATGAGGTCCTGTCTTAAAAACTAAAGAAAAATGGAAGGGAGGGAGGGAGGGCACACATTTAAGATAGTATCTGCACTAATTCAGCACTTGAAATGGATGCACCTCCCTACATAACTTACACCTCCAGAAAGTCATTAAAACAGTTGTTCCTTTTGTTTTGAAAACATGATTCCACTCATGGAATTAGATATTTGGAAATAATCAGAGCTGAGAACAATGACTTAAATACAGGGAAACTGGGGCTGGAGATGGCTCAGTTATTAAGAGCATTGATTGTCTTCCAGAACTCAGGTTTGATTTCCAGAACCTATATAATAGCTCACAACCATCTGTAACTCCATTCTCAGGGATCCAAGGCCCTCTTGGGTGCCATGTGGCACACAGACATACATGTACCCATTTACATAAAAGGAAAGAAATCTAATTTTTAAATAAGATAAGTATTTTATTTTAAATAAAATAAAAAATAGGCATTTTCACTACAGTGTGCTCACTGTAAAACGCAATAGAGCAACAGTGTCTCCAGAAAGGACTGGCCCATCTGATGATATATTCAATTATTAAAAGTCAAGTTCTAAACATTATTCTAATGCCAAATGTAATAATACTTACATTATTAAAAAGAAAGAAACAATACAGCAGGGTGTAGAGGGGTAAGCACCTAGCACTTGGTTGCAGAGTCAGGTAGATCAGTTCAAGGCCAGCCTGGCCTACGTGGCAAGTTCCAGGTTAGCTAGTCCACGTAGCCCTAGCTTAAAAACAAACAAGAAGAATGCAGAACTAGAATTTCTTTATTGGGGTGAGGGAGGGGTGTTGTTTTGAGTTTTGTTTTATTTTTTTGTTTTTTTGTTTGTTTTCTTTGTTTTAAAACAGGGTTTCTCTGTGTAACATTCCTGGTTGTCCTAGAACTCACTTTGTAGACCAGGTGGGCATTGAACTCACAAAGATTCACCTGCTTCTGCCTCCTAAATGCTGGGATTAAAGGCATGCAAGCAGCACTGCCCAGCCAGAACTAGAATTTCTGATTGTTTACAACATAGCAGTAAGTTTACAATCGTTTATATTATAATGATTCTGAGGAGTTACAGATTCTTCTTATACTTTCTAATTTTTTGCAATACACATACTTAGCTATATCACTAGAAAATAATTGTAGATGAGAGGAGTTTAAAAGTGTATTTAAGCCGGGCGGTGGTGGCGCACTCCTTTAATCCCAGCACTTGGGAGGCAGAGGCAGGCGGATCTCTGTGAGTTCGAGACCAGCCTGGTCTACAAGAGCTAGTTCCAGCGCAGGCTCCAAAGCCACAGAGAAACCCTGTCTCGAAAAACAAAAAAACAAAATAAAACAAAAAGTGTATTTAATCCATTTTCTGTTGAAACAAAACTTGGTCCTGCTACATGTGGATGTGGGAAACTGGTGACTCTGGGCTCAAGAAGGGAGAATATTGTAAACCCATCCTATTTGTGGGTGTGGGGTCAAGCCCCACATGCTGGGCCCTTCCTGGGTCTGAAGCAAGTTAATCATCTTTAAAAACCATCTCCTTAACAAGATCAAATCTCTAATTCTCCACTCTCCTCCTCAGCTACATGAGCCTTCATGGACGAATTTGTCAAAAGGATTCTGGGTCTTCCTTCCACTCCTGCTCCACACCCCTCTCCTGAGCTGTCATTTTCCTTCCCAGGCCTGGGGTCACTATCTCCCACCTTCCATGTCCTTAGTTGACACTTCATCTTTCATAATCCAACTCAGGGCAAAGGGACCTCACCAGGGAAGGCTGAACAGCTCCTCCATACAACTCATACCCTCTTGCAATAGTGTTCAGAGCACCTTGTATTCTCCTTTCATCTTATCACCAGTTCTAATTGAGGGCCTGCATGACCCGTGTCGACATCCATTTCTCCTCTAGCTCGGATTTGGACCCAGCCTTGGCCCTCGGTCCCAGGATCTGGGTTTGCATTGGCCACTCATCACACAGTCCCTGTTCCCGATAGACTGTCCATGTTCAATAAGCACGTGTTGACTAGGTGAAAGTTTCAATACCTGTAAGAGCCCACCTAGATTTCCATCCCTAATATTTAAAAGTCAGGATTCTAAAACCTGCTCTACCTTCCAAATCTGGTCCCCTGAAAGTCCCAAGGGAACCCCAGATTACAACCCCTTCATTAACAACTTAGTTATCATTCAGTTCCCCCAAGGCACTAGGAGCTCCCAGGGCCTGGGGATTCAGACAAAAGAAAAGAGGAATTCCTGGTGAGTCACTGGCCCTGATTACAAATGTAAGCCTTCTTCCAAGCCACTTGCCACTCTCACTGCTGTAGCAATGGGGTGGGAATGCATCTGGTAAAGGAAAGCTTACTCAAAGATCGCCTCCCTTCCTGCTCTAGGGCTCTCTGCAGGAAGGAAGTGTAAAGAATAAACATTCCCCAGGAACCAGGCCTGTGCTCAGTGCTCTATATATAGTTCACTTAACACAACTACCTTATAATGAAGTAATGGTCATATAGTTCGATTTTACAGACGAAGAAAGATTAATCTGCATACAAATCATAAAGCCCCAGAGACCTTGCTCTTTCTGTGTGTGTGCCCACCAGTGCATTCAAGCGTATATGAGCACCAAACAAGTGTGTTCCTCGTGGATTTTTTTCAGACAGGATCTATCATTGAATCTAGAAGCTCACAAGTCGGCTAGACTGTCTGGCCAGAAAGCCCCAGGGATCCACCTGCTCTGGTCCCCCTAGCGCTGCAACTACAGGCCCACAGGGAAATGGCAGGTCTGCACTGGGTCACTTGACCTTTTTCCTTTTTTACCTGGGTTCTGGAGCCAGAACTCATATCCTCAAAGCCTGCATGACCAAGCGCTCTGCCAAGCACTGAGTCATTGCCCACAGGACCACTATACTACACTACTACCACATTTGAAAAGCAACTGTGGCCTAAAAGTAACACTAAAAACATCGTGTGACTACTGCAACAAGGTGCTTCTTCAGGAATGGAGGTGGGAGAGGAAGGCAGTGGCTAGCTAGCATCCTTGCCTGTGACACAACAAAGGCTGCTTTCTTGGGCTGAAACTCAAGATGTTTATGGAACGAACACTGACAGTCATGCTTGCCCTCGCCTCAATAACAATCACTATTCCTTGGGATGCTTCTGCTCTCTATCCAGAGCTGCGGTTTTACAGCAGGAAGCAAGCCCTGTGCATCAATTATCAGGAACACTTTCATCCGACTTTTGTACTTTAACCCTTTCTCATGTCCTCACAGCATCCCCAGCTGTAATATTGCAGATAACAAATGTTCACATACTGTCAGGATTTAATACGAATTAAATTAAGGGACGCCATCTCTAAATTAGAAATCTCGCTGACTCCCTCCCCCGACTTGTCACAATACCTGACCCACTGGTTCTCGGCAGCTATCGGGCTTATGTAACCCAAAGCCACGCTGTCCAAGGTCATACATGGTCTGAAGACCCTCGCCTGCCTTCAACACGCATCACCCTCAGGCCTATGCCCTTTCTACTTACTGATCACTCTGCCTGGATTTTTTCTATATCTTGGCCTGGCTGTGTCCTTCTCAACATTGTTCTCCACGCCTGTATCACCTCCTTCCCCAAACCTTGGCCTTCAAAACTTCCCACTCAGCACCCCTCCAGATCCGAAGCTCTAACTCACCAGGTCCCGCAGATCCGCACTCCTTCAACAACTGTTTGTTAAACACAAAACTGCTGGATAAACTTAAGGCTGCCAGCTCTCTCCACCCCAGCTCAAAATACCAGGGAGAAACTAATCCTAAAAGAAAGCATTTGCAAGTGACAATGTAACATGTCGCCTCAAAACAAAGGCGATAACCGGTGGTTGGACTAGCTAAGAGGTATCTACAGAGGGCCCCCAACCCCCAAACCGCCAGGGAACCGGGCTCGGCTTGATGGTTCACACGCTTTTCAGGAACCGAAACCAGAAGGATCGGTGGAGGCTGCGGACCGCCGGCGCTGCGCTGCCTACCTTGAACTCAGCGGAAAGTTGGGGCGTGTATTCGCGCGTCCAGAGCGCGCGCACCAGCGCCGCCAGCTGCTCGGTGACCTCGGCGCGGCCCGGCGCCGCCCGGTAGCGCCCCAGAGCTAGGAACTCGGCCAGGAGGTCGGTGTTGCTGAGGCACTGCACCACGGCGTTCATGAAACAGGTGTTGCCGTGGTTCTTCAAGCCCTGCGCGCCGGGCGGCCGCGCCCCGTCACCCGCAGACAGCTGGGGCTGGGGTCCCGGAGGATGATCCGGCCCTGGGCTCCCGGGAGCGGCCGGTGCCGGGCCCGGGGCGCAGGCGAAGCCCCCGTCTCCATCGCCATCGTAGGGGCCGGACTGGGCCGGGGGCCGGGACCGGGATGGCGAGTCCCCTGAGCGGGAGTGGCTGCCCAGAGCTAGCAGGAAGCGGCTGAGCAGGCGGCGCAGGGAACGCGGGCGACGGGGCCGGGGCGCAGGCGGCCCCTCTCCCAGTGCGTCCCCGACTCCAGGATCCATGCTGGCCGAGCACGGTGGTCCGGGAGCACAGCCCCCAGGGTCCGAAGCGGACCGGCAATTCCCGGACCCTCACCGCCTCTGAGAGGCGTGGGACGCCGGCTACCTGAGAGCCAGGTGTACGGGCACCGGGCGAGGGCGGAGCCAGGGGCGGGGCCGTCCCGCCGCCGCCCCGCCCCGCCCCGCGCGGGAATCCGGCCCTGGGGCAGCGCCCGCCGCTGGGCTCCCGCCCCCGCGGCCCCGGCTGGGAAAGCAATCCTCTGGAGCCCGCCTAGTGGACTTGCCCGCCCTTCCTTCCCGCCTAAGAACAGGCCTTTCCCCTCTGTTCGCCTTCTCGGCCCATCCCTAAGCTGCGGAGACAATCTGGGGATGGAAAGCAAAGCCCAGGCTCCGGTTAAGTTTTTCTGGTCGTGGGAGCCAGGTGAAGACGACGAAAAATGACCGGCGAGCGGTGTCCCTAGGGACTCAGGTTTGCCGAGAGGAGCGCGCTGGCAATTGTGCCGGTGGGGAGCACAGGTTCAGGTGTGTGCGGTCAGGTGGCGCCACTTCCTTTGCAGGCTTTGCCGGCTCCCGTCTCTGCACTAGAACTGGAAGTACTAGTGGGTTAAGGGTTTGTTTTTCTTTTTCTTGTTGCTGTTGTTTGTTTTTTCACACTCGGATACAGTCATTTTCCAAAAACTTGGGAGACTTGATCGTCCTGGTTTTCATCGGAGAAGGGAGCTCGGAGACGTTAAGGCAACGAACTGAGAGAAACCAGAACTCGACCCCCGCTGGGTGCACAGCCTAGTTCAAGCCCTTTACTACCCCAGAATTTGCTCTGGCTGCAAGTTTGCCGGTTCTCAGGCGCGCCCCCTACTCGGTTGCTGTTTCATTCCTCCACGCAAAATCCTGGCGTTATCGTCACCCAATCAGAATTAGTTTGGCCTTGCCCCGCCCTTTATTCCCCGGTAACCCTGGAGGCCTTGGCTCCTTTTATCCTATAACTGTCAAGTTTATAATTAATCAGGCAAGGTCTTGCAAAATGAATTTCTCATCAGTTTCTAGCTCAAAAAGAGATCAGCAGCTTTCTGGAGTCAGTATTACTTCAGTACCCAGAAATGTGACTTGCTATTTAATCATCATTTATTAAATATCCTCCTCGATCTTTCACATAGGATTGCAGTAGTTACCCGGTGTCAAAAAAGCTGCACAAGTTAAGGATAAAGAATAGCCTGTAGTGTCTGAGACTCGAAGTGTAAAAGGTCACCATTTACCCCCTCAAAGAGATACCCACGTGGTTGATTAATTCATAAGGCTCATTTCATCACCCTGCCAATGGTAAGTATTGAAGGTGTCGTGTTCTTGGCCGGCACTAATGAGTCATCTCCAGAATTTCACCTTTGAGACCATTCCAAGATCCTCAGTAACACACGGGGATTTATTGGGGGGGGGGGTTGTTTGGTAACAGGGGTTTTGTTTTGGCTTGGGGATTGGTGAGATAGAGTCTGTCTCAACTTGTGTTGCTCAGGTTGGTCTGGCACACTCAGTCTTTCAACCTTAGCCTCCCGAGTGCCGGAATCCCGGGTGTGTGCCTTCACACTTGGCTAACACCACTTAGGAGGCATTTGGTGTTTAACTCTGTCGGGAATGCCGCTGATGCATTACCAGTTCAGCTCCCTCAAGTCTCACAATAAAGTTCTGAGTGGAAATGTATTCTTACTTGGCCAGAAAACTGAAGCTAAAATTGCTTTATGAGCTCGTTCGTTGTATAGGCTAATTTTGATAGTTAATCTGATCACATTAAGAAATCACGTAGGAGGACCTTTGGGATGGTAGAGCTACCAAGCCTGGGGACCTGAGTTTGATCTCTGAACCACGTGATGGAAAGAACTGGCCACCCAGATGGTCCACTGGCTCTATATATGTGCTGTAGCATGGGCATATGCACACACACAGTAAATAAACAAGGAAATATAATTTTTAAAGATCACCTAGGGGATTGAAGGGTGCCTCTGGGTGAGACTGCAAGGGTGGTTCTTGAGAGAATTAAGTTGGTAAAGACTCATTCTAAATATAACTGCTACCATCACATGGATCAGGGGCCTGGAGTAAATAAAGGGGGTGAGCACTGCCATCCTCTCTACTTCCTGCCTGGGGTGATGGGCATCAGTAAGCTTCACTGTGAGGTTCCGCTCAAGTGCCAGCCTGGGGCAAAGCCAGCGTGGATCAAACCACGTGAAACACTGTGCCAGATTAAATCATTCTTTATGTTGTTTCTCTCGGGTATGTGGACAGCTATATGAAAGTAACTAATACACCTGCCCAAAAATGTGGGTTCAAAAACCTAGCCGCTCACACTGAACTGATAATTTAAAGGGTAAGTTTGAGCTAGGGAGATAGCCCAGTGAAGCCACACTTACCTAGCCATGCCTGGGGCCCTAGTCCCATCCCCATGACCACACACACTGATTTTATTTTTATAAGAAAATAGCATCCCTCCCTGGGGACAGATCAGAAGGAATGCCTGTGGATTTGGGGAGACATAAAAAAGAGATTATGGCCAGAAGACAGCACCTTCAAATTTATTAATAATTAAAAACTCAAAAAATTATATTCTGGACAAATTTTTTCTATAACAGTTCAGTTTCAACGTACAATGTAAGATTGTAAATTATTGTATAAAGGAAAGGAGAAACTTCAAGACAAAGGATTTTGACTCCAGAATGAAAGTAGCCGCAAGAAATCAAGACTGGTGCTGGAGCTGATCCACACTTGGTCTTGGGCAGGACTGTACTCAGTACAGGGTGGAGTCTGGGGAATCCCTCATGCTTCATGAAGCAAATGGGTACTTCCATCTCAAGATGGCTCCGTCTGCACTCACACTGATGATATACTGGTTTCCTGGACTTACCCGGATGCGCATGATGTTGCCACTGTGTCCCACCCCGACGTGAGTCACTTCACCCTCATTATAATCCCAAACTTTGACCAGATGGTCATGTCCACCTGAAAGACAGTTACATGACATGGTTGACATAGAATAGTGAAACAGCCCCGACCTCACATAACTGCCTCATTTTCAATACATTCCCCATATGATACAACTTGAAGAAAGAAAAATCCATTATTATATAAAGCTTTTTCTTGACCTAAAAAAAAATGTTTGTATGTTGTAGTAAATTTAGAATGGAAAGGAAAATGCCACTCAGAATTAACTACTAACCATACCCTAATTGTTGGTCCTTCCACTCTTTTCTCCACAAATGCAGAGGTGTACACGCACACCTGTGTATGTATTAGCATCCCACTGTGTCTGGTTTAATATCTTTTTCTAAGTCAGTGTGTTTATGGAACTTTGATTTATTTGAAGCACTTATTAATGTCCTGAAGAATCAAAGAGCCTGGCAGGAAATTGTATTAATGCTGATCTAGTGGCCATGTCCTGTGGTAAATGCCCAAAAAAACATTAACTGGTTCATTCACAAGAAGGAGTTGAGGCATCACATTCTTCAACAATAACAACAAACAAACAAAAAACTAGTGGCTCATACTTAAATAAAAAAAGACAGCAGAGGAGCTGGGAATGGTGGCCTACCTCGTATCCTAGCGCTCAGGAGTCTGAGGCAGGAGAATCACAAATTTGAGGCCAGTGGGAGCTACATACAGCAAAACCCTATCTCAAAACAAAAACAATAAAAACGACCAAAAATGTAGAGAAAAGCAACTCAAAGGCTCGGGACATTTGAAGGCTCATTTCTACCCCAAAGAACAAACCTCACAAATGTCAAACTCGTTTTTTCTCTTTGCCCTGTACCAATGTCTTCCCTCATTGAAGTGTACTTTTCCAGCCATGGCGGTGGGCTGTTCTGGGCTGAATGTTAACGCTCTACTGGCTCTTCTCACTGACTCTCACCTAAGACTTCCTTGTCCTCTAAAATAAGGAACCCTGGGGTTTTCATACCTTATTTGGGACTGGGACTAACCTGTCACAAAGTGTCCTCCTTCCTGAGTGATGTCCATACCATTGATCGACCCAGACAAGGAACCTTCCAACTCTCTGATTACTGACCCATCAAATACTTCCCAGTAAGCAATCTGGAATACAGGAGAAGGGCATCAGACAGAAGTCGGTGCAGAGGAATCATCCACACACATGCTCACAAAAGATGCTTCCACTTTATATAGAAGGTAGCAAAAATACACCCTGGGAGGGGATAAGTTGGAATTATAAATAGGCCATGGCAAGGGGGTGGAGAAACCATTTTATTATTTTTAGTATTGGTTTTGAAATTTTCATGCTATTTAAAGAGATGTTGATATGCCATAAACCT
The DNA here is from genome assembly GCA_028555095.1 of Dicrostonyx torquatus. Lineage (NCBI taxonomy): Eukaryota > Metazoa > Chordata > Mammalia > Rodentia > Cricetidae > Dicrostonyx > Dicrostonyx torquatus. Next base: position 3,576,572 of record JAQHUG010000025.1, on the reverse strand, counting down.
GGATAGTGACAGAAAGAGATTTTTTGATAAGGCGAAGCAGATTGAGTCTGCTGCAACATGTAAAATAAAGATGAGAAGTACCATTGGGGAAATCTGGTTCTGCGCTCTGAGGATGAGGGCCAAACTGCAGGCCTGGTGGGAGGGAAAGTTCTTTCTGGCAGGGTTTGGGGGACGGGGCTTTGTGCCAGTCCAACTGGACCCTATCTCATCTTTATCCATCACTGGACCCTAACTTGCCTTTCTGGCCTAAAGCAACAATATATTCCATAGGGTGGGATTTAAAGAAACTGAACACCTAACCTTGTTCTCTGCCTGGAAATGGGACACCAAGCTGGGAGAGACAGATGCAGAGAAGGGGAATCAGTCCTCTGGACTGTCAATGTAGGGCCATAGTATCACCCGTGGGGGTCAGCATGCAAACATGCCCTAGTACCTATGTGAGATGACACACTAACTACATATAACCTATGCACACCCTCTATCTGTATACTTTAATAAATTGTTCAGGAAGGATGCAATCCAGCCACCCCTCACCCCACTTCAAGCATTTGCAGGCATTCACAGCTGATTGAATCTGCAGACACGAGACTCTGGACGGTGGAGGGCCATCTGTGCTTACCTTCCTGTCTGTGCCACTGGTGATGATCTGGAATTCCTCGGGATGATAGCAAACACATTGGAATAGGGTGTTGGCTAGGATCATCTGATTCCTCCTAAGTCGCCTGGAAAGTAGATTCAAACACTCTGGAACTTGACTTTCCCTCCCCTAGAGAACATTTTTATTATGCGTCGTGCAGTTGGGCAAGCTTGGATGGGGTTGGTTTTTCTTAGACTTCTCATGCTGCTCACACGGTAGCACCTGGCTTGGTTTTGTTTTTGTCAAAAACAGACACTGGGGGACTGGAGCTTCAGTTTAAGAGCATGTGCTGCTCTTTGCAAAGGACCTGAGTTTGGTTCCTAGAACTGGCAACAGGCCACTCACAACTGCCTATAGATCTAGCTCCAGGAAATCTGATGCCCTCTTTTGGCTTCACATGTATACACACATATCTTTTTTAAAAAAGAAAATTTTAAAGTGGACTTTTGGCTATTCTGTTCTGTTCTTAACGTCTCCTCCCACCACAAGCGTCAGCAAGAGTTGGAAGACAAGGGCAAAGGATGGTATCCTCGTCTAGAGACAGAGCATGAAACTAGTGAGACCGTAAGTTCCAGGGAGTAGAAGATGCTGAATTCAGAGCCACACTACCACCTGTCACAGTAATCTGGATTCTCAAGGCCACCGTTGGAGCCAAGTGGCACCCCTGTAAGCTAAGCGGCGAAGTGTGGGGAAAGACTGTTCTAATGGCTATTACTGGGCCCACCCCTAAGGTTCTGGAGTCAGAAGGTTGTGATGGAGGTGCAGAGATCTGTATGTGTTTGAAACCGGCCTTCCCACTGATGGTTATGTGCACACAAGTTTGAGAACCTCTTGCCTTAGACCCCGTAGAGAAGCTTAGGCTACTTCAGACTTTGGTGGATTCAGGAATATGCATAGGCTTTCTGGCTTAACATCCCTGATCTGAAAAGTGGAAGTGGAAAATCTGAAACTTTTGTCAGTACTAACATGATACAAAAAGAAATGTAAAGGTTGTGGGTTTTAGGGGGTTTGGGGCCTTAATATTAGGGATGCTAAGCCTGTCCAAGAAGCGTGGCTGTATTGCTTCCTCCGGAGCTGGTACGCCGGTGGCTGTCTCACGGGCCCAGCTTCTGGCTGAAAATGCACCTTCTGCAGGTTCTTCTCATAATGGAAGCTATCATACACAGGGTTTGAGCAGAGGATTTGGCACAAATTAAATATGCTTGCTGCACAAAAGGAAGGTGTTAAAGATGTGAAGCAGTCACAAGCCGCCACTAAAATAAACTCAGATACCCTTTCTCAGTACCCAGTTTCCCAGTGGGAAAGTCATGTGTCCATGGGTCTAGGCCTTGGCCCAGCAACACCACATGAGAACTTATTAGACATGCGGAAACACAGGTGTCTTCTAAATCTATTCAATGGAAAGCTGTCTACATAGCTAGGCATGGTGGCACACGCCTTTAATCCCAGCACTTGGGAGGCTCAGAAGCAGGTGGATCTCTGAGTTCGAGGCCAGCCTGGTCTAAAAAACAAATTCCAGGACACAGAGAAACCCTGTCTCAAAAAACAAACAACAACAGAAAGAAAAAAAAACAACCAAGAAAAGCATATAAACAAGATCTCACAGTGACTGGAGATCCGAGTAGGGAGTCAGACCTACCTAGAAAATAAGAGCTCACTGTGCTTTGGGATTTTGTTTTGTTTTGCTTTGCTCATGCATGCGTGCATGTGTGTGTGTGTGTGTGCGCGTGTGCGCGCGCAGGTGTGCATGCATGTGTGTGACTGTGCGGGTAGAGGCCAGAAGTTGACATTGGTTGTCTTCCTCAGCCACCCTCCACCTGATGCTTTTTTGAGATGGGCTCTCTCTCTCTCTCTCTAACCTAGAGCTGACTGGTTCAGCTAGAGCAAACTCTCGGGATCCTCTGTCTCTACCTCCCAAGTGCTGAGATCACAGGCATGCACCACCATGCCTAGCTTTTATGTGGGTTCTGGGGATTTGAAACTGGGTCCTTATGCTTACACTCCACCAGCTAGACTGTATCCACAGCCCTGCTTTGCACTTTTTAGTGGATTAGTTTAAAGTGTTCTACTTTGCTGTCAGTCCTCACTCCCCTCTCTCTATGTGGGAACACCAGCTGGGCATGGTGACACGTGCCTTTACCCACAGCGACTTGAGAGGCTGACATGGAAGGATCTCTTGAGCCTAAGGATTCAAGACCAGCGTGGACATCACAATGGTACTCCATCTCAAAAGAGGAGGGACGTAGTCTTTGACCAACTCTACCTCCTTTTTCCCTCTGTACTTAATTCAAACTCTTTAGACAATTATTCAAATGCCATGTATCCCCAGAGTGATAGAAGGGTGATGTGTCGAAGGATTGGGGTGGGGTTAGGGTGAAGGTTTGATTCCAAAATAAAAACAGAGAAAAATTCCCAACAGCCAAAAAAAAATTTAAAAATCATCTTTGACAGTTCTCTGAATGCTCCTTTGATGAAGTTCACATGTTTTGGCCTACACCACTAGGCATTGCCATCTTCTATGGGTCTGTGGTTTACTCATAGTGTAAGCAGTCCCTGGAATGTGGTCAAATGAGGGGATGTCTCTCCCTCTCAGGGCAGGCTCATGACCTAGCAAGATGACATGAGGAATTGCCTGCCCTATAACTTTCCTTGTTAATTCAACATTTAGGTTGAATGGATTTGCATTAGATCACGCTTCACTGTCTGCCCAGTGAAAACTTCTGCTATTTGGTTCTTCCTGGAGACCATATTTCCCCCACTGGCATCTATAACCCTTGGACAGCCAGGGAGTCCAAGGCCTTCTAAGAAGGTTTTATTAGGGATGGTTAATCTTGATCGTTGACATGACTGGATTAGAATCACCTAGGAGATACACATTCTGGCATGTCTGTGAGAATGTTTCCAGAGAGGGTCAACTGAGTAGGAAGGCCCACCCTGGATGCACACTATTCCATGAGCTGGGATCCTGAACTATCTAAAAAGCTATGACCCAGTGGTTAAGAGCACTGGCTGCTCTTTCAGATAACCAGGGGACCAAGGTTCAGTTCCTAGAACCCATATGGTGGCTCACAACTGTCTGTAATTCCAACTGCAGGAAATGCGGTGCCCTCTTCTGGTCTTTGCAATCACCAGGCATACATGTGGCACATAGACATACATGCAGCCAAAACAGCCATAGGTGTAATATAAAAATAGAAAATCGGACAGTGGTGGCTCACTCCTTTAATCCCAGCACTCCAAAGGGAGAGACAGGCAGATCTCTGTGAGTTCAAGGCCAGCCTGGTCTACAGAGCAATTTCCAGAACAGGTTGCAAAGCTAGGGAAACCCTGTCTTAAAAGCCAAATAAATAAATAAAAATACAATCCCCCTCCACAAACCTTTACAGGAGAAAGCAAGTCGCAAACCACATGCATTTCAGACACAATATGCCCAGTCACCTCACACCCTGCTGTTATGCCTCCCCACCACAATGGACAGTATTCTCAAACTATGAGCCAAAACAAACCCTTTACTTCCCAACTCCTTAAGTTGCTTTTGTTAAAGGAAGTAAACTAATACAGTCCTCTGGGATCTTTGCTGTGCTCAGCAGCATGCTGGGATCTTTGTAAGTACTGTGTTAGCCTTCGTATCCATCCCAGGTACCTACACAAGATCCCAAATGATGCATGTCCCATCGGTGCTGGCAGTGACGCACTCCTCATTGTTCTTCTTCACCCTGATACAGGACACAGAAGACTTGTGCTCCTTTAGCGCCTCCTCCAACTTCTGGGTCTGGCAGCCTATCTGCCACACCCTTACCTGTGGGCCCCAAGGCACAGGCTAGCAACGCAAACCCGGGACTTTGGAGGGATCGAGGAAGGCCCAGGGAGTGTTTCCCTCTCTGCTGGGTGTGACTGTTTAATTCCCTCTTCCCATCTCAGCCAGGCAGGGTGGGAACGCAACACTTTGGGGCAGGGGTGTGTACAAGATGTGACCGTCATCCCGCCAGGTGTGGATGGCGCTGCTACCAATCTCAGACCCGCTTCTACTTTCAGATGGAGAAAATGATCAGGCTCCCACTACAAGAATCAATATTGTAAGGGCTCCTGCTAAGCGCAGAGAAAGAACCTGTCTCCTCGCTTCTGCTGAGCATTGCTCTCAAATTTCTCATGCCATCAGGAAAGCTCCTGTTCCCCAAATCCATATTTAAACTTTCACATCAGCTGTTCAGTTTTAGTCATTGGAAACAAATGATATTCAGCCTCAGAGAATCTAATCATCATTGTCTTTTATATATGGGGACGGAGACCCACTATATAGCCCACCCTGCTCCTTTGATTTGGGGTAAGTTCCTGAACAGTGGTAGGTGTGTCCCACTGAACTGGAGTCCAATATCCACTTTCTATGGTAGTATTTTCCAGTGCCTGCTTATTCTCCTGAAATGAAATTTATAAGTAATACAATTGCCTACACACATAATTTTAAAATTTAGGAATATATATGTATATATGTATACACATATAACAACAATTACTGGGAAAAGAGGCCATGAATTTGAAAAAGTGAAAGGAGGCAGATCTGGGAGGGTTTTTGAGGGAAGAAAGGAAAGGGGGTGATGATGTAATTATATTAATCTCAAAATGAAAACATTTTATAAAATCAGTACAGAGGCTGGGTATGGTGGTGCACACCTTTAATTCCTGAACTCAGGAGGCAAAAGCAGGCAGGTCTCTGCGTTTGAGGCCAGTCTGATCTACAGAGAGAGTTTCAGGACAGCCAGGGCTATACAAAGAAGCCATGTCTCAAAAAATGGGGAAAAAGTTAAAATTTAAAAAAATTAAAAGTCTGGAAAGTATATGAGGGGGATCTACCATGGCTGAATGTGGAGGAGCAAGAGTTGAGGGAGGGGCTTGGAAAGTCTAACCAGCAGGCCAAACACAATGCAAGTGTAAATAAAGTATGGTTTCTTTCTCCCAAAGGGCACTCAGGTGCCTGTAACTCACATGGTCTGGACAGGTTTGGCCATCAGCAAGACAAAAGCTCCTGACATGTGAGGGAACAAGTGAGAATGTGGAGATGGGGACAGGAGCGAGCGTGGTGGAAGTGGTGAGGGAGGAGACCATGCCAGCAGGAGGCTTCCGGGGCACAGAGCAGACATGGGCTGGTCAGGTAGCAGGGCCCTGATGGCAAATGATCACACACATTTTACAGAGAGGAATATGTTTTTTTTTCTTAAGAGTATTGCTATTTTCAGTATACTTCAGGGCTCCGAGGCACAGAGAGGTCACAGCTGCATCACATGTTGGAAGAGGGGACATTTTAGCCCAGCCATTCACCTCACTTGCCCAGATTCTTCCAAGGGTTTCCCCAAGATGCTGGGTCTTTTCTCTAAAAAACCTCTTCCTATGATAGCTGAGAAGAGAAAGGAGGAGGGCACCCCGTACTTATACGAAAACAAGACTTTGGGATTCAAAAGGGGAAAAAGTGTAGACAAAAACAAGGCTTAGGGATTCAAAAGAAAAAAAATGGGGGCATAGAAAGAGAGACCCCAAATAAACCTGAGAATAAAATGTTTTTAGGATCTTCAAAATAATTCGAAGAAAAAGTTGAATGTAGCAACGTTAAAACAATAGCCAAAGCTGGTGTGGTGTCACACATCTTTAATCCCAGCATTTGGGAGGTAGAGTCAGGTGGATCTCTGTGAATTCAAGGCCGTTCTAGTTTACATTTTGCAACCAGGCCAGCCAGAGGCTACATAGTGAACTCTTGTCTAAAAGTTAAAATTAATAAAAATAATACAGCAAGAAAATTGCCTGTGTTAATGAATTGATTCTATATCACCTGCTTTAGAGGTAAGATGAAGACAACTGATTCAGCTATGGTTCTTGGGGAAAAGAATGAGTCTGTCAAACCGGCAACACATTAACTTGCTTTCCCAGCTTGGTTCCAAGCAGGCTGTTTTCTTGTCTGTATCTTACTCACCCTTTCTGTAAACTGGTAGATTTAATGTCTGTTTAAAGCATTAGAACTTGAATTTATGATGTATTTTATGATCTCGTCAAAATCTTAATTTGACCCTTTCTGAATTCTCGTTGCAGGTACATACTTAAAAGTGAAATGCAGAGGCCGACAAACTGTCTTGGCCGTTAAGAACACTGGCTGCTCTTCCAGGGGACCTGGGCTTGAGTCCCATGAGCCAAACAGCAGTTAGCAATGGCCTGTAACTAACTACAGTCCCAGGGAATCCTATGCCTTCTTCTGGCCTCTTGGGGCACTGCACACACACGGCATACATGTGGAGCACAAATTCCAGTTGGACTTAGTGAATAAAACCTAGAGTCAGCTATCAGGATCAGAGAAGCAGCGCAGCCAGCCACTAGAGAGACCTTTCACCTCTACCAGTGCTCAGACCGAAGCGGTGATCCTGTCTCTGCTGATCCTCAGACTGCTTGCTCAGGCTGCCCTGCTTCTCTGATCTCTCAGCTTTTACCCTCTGATATCTGAGTCTGGGTTTTTATTATTAAGAACCATTAGAATTCCTTCTCCATACATGCATGCAAATGCCCGTACTCATAAAAAAAATAAAATTTCAAACTAAAAAAAGAAAATCAAAATGAAAAATGGATAGCCTCCTTTGAGTTAGTTGCTCTAAGTTAAAGACTTTTCTTTTAAAATGTCATTTAGAAGTGTACCTCCCCTTCTCCTCCGCCACTGATGATCCGTTTGCAGTCACTGGTGGTAGCAATGGCGGTTACTCCAATCCTGTGAGCACTGCTAATGGCGTATATCAGCCGACCTGTTTCTGGAGCAAAGGCTCGGATTTTCCCATCATCCCATGCTGGCATAAGAAGGAGACAAAAGGCACACTGTCAGTATATTTGCCACCTTTCTCTGTGGATTGACAGTCTCCTGACTGTCTCACTTCCAGTGAGAGTGAAAACTGGAAGAAACGGAGAGAGTGGAAGGAGAGGCTAACCTCAGCAAGGACCAGTCCCCTTGCGACCTTTTCTCCAGCCTCCCAAACTGGTCACACCTGGAAAGCAGGAGGGAGAAGTCTGGGGCACTAGAAGTGTATCTCACGGCAGGTGAAGGAGGCCTGTTTGCACTTCACTTTCTTCTTCATCATCATTATCATCATCATCATCATTATTAGGATTTTTTGGTTTGGTTTGGTTTGGTTTTTCCAGATAGGATTTCTCTTTGAAACCCTGGCTGTCCTGGAACTCACTCTGAAGACCAAGTTGGCCTCAAACTCACAGAGAACCTCCTGCCTCTGTTTCCTGACTGCTGGGTTTAAAGGTGTGCTCCACCACTGCCTGTTACCCATGTAATTGTTACCGCACCCAGGATGCATCAGCTCATAATTCCAAATAACCCCTGCCTTCTCATCCACCCATTTTCATTGTTATTTGAGACAGGGTTTCACTGTGTAGCCCAGACTGTTCAAACTTAGTCCTCCTGCCTCAACCTCTCAAGCCCACACCCTGCTTCCCCCACTTTACGTCTGATACTCCTCCCCTGATTCTCACCATCTTGCCACCTCAACCAAAGCTGTCTTGCTCAAGACAGGAACATTGGAGTCACTGTTGGTTCTTGATTCCTTTCTGTTCCAAGCCTATAACTCAACAGTCAGTCTATCAGGAAGTCCGTTCAGCTCCACTGTCACAAACATCTAGCCTCTGACCTCCTCCCCCACCTCTGCTGGCACTACCCCATTCAAGTCTAGCCTCCTCTCTCTTGAGCCCTCTCAGTAGCTTCTCCCCAGGACCCCTGCTTAGAATCAGCCACTTTTTAAAACCCAGTCCCCTTCCCGATCAAGACCTCCGCAAAATTTTCCCCACTATCCTAAAATTAAAATCCAACTTAAAAAAAAATACTGATTTTTTTTTAAAGAATGTGTGTGAGAGTGTGTACATGTCAATGCAGGTGCCCGAGAAGGGCAGAAGAGAACATCAGATCCCCAGGATCTGAATTAATAAATGGTTGGCATGGGTGTTGGGAACTGAACTCTGCAAGACCAGTCAGTATGCGTTCTTCTTCCCTCCAACCCCCAAATCCAGCTCTTTATTCTGCACTCTACCTTGTATGTAGCACCCACCTACCTCTTTGTCTTCCTCTGCTATCATTCTTCCTGAGGCCCCACCCCTCCCGTAACTAATAAGCTCCAGACACACTAACACTCCTGCTATTCCTTAAATACATCAAACGGGTTTCCACCTCAGGGCCTCTGCACTCTCTAGTCCCTCCACCTGGAATACGTTTCCCCAGGTCTGTGTGCGGCTGGCATTTGCTCGTCAACTTTAGTGCTGTCTCTTGAGCTTAGCAATTTTAAATAGGCTGCTCAAGGTAGATCCCATTTCAGCAAAGACATGAGGAAGTCAGAGGGAATGAAGGGACAAGCCACGCAGGGGCTTGGGGTAAGAACATTCTAGGCCGACTGAACAGCTAGAATAAAACCTGCATGCCCAGTGTGTTTGCAGAATAGGGGAGACGCAAGCAGGGCACGGGAGGTGAGCAGGTTGAGAAGAAGAGATAAGAAGTGGGGAGGGCAATAGTGAAGGTTCTACAGGGCCTTGCAGGTGACTGCTGGGGGAAGAGACTTATAAAGCCCCAGCAAATGGTGAGACCTAATTTAACATTTAAAATAGACCTTTGGTTTCTGTGGGGAGGAAAGACTGGTGGGTAAGAGAAGAAGCAGACGGGAGTAATAGGGACTACTGGGGCAATCTAGAAGAGCTGCAGTGGCCAGGACCCGAATGGAGAAGATGACCAGCGATGGACCTATGGCTGTCCTTTGCGATGGAGTCATTTGGAGCACATTGATAAAGGGGTAGGAGAAACAGAGCAGAGGCAAAGATGACTCTAAGATTCCCTTGTCCAAGGACCTGGGCACAATGTAAGTCACTCAGGGGAGAAGACATGGGGGACTGGGGAAGGAGGAAATAGAGCCAAGAAAAGAGAGGATGGGCTCTTAGATCTCTATTTTAATAGCTTCACTCAGATCCACTTGGTTTTTCCCTGGTGTAAACCAATACATTTATTTTTGACCACTAGGGAAATTTGATATAGATTACTCATGATATTAAGAATTTTTGCTTCATAGGAAAATATTTTTAGAGATGTATATGGAAATATTTAAAGGAGGAATAATATGGTATTTATAATTTGGGAGGGGGTGGTTTCTTGAGTCAGGGTATCCTATAGCCCAGACTAGCAACAACTTTGCTATATAACAAGAATGATCTTGAACTCCTAATCCCCCTACCTCTACCTCCCAAATGCCAGAATACTAGGATCTCACCCACCATGTATCTGTCGACTCATGGCATCAATCACTTATGGTAGAACATCAGTTTGGCATAAATTGTATTTTAAATTTTTCTGTTTAGGGACCAGGAAGATGGCTCAGTGGTTAAGGGCACTGGCTGCTCTTCCAGAGGACCTGAGTTCATATTCCAGCTACCTATATGTCTATTACTCCAGTTCCAGGGGATCTAGTGCCCTCTTCTGCCTCTGTGGGCACCAGGCAGGCATGTGGTATGCACAGACATACATGCAGGTAAAACACATATAAACAAACAAACAAATAAGTGATCTTTAAAAAAATCTTTCCCTTTTACCAGCACTTACAAGCTAGAGTCAGGAAGAGCAGGAGCTCAGGGCCATCCTCAGCTACACAGCAAGTTCAAGACCAGTGTGTGTTACTGGAGCCCTCTTAGAACAAGCAAAAAAACAAAACAAAACTTTGTTTACGCACATAGAATTGTATATGCATGAATGTAAAATTAGAAAGAATTTTTTGGGTTGGCCGTGGTGGTACATGCCTCTTAATTCCAACACTTGGGAGGCAGAGGCTGGTGGATCTGTGAGTTCAAAACAAGCCTGGTCTACAGAAAGAATTCCAAAACAGCCAGGGCTACACAAGGAAACCCCGTCTTGGGGGGAAAAATTCTTTGAAGCACATCTTAGTTTGGGTTGGATTTTTCTTTCTTATACAAATGAGTTCTAACCCGCAGTCCTGTGCATACTATGCCTCCAGTCCAGTTCAGCGTCGATTATTCTCTCTACTAAGCAAAGCATCTCTGATAAGTGAAACAGTGTGAGAGGCATGGTTCTTCCTACTTAGGAAACCTCCCGGGTAGACCAGAACTCCAAGGAGAAGCTAGATCCTAAGGGAAGGAGGATAAATGTCAGAAGGCATTCAGACATTAGTAGAGGATGAGAATGCCAAGAATTGAAACCCCAGCTAGACCCTAGATCCAAATTTCCACTGGGAGCAACTATCAAATTTTATGTTGTTTGGTTGCTGGTTTGAGACAGGATCTCATGTAGCACAGGCTGGCCTCTAGAACTCAAGAATAGCCTTAAACTCCTGGTTCTCCTGCCTCCCCCTTGCAGGCATGTGCCACCATGCACATCCCATCACCTGAGATGATGCTCCTGCCATCTCTCATGAAGTCGATGCCATGGCAGGTCATGTTGGGCACGGTGATCCGAAGCAGCTCCCGGTTGGACATTGTGTGCCACACCCTGATGTCTTTCTTGGCACATGTGGCAAATAGCTCAGCAGTACCACTACAAAGAAGTCATTGAGGGACAAGCCGTCAAAGACGTGCAGTGTTCAGTGTGTACTAAATGTGCCTCATAAGGCTGTGGGCAGCATGCCCTTCACATACCGGTTACCTGAGGTTGTGATAGTGTGATTTAGAGGTCTCTTGTGAGGAGAGACACTCAACTGATCCCTCACATCCTCTGTGGAAAATCTTTTGTCATCTTTTTGCTTTTGGAAGAGTCGGTGTAGAGTTGTTTATAAAGAAAAAGTCGACTTGAAATCTTTCTAAATCTTGATAAGTTGGAGGAATGGTCACAGTTCTGTATTTTAAACTACTTTGAGGGGATATGATTGACTCATACAAAAATATCTGCACATGTGAGGTACGGATATGGATTACTCCGAAGGCCCTGTATACACTAGCCAAGTAGCATTTTGTGAGAGAAATATATCCATGGAATATCTTTGTTAAAAGAAGAAATTCCAATGGAGTTGAAAAATCTTATTAAAAGATGGCAATATGGTAAAATTCACATTTGCCCCTTTTTTGTTCAGTTCTGAGAAAATAAGAAATCATGAATGAAAAAAAGTATCTGAGTAATTGGTCAGTTGGACTGGGGAAGGGAACTTTTTGCATGGGATGTAAATTACCAAGATGCCAGATGATTACAGATGACTCCAGTTTTGAAAAGAAAGGGGGCGGCATTAGGGTGAAAAACCATCTTAACCATAAAGTTCTCATTAGTCACCAGGAAGACCAAAGCTAACCACTGAGCTACACACTCCGTAAGCATTTCATCTTAAATTTATTTCAAGAGATGCTAGAATCTCTTCAGTTTTAAGGTTTACTCATTTTAGAATGAATAGGGAAAAAAAAACCTCAAGTAGATCCCATCTACACACTCAGAGTAGAATTCAGAGGTAGCCGAAAAGAACTCCTAAGAGTCATCCTCTGGCCGGGCGGTGGTGGCGCACGCCTTTAATCCCAGCACTTGGGAGGCAGAGGCAGGTGGATCTCTATGAGTTCGAGGCCAGCCTGGTCTACAAGAGCTAGTTCCAGGACAGGAACCAAAGCTACAGAGAAACTTTGTCTCGAAAAAAAACAAAGAAACAAAAAACAAACAACAAAAAAAGAGTATGACCTCCACATACGCACCATGGCACATATGTAACTGCACACACACATACACATACACGAGAGAGAGAAGCATTAAACCCAGAAATTTTTAGGGATTGAGTCCACCAAACTCCTTGGGAAAAGAGTGGAAATTGAACCTAGTAGAAAGTGACCCACTTCCCAATAAAGATTCATTTCAATGGCAAGCTCCAGCTTCTCGCCCCCTCAACCCTTAACAAAAATGGAAGTCCTAAACTGGAAGGACTCAGGGAACCAAAGCTGCAGTTCACTGCATCGGGGACTGAATTCTAACACAGGCTTGCATCTGACCAGCAATGATGTATGTGTCTGCAGTTCAAGCTAAACACAGGAAACTGAGAGCAAAAACTGGCCAACTTCATGGAACAGACTTTGCTAAATGTAATAACGAGCTCAGAATCATAATATGTATTGATTTATTTTCATGCGTGCATGAGCTTGCACCACAGCAGATGTGTGGAGGCTGAAGGACAATTGCGGGAGAGCTTCTGCTACTTTATTGTGTGGGTCCAAGGATCATTTAAACTCAGCTTATCAGCCTTGGCAGCAAGTGCCTTTACCCAATAGGCCATCTCATTTGCCCAAAATCAGCATTAAAAAAAAAAAAACAAACTTGAGGAAGGAAAAGTAATGTAACTGTATGGTGAAGGTAATTAAAAACAAAACAAGATAAAACCAAAAACATCCATTAGAAATCCTGAGAGGTGGCCAGCAGTTAAGAACACTGGCTGCTCTCCCAGAGGTCCTGGGTTTGATTCCTGACACCCACATGGTGGCTCATGGCCGTCTGTAATGCCAGTTCCCAGGAATCTGATGATATTGTACCTCTTCTGGCCTCTTGCAGGTATTGTTCACATGTGGAACACAGATATACATGCAGCCAAAACACCCACACACTGAAAATACAAATAAATAAATCTTTCTAGGTCTTATAAAATAATCCAGTACATTAAAAAAGGATTCATCAGGAAAATAATTCTAGTAATACATCTTGAGAGTCCTTGAATAAAATGAAATTCCTTTGCACACTGCATCAGACCTCTACTTTCTAGCATTTCTCTTCTACTTACAATGGAAAGACAATGTCCTGGACGGCTTCAAAGTGACACGTGGCAATGAGAGTCTCTTTGAAGTCAGTGAAGTTTACACGATAGATGTGTGATTCCTCTGTCCCTACAAAGAACTGGTGCCCTTCTCCCCGGAGCGTGATAGAAGTGATACCGCCTTGCAGCTGCATTTTCCTTCGGGGAGAAGAATAAAGGGGAAACAGAGTCACTCAATCAGCAAGCATTTGCTTATCTGATCGCAGAGGACACAAGCTAGCTCTGTGGTGTGGGACAGGCCCTCAAGAAAGTGACAGAGGTGGGAAGGCCTGAGTTATTCACAATCTTGCACAATCATGATCAGGAAGAAAGGGGTTGCCAGTGTAGGGTTAAACACCCAGAGAAGGTCTATCAGGGCGGTGCTATCTGAAATGGTTTGTACAAGGCAGGAAGGCTCCTGGGCACCAATGCCCAGGGCAACCCATTTCTAAAGATAGCCTGAAAAATTAGGGGGAAAGGTCATAGTCCTGGTGTTATGTCTCAGTGTGGCACACAACCAAGTTATGTGACTTATCAAAGGGTGGTGTGCCTCTGGGTCACAGCAAATGACTTTGGTTTGGTTTCACGTGAACTTTTTCATGGGAAGAAACCACTGGCCCTTGTGATTCAGCTACTCATTTAATAGTAAGATGCAATTCTTTTTTTTATTGTTAAAAGAAAAATTTACATTTACTACTCCCCTTGTTCCCAGCCCTCCCGCTCCCCCACTACCCCACCACCCTCCCCCTGCTTCCTTAAGATGGGGCAGGATACCCTGCCTTATGGGAAGCCCAAGGCCCTCCCCCCTCCATCTCGGTCTAGGAAG
>JAQHUG010000025.1:3533744-3560806 GCA_028555095.1 Dicrostonyx torquatus | reverse complement strand
GTTAATTCACTAATGTGTGCTTTCTCCGTTTTCTTTATATGGGCACTAAGTGCTATGAACTTTCCTCTTAGCACTGCTTTCATAGCAGTAATATGCAATTCTTTAACCAGATGTAATTTTCCTTTTAAACAGGACCTCGCCGTGTAGCTCTGAATGGCTTCCAACTCTATGTAGAACAGGTTGGTCTGGAACTCACAGAGATCCTCCTGTCTATTCTGCCTCCTGAGTGCTGGGCTTAAAAGGTGTGAATCACAATGTTTGGCAAATATGGTTCTTCGTTTAGCATTTAGCTGTTGGATTTAAGCGAATGTCTCTCTAGAGCAGTGATTCTCAACCTTCCTGATGCTGCAACCCCTTAATATAGCTCCTTATGTTGTGTGATCCCCAAACCATAAAATTATTTTGTTGCTACTTCATAACTGTAATTTTGCTACTGTTATGAATTGTGATGTATCTCATATGCAGATGGTCTTAGGCAACACCCAGGCTGAGACCCACAGCTCTAGTGGGTCTCAATCTACCCCAACTCTCTGGGTCCAGAACTCACTTGATGGGTTTGTAGCTGGGGCTTTTGCAGAAGACCAGCACGCCAGCTCCAGAGCCGACCAACAAACCACCCATCTTCAGGCACTTGACAGCTGTCACTCCCTAGGGGAAGAAACAAGGCTGTGAGAGGCCCCAAGGGTTTTGTCATTAAACAACAATGTAACACCTGACACAAGGGAGCATGGCAGAGGCCACCTCAAATCTGCACTTAGTGTTTGGTGAAGATCCCAATGTACCTTCAGGTTGGCCAAGAGCATTCAGTTACAACCACAAGTTCGTGCCTTGGGAGGTAGCCTTCCTGGTCCTGCAAGAAGTAGTCTAGCTTTGCCATCCTTCCTCCCTAAAGATCAGCCGTGCATTTAAACACACTGAATAGTAATGCTCATCTATCCTTCCGTTCAAGTTCAGTTCCAGCAGGAGGCATAAGCGCAGCCTCGGTAAGCTAGTTCTTCAGTTGCCATGGTTTCCACCAGAACTTAATTCATATAAATGCAGGGTCCAATTCGACATCCCAAGACAGCACAGGAGATTTCTTAGTGACTGTATTTTCTGAGCTAAGACATATGGTATACAATCTTACCAATAGTTGAAAACACATTTAAGATTCCAGACAGTCTTCAAATATATGGAGGAATGATGGACAGTTCATAACATGCTCCATAAAGTTCTAATTTAAAATGTGCCTGATTGCTATGGTTTGAGTGTAGCTGCCCCCAACAAGTGTTTATGGTGGAACCTATATCCCAGTGCAACAGTATTGGGAAGCAGATCCTTGGGATTAGATCATGAACCAGTTGTGGTGGCTCACACCTTTAATCCCAGCAACTGGGAGCCAGAGACAGGTGGATCTCTGTGACTTCCAGGCCATCCATAAGGAAACCCTATCTCAGAAAAAAAAAAAGTCATGAAGCCTCTTTCCCCTCAGATGGGGATGGTACTGGTTATCAAGAGTGGTTCAGCACATAGATCACATGGATGCTTGCCTGTCTGTGCTCCTAGACGCTTGCAGGCTCAGAAAGGGAAGAGTACTAGGTCCCCAGACTTAGTGAAAAGTGACCCTTGCTTTTTTTAAAAAAATATATTTATTTATTTGTTATGTATACAATATTCTGTCTATGTGTATGCCTGCAGGCCAGAAGAGAGCACCAGACCTCATTACAGATGGTTGTGAGCCACCATGTGGTTGCTGGGAATTGAACTCAGGACCTTTGGAAGAGCAGGCAATGCTCTTAACCTCTGAGCCATCTCCCCAGCCCTGACCCTTGCTTTTTCACTGTAGGTTATCTACATATTTGGCCTTCCCTTATGGGATGATGCAGCCCACTATTCTTCACCAGATGTGAATGCTGGGCTTCTGGAAACCCCAGCCTCAGGATCATGAACTCATTGAACTTCCATTGTTCATGAATCACCTAGTTTCCAGCATTTTGTTATAGCTATGCAAAACCAACTAAGATAATGGCTAAAATTTTATTTTAAAATACCAAACATCTCTAGTATATGACTCAATGAGCTTATGTCTTAGTGACTTTTGAGGGTTGGCCTTACAGTCTAGTGATTGGAGTGCTGGCCCAGCAAGTAGTATAAGGCCCTGGGTCTGAACCCTACCATCACAGGAGACAAAAACCGAGGTTTGAATATCAAAAAATAAATACATCCTTTCAAGTTTCTTGAAGCTAGATTTTGCCTGTTCCGACTTGAAAGGCATTCCACAGGGTTTGAGAAGAAAAACAAAGGCTTGAGAATGAGAAGGAAGAGGTGGCAACTGTGTGCTTTAGCAGACATGTTGCCTTAGTTTGGGTTTTTATTGCTGCGAAGAGATACCATGACCATGGCAACTCTTATAAAAAAAACATTTAAATGAGGGGGCTCACTTATAGTTTCAGAGGTTCAGTCCATCATCATCGTGACAGGGAGCGTGGTGGCATGCAGGCAGAGGTGGTGCTGGAGCTGAGATTACTACTACATCTTGCAGGCAACAAGAAATCAACTGATCCACTGGATCGGTATCCTGAGTTTGTGGAACCTCAAAGCCCACCTCCACAGTGACACACTTCCTCCAACAAAGCCACACCTAATAGTGTGAGATTATGGGGTTATGGCAGCCAGTTACATTCAAACTACTAC
Source organism: Dicrostonyx torquatus (assembly GCA_028555095.1). Taxonomy (NCBI): domain Eukaryota; kingdom Metazoa; phylum Chordata; class Mammalia; order Rodentia; family Cricetidae; genus Dicrostonyx; species Dicrostonyx torquatus. The sequence goes on along the minus strand of JAQHUG010000025.1, from coordinate 3,558,133 downwards.
ACGTGTCTTTGTGAAACACATTCCCACTCTGTGGCTTGATCTCTCAGCTTCTTGGTGATACCTTGTGCAGAGCTTAAACTCTTCGCTATCGAGGCTCCACTTAGAAACTCTGGGATGGCTGTGGTAGTTGTCAACCTGATTACATCTGGGATCCACTAAGATCATGCGTGTGCCCATGAAGGATTTTCTTGATTGGGTCCTTTGAGATGAGAAGACCAACTCTAAATCTGGGCCACCACTTCTGGTAGCAGCCCATATAAAGGACAGTTGAGGGAAGTTTTTTGCTTTTTGCCTGCCTGCCCTTACTCTTGCCGGCAGGTTCATCTGTTCTGCTCCTGAGGTATTCCTTTGCTGGTGTCAGAGCCTACTTCTTCAGGGTTCTAATGCAGAATGAAGACTTTGAGCTGTCAGGGACTTCCCTGGGACTCCAGCACCATATTGGTACTCCTGAGACAACCAGAGTCATGGACTCTGATCCTCGGCCTCTCTGCTAGGAGACAGCTGTTGTTGGACTACTCAGACCACAGCTGTAAGACACACAAATAAATCCTTTTATAGATTTATATTCATTCTATCGGTTCTGTTGCTTTAGAGGACTCTAATACAACATCTTTCCTGGATTGCGTGTTACCTATTGTATTTAAAATGTCATCACTAACCTCGAGGTCATGCTATTTTTTTCCCTAGATTATCTTTTGTAAGTTACATGTTTTATATTTGGCTCTGTGATTCATTTTGAGCTCCTCTGTAAAGGGTTAAGTTTGGTGTCTGGGTCGTTGTGAGGGTTTGGGGAGCATGTTTTGGACATATGGGAGTCCACTTGCACCAGCATCATTTATAGAAGAACTGTCTTTGTTCCTCTGTCAGGTAATGTTAAGAATGTTCATGCAGGTCTATTTCTGGGCTGTTTTGTCTGCTTTTTCATTAAAACCACACCGTCTTTATCACTTTAGACTTATGGCAAGCTTTGGAATCGGGCCCTCAAGCTCCTCCAACTTAGCTCTTCGGTGCTATGCTGGCTGCTCTGGATCTTTTACTGCTTTTTGTCACTGTTTGAATCAGTTTCTCAACATCTATAATTAACTCTGGGTTTAGGTCACGATTATATTAAAATTGTAAATCCAGTTGGAAGAACTGGCTCTTTGTGTGTGTGTGTGTGTGTGTGTGTGTGTGTTGTTTTTGTGATTTGGCTTTGGATTTTTGTTGTTGTTGTTTGTTTTATTTTGTTTGGTTTGGTTTTTGAGAAAGGCTTTCATGTAGCTCAGGCTGGTTTTGAACTCACTGTCAACTACTGATCCTTCTTCCACCACCTCCCAAGTGCTAGGAATCCAGATATGAGCCCACCAGTGCAAGTTCTAACACCTTAGCAATAGTGAGTTTCCCTATCCGTAAACACAAAATAGTTCTTTATTATTTCTCCTCTGATTACTTTTGTTTGTTTTATGGTTTTGTCGTTGACACCCTGTGAAACACCCTGTTGGAATTATTACTTCTATCACCATCATCATCATCATCATCATCATCGCTGTCAACTTCCTCCAATGTAGTACTGTATACTATCTATCTAATAGGCCAATTTTAAACCGTGATAACCTTTGCCTGTCTCTTCAGAGAACATTTGAGTAGAGTTTCAAAATGAACAACTGCCCAAGATCCTTTGATTTTTCAAGCAAGGCATCTTCAGTGGCACCTCTTATTTTCTCGTCCCTCAAGCGATCTTTTCTTTGTGGCGTGAACCATCAGTCCTGAGAGGATAGGCGGCATGGGAATTAGTAGGAGGCTTAAATGCCAGCGGTTTGAGGGGCACTGCCACACCGGCACCTGCTTCGTAGAGGAACTTAACTCCCAAGTACTGTCCAGGCATAAACAAACAACCAAACAACAAAACCAAACAAACCAACAAAATCCAAACAAACAAACAGGAACTATGCCTATCAATAGTTTTCCAGTCGTGTCTTCAGACGGCCTCTGGAGGCCTAACAGACCTTAGAACTGGCAGGGTTCTAGGCTATGTCTCTCTTCCCTCTGATGGGCCTTGTTTTATCTGCTTAGTATTAGAATCTGTTTCTCCTAAATATTTTTTATAAAGGTCTATCTAGGTCACGCTTTGATCTCCTATAGAATCATTTCTAAATAGTCCTCTGTGTGTATTGTCTGTATCATGGCTTCTTCCCATTTTTGTGGATTTCTTTAAAAAGTTGAATGTTAAATGGTGATATGATTAAGGAAACTGACATTCTCCCACAAGGCCTGCATAGTATTTCAGTTTCTTGAGAATGTCTGTTCAGTGGGAAAGTAGCTGTGCTTCCATAGGAACCATCTGTTTCTGATATCAGAAATGAGACAGGCAGGTGCGGGACTTCGCACACCAACTTCCCAACTCAAAGTTTAGTGGAAATAGTCCTCGGAACTTCCTGGGCACATGAGAGATAGCTGTCCTTAGGATAAAGTCATCATTCAGTAGTGGGTCCTTTATTTCTGTTTAAGTGTTAACATTGCTTACTGGAGTTTTGACAAGAATTGTTGGGAATCCTGCAACTTCGCACTGTTGATGACTTCTTGATCTCATGAAAGACTTATAGCAACACTGAGGCTAAAATCTAGAGTAGAGTTATCAGAGTTGAACACACACACAGAGATCAAAAAGCACCCCTCTCTCCATCTCTCGTAGATGACAACTGTGTGGGAGGGTCCACCTGTATTTCTGTGCCTTGATTGGCTAAATAAAGACCTGCCTGGCTTATAGTTAGTCCAACCCTTAGGTGGGCGGAGTAGACAGAACGGAAGTTCTGGGAGGAGAAGAAGGAAGGGGCAGAAGCCACGAGCCGCCGCCGGAGATGCATGCAGGTTAGACCGTTCCGGTATGTCACCACGTGGTGACTTACAAACTTTTATAATGGGTTAGTTTAATTATGAGAGCTAGCCAAGGAAAGGCTAGTGATAATAAGCCGGGCAGAGTTTAAATGAATCCAGTTTGTCATGTGGTTATTTCGGGTGCAGGCAGCCACCAGTAGCTGAGCGGGCCAGTGGCTGGGGGCCTGGGAGCAGGCGGCTGGGAACCTACAACCTGCACCTCTCCTCTCCACCTAATTACAACACAACTGGACTGGAACCAATGTGGTTTCAGCTCATAAAGAAACAGATGAGCCTGTGCACTGAAGAGGGGGAAATGGGCAAGGTACTGACTGATACCCTACAGTGACACCTAGGAATGTCTTTGCCCAGAAGAAAACCAGAGAGCAGGGCTTGGAGAATGGGCTAGTGCAGCTTATCAGCTCGGGTGTGGCTTTGCAGCCTTCGCTAATTCGCCTATTTTTTCCCCCTCTGGACTTTGCCTTAACAAAAGTCTTTGCTGTCAGCAGAGGAAAGAAAATGACGTCAGGGAGGACCAGGCCATACCTTGACAGGTTCTACTCACCAAGCTGAACTTGTCCTTCACAGGCCCAGTGTCCGCCAACAGTTTGGTTCTGGGGTTCATTTTCAGAATGTCTCCAGTTGTAGTGCCGAGGTAGAAAAAGCTGTCGTCGTCAGCCATCTGGGAGGTCAGAAACAGAAACCTGAAGACCTGAGACTCCCCAGTGGTATATGGAGCCCCGGCTAGGGAGGAGATGAAATTCTGTGATGACTGACCAAGAAGCTCACGATAACGTCTATTTCCCAAGACGCAAGGCTAGGTCAGCACAGCTGTGAGAGGGTCTGAGGCTCACATGCATGACCAATGCCAACTGCTGAGTCACCTCCAAAGGGCTCCTAGGATAAAGATGTGCCTCTCCTAGGTGGACACACATTTTATTTTATCTCACAGTTTCCAGAGGCTACATTAAAAAAGGACTATGCATTAAAAAAAAAAAGACTAAGTCAATGGAGCATAGAGTTCTACGGATGAACTATGACTCCTCATCCAAACCTATGAATAAGATCTCTGTGAAGGAGTCTGCATTTCAACAATGATTTTTACCATCAGAGACTTTACTTTCAATGGAAGAAATAGCAATGGTGGCAGGGGGCGGGTGCTGGGAGGGGGAGGTGTTATATGCTCTTAGTATCACCTGGCCACACTGCTTCCCACCAGGGCAGGCTTCGGATATTTGATGACTGCTCAGGTGCTCAGGGACCTCTGAGTGCTGCCCAGCTCCTCCCAGCTGTGGTGCTCCCTCTGAGCTGTAACTCCTCATCGACATTCTACAAGGCTGTCCTCCCTAGCCTGACCCAGTGCACATACTCTCCTGCTCAGGACTGCTGGCAGGCGCTTGCACTAATCGTCACTTAACGGAGCAAGGGTTGAGGTGACACTTACTCCAGTACTCATGACTATTCTTTTCTTCTGTCCAGTCTGACACTCAGTGGGCCAGATTTTTCTATTGGGGAGATCCAGTTCCCACACTCGAATTGTTCCACTACAAAGAAAAATCACAATCAAATGAATACCCTTTTAAATGCTGTTTCACATATATCTTTTTTTTCACGGTTAAATAACCTTTAATCTCACAGCTCAGTAGACACATACAAACATAGATGTAACAAACAAACGCAAGGTTAAATAATGTTTAATCTCACTGTGGAGGGTTCACTCTGATATTTTTATATTCTATTCTGTCTTTTCTATTTCATCCTACCCATCCAATTTCACTTTTAAAAAATTCACTGGGACATACATAGTCCATTAGATTTATTTGATAACTAATTAATGAAGCATAATTGGAAATTGGAGAGACTTTTCAAAAAAATAATTATTAGCTCCTGAATTAGTCCCATCTCTTAATGGTCTTTTATTCCTACCTTATTCTACCATATTCTTTATTATTATTATTATGTATACAATATTCTGTTTGTGTGTATGCCAGCAGGCCAGAAGAGGGCACCAGACCCCTTTACAGATGGTTGTGAGCCACCATGTGGTTGCTGGGAATTGAACTCAGGACCTTTGGAAGAGCAGGCAGTGCTCTTAACCTCTGAGCCATCTCTCCATCCCCATTCTACCATATTCTTGATTGGATTTTCCCCTTGAAATCTAAATGATGAGACTGCTAAAATGTACCAAAGAATGTGAATATGTTTGAAAATGATTCCACATTAAATTGCATTAAAAGTAAAAAAAAAGATTCACATTAAATTGCATTAAAAGTAAAAAAAAAAGTTACATTTCATCCAGTGCTTTAGAAATTTTATTATTCAATTCTGTTAGAATCTGTATCATCATTGGAATGGAACTCCTAGTAGGCCCATGGTTTCTCTGCTCTCCATTAGAAGTGTGTTCAAAGCAGTCATTCAGGATGACTCTGAACAACCAGAACCCAGAAGCAGTCCACAGGACCAGACGAAGAGGACTGGCTATACCAGGCTTTTTCTTTTGGGCCACTAACCAGCTCCCAAATCATGACACGGAGACTTAGTAATTTTGAATGCTTGGCCTTATGCTCATTTCTGCTAGTTTTCTTTCTTTAACTGAATTTAATCTGTTTCTCTTCGTCTACATTTTGTCTTGGGGATTCTTACCTTTCTTCCCTCTGTGTATCTTACTTTCCTGCTGTCTCTATGTCTGGATGGCAGGCAGTTGCCTGGTTTCTGGCCCCAGGTGAGTTCCTTTCTCCTCTCTTCTTCCCTCTCTCCAGCCTAGATTCTTCCTCCTATTTATTCTTTCTGTCTGCCAGCCTCTCCTAACCCTCTCCTGCCTAGCTATTGGCCATTCGGTTTTTTATTAGAACAATCAGGTTCCTGAGACAGGCAAGGTGAAACAGCAATACCTCTTTACATAACTAAACAAATGTGGCAGAAACAAATGGAACACACCTTTGCGTAGTTAAAGTAATATTCCCTTGCAACTGGTCCGATATCAGACCGGTTCTTAAGTAAGACATCTTCTCGTTAATTTGCAAAGCAACTTGACTTTGAAAATTAGAACGTGCAGTCAAGGAATTGCATCACAGTTCTGACCTTGATTTAACATCAACCCTGCGCCAGCATGACAGCCTCCTCTGTTTCCCGCTGCAGGGCAGGGATAGGTAGCCTCTGATGGAAACTGGCAATAGACGTAGGAGAGAAGGCTAGGGATGGAACTGTGCCATCCTTTTGTGTAGCAATGAAAAGAGCACATTTATCAAAACAGCAACCAGGAGGCCACCAACACTGTGATGCCATGGACCCTGACCAATGGGCTCTTCTTAAACCCTAGTAAGAACACTCCTGGGCAAAACTCGAACCAAATTAGGCCCAACACTTTTACTCTCTTTGTAAAAGAAACTTTAATTTATTCTTTGGTGATTTCATGCGTGGATACACTGTTTTAAAATCCTACTTCTTTTTCCAATCCCACACAGGAACACTTTCCCTTCCCAACTTCTCCTCCTGCTTCTCTTTTCGTAGCATATTGAGACCAATGAGCGCTGCCCATATTCGTTGGGTTTGTGTACCATCCGCTAGAACATGGACAGATTACTAGGGACCACACAACTGAAGAAAACTGACTCCCATAAACCACAGCCAATGGCTGCAGCTACAGTCAGGGCATCTCAGGACCCTTCTCTAAGTTAGGTGACTGGGTTGGTCTTATGAAGGTGTTGGGCAGGCAACAAAAGCCGCTGTGAGTTCCTGAGTACAATGGCCCCGTCATATCCAGAACACATTACTTAACAGAAGTCTCCCCTTACGTCTGGATCTTCCAATCTGTCTACATCCTCTTTCATGATGTTCCCCAAGCATGGGTGGCAGGGGGGAAGGTGATATCAATGTCCTATTTAGGTCATAGCATTACACAGTCACTGATTCTATGAACTTTGACCATTGGGAGTCTCTGTATTAACTGTCAACTGGCTGATGGAAGACAAGACCAGCTCTTTTCTTCGAGCCTGACCCACGTCTGGTAGGTAGAAGAAATGCTTGCTTCAAGAAGCTGAGAGTGCATATGCCTAGGGTGGCTATTAAGTTAATCTTTTCCTGTATTTCAGGGTCCTACCTGTTCCCTCTCAACTAATCACCATCAAGTAAGTTCACTAGCTCTTCTAGGGGGGAAGAGCCCCTCTTCCCACCCTTCAACAAGGGCTGGGCCTGTAAGCACAGTGTCAATAACTCATCCTATAGTTTCTTGATCCTTTATGTCTTATTTTTCTTTCTTTACATCTTTTAGGTCCCTCTCCCCCTGCTCTTGAAGTAGAAACTGAAAGGAAGAGAGATAAACATTTCTGAGGATTTTTATTTTTACAGCCCACTGTGCAACTTGAGAACTTTCCATGCAACCTCTCAGCAACCTAAGGGATAGGTTTTGTGATCTCCCTGTGAGGTGACGCAAACAGAGCTTGTAACAGCAGAACAGAATTCATACCCAGCCCTCTCAGACATCGAAGTGCATACACTTGCCACTGTGAAAACAAGCATGTATTTGGTAAAGCATCTGAGTCAGGCATGATGACACAGGCCTTTACTCTTAGAGTTTAAGGCCAGTCTGGTTTACCTAGTAAGTTCCAGGACAGCTAAGGCTGCATAGTGTGACCATGTCTCAAAGATAAATGAATGACTTAAATAATCAAGCAAACAAATGTAGAAAAAAAAACAGCGTTCTTCATTATTTTCTTTCCCTCCTACTGACAAGTACAATTATATACACTTATGATATAGAACATGATGTTTTAACACATGTATATATTGAGGAATGGCTAAATTAAACTACTAAGCATATGTATTACTTTACTTATCTTTTTGTAGTAAGAACACTTGAAATCCACTCCCAGCAACTTTCAGTGTTATTTAATACATACTGTGCATGTATACTGTTATGAACTGTAGTCATCGTAGGGTATACAAATGGAGTGTCCATCAGTAGATGAATGGATGAAGAGAGTGTGCATATATACAAAGGAAAACTATTCAGCCTTAAGAAAAGTGGCCATCTGGAGAACATCATCCTGGCTGGGATAAGCCAGTCACAGAAAAGACAAATATTGCCTGATCTCACTCATGCGGAATCTAAATGGAATGTACCAGAGGCTGGGGTGAGAGAGGGAAAGCCGAGGATGCTTGCGTGCGACACCAAATCTTAGTCAGGAAAAGTAAGTCAAGGTGTTTAGCTGTGTTGAAACATTTAAAAGAGTGATATCCTTTTTCTTTTAGAGGCTGGGTCTCATGTAGCCCAGGCTGACCTCAGTCACTGTGTAACTAAGGCTGGCCTTAAAATTCCTGCCAAATAAGATCTTTGCTTAATGAGGATCTTTTAGTTCAGAGGTTCCTGTCTCCAAGGAAAGAGAAATGAGACTGAATGAGTGAGAGTCTAAGTTAGCAATTAGAACAACACTTACTATGTGGCCGGCACTTCTCCTCTGAGTCAATAATTCTGTAATAATAATTACAATACCAAGGCAGATATACTCAAAAGACATTGTGTGAAATTCCCAAGGAGTTGGTGAAAGTATTATTTTAAAAAGGAAATATTGCGAAGAGTTCCGCCAACATCTCAATCAGAAAGTATTGATTAGAACATGCCAACTTTAGTTTTTCTTTACTTTTAGCCTACAGAATTGAACACGTAGTGAGATTTAAATGTATTTTTCAAAGTGAAGAGGGAGAGAGAGAGAGCCCATGGTCTTACTGGTAGGTATAGTGTAGATGCTGAAACTGGGGTGCCAGGCTATCTCAAGGAGAGCTTATAGTGGAATACACAAAACCATGACTGTGAGAGAGAAAGCAGGGCATCCTGGTGTCACAGCAGAAATCTTAAGAATGTGGATCACTCTTAAATATCACGTGATACTTAAGTACAAGTAGCATGTGAAATTGAAGTCAGTTTGTAATACAAATGATGCAAAAAAAAGATTGTTTTCCATAAAACTTAAGGTTTGACTTTTGGAGAAACGCTGCCCACAGACATTAGAACAGACTGATGACTTCGGCTGCTAAGGAACCAAAGAACCCAGACCCAGCAGAACAAAGAGACAAGCTGCTCTGCAGACCCAAAGGGGGCTGAAGAGCTTCTGAGTCTGGGCTGTCTGGGCAGAGTGAGCAGGGCAGGGGCCCGGCGTGCTTTGCCGGATGGGTGAGGGCTTTCATGGATGCCAAGGAATTTATCTCCTCTCAGTGAGTCCATCCTCACTCAGCCGTGGAACAGACGGAGCCTGTGTGTCCCAAGGTGGGGACAGGAGACATTACAGAAGCAGAGCAGCACCAATTTGCTCTGGCCAAGAAAGGAGTGGACAGCGTGTACCTTTCACGGATGGGAGATGACAGAGTTGCAAAGATAGCTTCCCTGAACTTATCCCCCCCTGCCTTACGGTTTAGGATTTCTTCCCTTTAAGCTGATGGGGGATGTGGAAAAGGACATTTTTATGTCTGTTTCACCTTCCCCTCGGGACATCAAGCAGGGCTGTGAGTGCCAGTTTGTAAATTAGTTCATGCTGGGGGAGGCTCTGTTCGCATGTTCAGCTCCCTGACCTAAGCTGGCTGAAGCTGACCCTACCTGAGTTATGACCCTGGCTAATAGCTTAAGCATTTGAAATATACTGACATGGTTCTTTTGCAAAACATCACTTCGTTAGGCCTAAATCAAGAACAGGTGGTAAGAAATACCAGCCAGGCGATTGTGCAAATTACTCGGCAAATACGGATTGGAAATCATGTCTTTTCAATGACATAAAGAATCCTAAGAAGGATTCAGGACTAGTGAGGTGGCTGAGTGGATAAAGGAGCTTGTTACCCAGCCTGAGTTCAGTTCTCAGGGCCTGTGATGGAAGGGAAGAGCTGATTCCCACGAGTTGTCTTTTGACCTCCATATATGCGTGCTGAGAAACATGCATGGACCACACATACACACAATATGTAAATACGTAATAAAATATTTTTAAAGGGTTTGTCCATTCCGAGGAATCTTTCCAGTAGACCTCAACAGCGTTTTCAAAGGAACTTACTTAAAATGCATCCAACCAAGAGGAATTTTCAACGTTTACAAACATTACAATGTAGTTTTTTGCCCAGGGTGCAAGACATTTTCTTCTCCCGTTGCCACACCCCGAACTGGCACACGCATGTTTTCTGGGTAGGTGGCGGGGTAATCTGGGTCCGACATCCTCACCACACAGACTTACTTTCCAGCAGTGACAAACATCTCATCCCGGCACCGAGAGAAGATCACGTTGGTGGCATTGCCGACATTGAGGCCCGCCGCGGGGCTGCCGCAAATGGCATCTCTCTTGGCTATGCTCCAAACCACCACACTGCCAAACAAGAAGGGGAAAAGTCACCAACAGAGCAAATCAGACGGTCCTCATTAACAGTTCTTTTAATGGTTCTAGAAAGAAAAAGAACAAAATGAAACGGTCCTAGTGGGGAAACGTTTGGCCTCTCCCTCCCCACCCACAAGCATCTCTTCAGTGATTATACTGCTTCCTAGAAGAGAAATGTGATGAAAAAGTCTAAAAGCTTTGAAGGAGAATTATTCTGGAACTGAAAGCCAGTGAACCCATCAATCAAGGCATTTCAGGCATACAAGCATCAAGTGGACCAAGTATTTATCTCATGTAAAAATTTTCCTTAGGGCTGAATGGAGACTTGAGTCAGTGGTTAGTTAAAAGCATTTGCTGCCCTTCTGAAGGACTGCAGGTTGGTTCCTGGCACCCATATCAAGTGTCTTACAACCTTCTGTAACTCACTCTGTAGGATGTGAGATGGCCTCTTCTTACCTCTGCTGGCTCTTAAAAACAAAAACAAACAAACAAACAAAAACAAACAAATGAATGAACAAGCAAAAAAACCCCTTTCTTCCCCCAGGGTGTGAGATGGTTGAGGGAGGAATGGTGCTTGCTGCCAAGCCTCCTGGTGACCTGAGTTCAGTTTGTGGAACTCACACCGTGAAAGGAGAATATGGACAAGTTGTTCTCTGATGTCCGCATGTGCACTGTGGCAGACAGACAGACAGACAGACACACAGACGTAGTTAAAAACCTAGATGATTGATTTATTAGTCTTCACAGGGGTGCTCCCTAAGCTCCCCTTTTTTTCTAGTGAGTCTGGGAAGCCTCAGTCCTGTATACTACCCCACCTCCAGTGTGAATGTCAGATCCAATAAAGACTTCTCGTGCCTCAAGGAGGTGTTCCAGCAAATAAAAAGAAGAAAATGTAAAGGCGGCTATAAACCAGATGATATAAAGTAGTGTTTCCGAACTTAAAGAGACACAGAACCAGAATCAGCCAAACAGGCGGCGGTCTGATTTGATCAGTACACTGTTTGCATACGGTGAATTATTTAACAACTAATTTTTGATTTTTGTTTGAGACAGGGTCTCCCTATGTATGTAGCCTTGGCTGACCTGGAACTCACAAAGATCCACCTGCCTCCATCTGCCAAATGCTTCCATTTCCCAAGTGCTAAAATTAAAGGTGTACACCACAATGCCTGGCAAGTTTTGATTTTTTTAAATAGATTTTATTACAAATAAACATGTTAACCCAGGTCAGCTGGCCCTCATTTCTGGGTATCTAACTCAGGCAGCCTGAGGAAGAAGGGCTGAAATTTTGCTTTCCTCACGTGCTTTCAATAAAGCCGAGGCTGCTGTTCTGGGAAACACATTTTGAGAAGTACCACTTGATGGTGACATTGGCATCTTCCTGGGTATAATCATACAACTTAGTCCTAAGATGAATAATATTGGCAAGAGAATACTAAGAATTCTGAGCAAAGGAACAGGAATTATGTAAGTATGTGAATCAAAATATTTAAAGTGAATGTTATAGGCCTTTGTCAGCATAAAAGTAGGCCTGCATATATGTCCCAACTTTCTGCATATAGAAGGTATTATTATTATTATTATTATTATTATTATTATTATTATTATTATTATTATTATTATTATACACAACTTGCAAGGTATAACAGATCACCAGCAACCAGGAAGAGGAAATGATGTAAAAGCTATTGGTTCTTTTGCATAGCAGACACCGATAGAGGCTACATGATGGTGAAAACATGAGGGGGGAATCACTTTCGAGGTTAAACTAGGTGATGAGCCAGACAACAGAGGTACTAAAACTGGGTGCCTCCTTCTGTAATTCCAGATCTTGAGAGGTGGACACAGGAGGCCTAGGAGTTCAAGGTCAGCTTCATTGGCTACATACTAAGTTTGAGGCCAACCTGGGCTACATGGATCCCTTCTTATACAGAATAAAGCCCAAATGCTTCATGCTCAAAAGAAATATAAATGTATATCCATACAAAAGCTTGTGTGTATGTGTGTGTATGTGTGTGTGTGTTCACAGCACTGTGAAGTATTAATAATTATTATACAATCATAATGCCTTAAAAGTGGCCATGGGAGCCACTTTTAAGCTGAGTGCTAGAATATGTTTTTAGCATGTTTCAGGCCCTGGGTTCAAACCTCAACACACACACACACACACACACACACACACACACACACACACACAAATGAAATAGTTCAGAAGTCCATCAGCTGATGCGTGGATAAAGAAAATGTGCTTTATCCATACAATATAATTTGAATATTATTTATATTGATAGCATGTCACAAATGGGTGAGCCTTGCAAACATTGAGCTTAGGGAAAAATTTGCTCAAGAAACTGAGGATGTGCCAAACAGGCACATCTACAGGTACAGAAGGGAGCATGGTGGTAGCCTGGGGCTGGAAAGAGGAGGGTAACTGCTAATGGCTTGTGGGCTTCCTTTCTGGGGTGCTGAAAATAAAGTTGCCTGTAGTGATGGTTCCAAATTCTATAAATATATGAAAAACCAACTGTACACCTTGTCTGAATGTATTTTATAGCATATGAAATATGTCTCAGGGCTGAAGAGCTAGCTCAGCAGTAAGAACACTGGTTGCTCTTCCAAAGGACCAGGGTTCAATTCCTAATATCTGTATGGCAGCTCACAGCTGGCAGTAGCCCCAGTTCCAGGAGATCTGATGCCCTCTTCTGGCCTGTGCCATAAACAGTAATACATACAGGCAAAACACCAAGCAAATAGATAAGTAAATAATTTTTAAAAGAAAGAAACACATTTCAGTAAAGTAATAAAGATAGCAGGGAGGGATAAGGGAGGCTGTGAGGAGACAAACATGAACACTGTAAATGAGATACAGATATGGAACTGTCATAATGAAACCCATCATTCCAAGCTAACTAAAAAATTCATAAATCATTTTAATTAGAGGCTTCAGCCAATAGAACCCTCTATAGTGAGGGAATAAGAGAAAAGGCACAGGCAGACTTACAGTTTTGAGTTCTAGATCTGTTTCCATTGTAGGACAGCAGTTTCTTTATAAATCTCAGTCAAAAGAAGCTTTAATTTTAAATTTTTAAATGAATGGAGCATACCTGCAGATAGTGATGTGTACAGTATGATTCCACAGTCATTGCAAAGAATACATATGTGTTCTGAGTGAAAACCTTTGCTGGTTTGAATGAGAATAGCCCCCATAGGCTCCTATATTCGAATACTGGGTCCTCATTTGGTAGAACTGTTTTGGAAGGATTAAGAGGTGTTGTCATGTTGGAAGAGGTGTGTCATGGGGGGGTAGGATTTGAGGTTTCAAAAGACTCAAACCATTCCCAGTGTTTTTCTTGGCCTTATGGTTGTGTCTCAGGAAGTAAGCTCTTAGCTACTGCTGCAGTGTCATGCCCATGTGCCTGCCACCATGCTCCCTGCCATGATGGTCATGGACTCTAACTCTCTGGCACAGTAAGCTCCAAATTAAACACTTTCTTTTATAAGTTGCCTGGTCATGGTGTTTTATCACAGCAATAGAAAAGTAACTAAGACAGAGTCACATTGTAACAAAAATAGTATGATAACATTGATAAAAATTAATAGATTAGTTGTAAAGTATAAATTGTGAATGTAGAAAGGCAAGCCATAGAATGTTCATCACTATTAGCTGGAGTTTTTGTCTTCCCTCTACCACCAAGTCGGGAGGATTGGGTGAACTGGACCCCTTCCCCAGCCTAAAATTGGACCAGTTGTCTGAAGACAACTGTCAGAACCACAGTGATCAACCAGGGATGGTGGTCACCCTGCACTTTCCTGATCCAGCAAAGTTTATCCATCACTTTCCTAAAACACTCTCATTTTCTTTAAGCAAATTTTAGATAGTCAAAAAGCAAGCTTAAGGTAACCAAAGATTAGCCATTTTTACGGAGGTGAGTTTTCCCACGTAAGACCTCTGAGATACTCCATGCACAGAACCCAGGCACCAGGACTTCTGAAATATCTCCAGGTGATTCAGTGTGCACACATGGCTGAGAACACCTGCTTTTTAACAGAGGTAAGAATATTAACAGAAAATTTCTGACTATATCTCTCATGGAAAAAAACCAATTGAACAGAAGACGGCCCGGAGGTGGCCCGGAGATGGCCCAGAGATTGCCCAGACATACCAAAGTAGCAAAAGTAATGAAAACTTCATTGAATTTCTGTACATTAAGAGGACATGGAACTAAATATCACTGTACACTTGTGAAGCTCAAAGAAGAAAATACTGTATATGTAAAAGTTATTTCAAAGAATTAATGCCCATGTGCAGCCAGAGCTGAGGACCTCTTCTGAGATACTCTTTTCTCATGGTCTTTTCACACACACCAACCCACTCAGAGGTGTTCAGACCAACAGAGGACCTGGGAAAGGCCAAGAACTTGCCAGCTGTGGAAATACACCTGGGAGATTCTATACAGGTCATATATTATTATTCTCTATCACCTGTGTTCTTTAGCATTTAAATAGGAGTATGTATTTCATCAATTGCCCTTCCCAGTGTGATGTCATCATTTTCTATATAGCCCAGGTCAGCCTGAAAATAATGTTTTTAGGTTTGTGCATATTTCTTCCAGTTTCATTTTATACACGGTCTCTGTCAAATATCACCAAGTCCGTGAAAGGGCAAAGATCATGACTTGTGGGACAAGGTAAAAGTATTACCTCTGGAGTCACACTACCGGAGTTTGTGTCCCTGCACTGCCACTTATCCACTAGTGATTTCTGTTGTTCAGTTGCCATTGAGCACCAAGGGCTTCCGTTCTAAAGAGTAGGCATGAGGCTCAAGTGAACTATTGCAGTGAAAGTTCTCAGCACACACTTGTCACACAGTACCTACTCAAAGCATATTTGCCTTTGACAATGACTGTTATCATGGTTGTGGTCATGATGTCTTTGACAGCATTGGTTTCTGACTATAGGTGCACACAGTATCATCCAGGAAGATTTTGGGACTCCTAGAGCCTGGACTGATCAAATCAGACTCTCTGTAGTTGGCCCCTGGCATCAGGGAGCGGGCCAGGTGATATCCACGTGGTGGCAGAGCTGAGGACCACTTTTCTAAGCCACGTTTTCTCATGACCTGTCATATACAGCAGCATACTCAGACATGGGCAGACCAACAGAGGACCTGGGAAGGGACAATATACTTGATGTCTGTAACACCTGGTAGAAAATATGTAAATAGCTGGGCAGTGGTGGTGCATGCCTTTAATCCCAGCATTTGGGAGGCAGAGGCAGAGACAGACAGATCTCTGTGAATTCAAGGTCAGTCTGGTTTACAGAGTGAGTTCTAGGACAGCCAAGAGTGCATAGAGAAACCCTGTCTAAAACAAAACAAAATACTTCCCCCTCAAAAAAGAATAAGAATAAGAATAGGAAGAGGAAGCAGAGGAGGAGGAAGAGGAAGGAGAAAAGAAAGAAAGAAAGGAAGGAAGAAAGAAAGAAAAAAGAAAGAAAGCATAAAAAGGCTTCATTCATTCATTACCTTCCATCATCTGGGCCTCCAAGTGAAACCAAGTACAAATCATTGGGCGAAAAGGCCAGGGCTTCAATTTTACCCTTGTGTAGTGACAACCGAGCAATCAGCTCTCTCTTCTTATAGTCCCACAGAATGATGTCTGCCTGAGGGGCAAAATACACTGTCAGATCCAAGACAGGCTTTAGTAGAACCTGAGGGGTGACTGCCTCTCTTGGTGAGAGATACTCAATGATGCCAGTGCCCCGTGTTAGACCATGTGGTAGAAACATGACAGACAGCAACAAAGCAGAAGCAGATTTAAGCTAAGCATTTGCAGTCACAAGCCACAGCATCTGGTACCAAGGCACCAGAGGCTTTCAGGGACAGCTTGATGGGCTGGAGATGAGAGAAGGCAAAGGACGCGTGTGCACACAGAGCTATGAAGTCTGGCAGCTCTTCTAGGGAGGCACCTTTAAGTAAGTCCAGTGAATTCTTGCCATTATTCACCTTGAACCCCATGAAAGTGACTTGTCCAGAGGCGATATAATCTCCTTCCTTGGAGATGGCCAGACAGGAGACGTTGTTACCATGGCCGTGGAGGAATTTCTGCTCGTTAGTGTTTATCGCCTGGATGAGGACAGTGCATCCCAGGGGATAGATCAGGTGCTCCTGGTCAGGGTGGCATTTGAGCCCGTTGGGAACGTGTCCTAAAAGAAAGAGATTCAAAATAATTATAGCCAATAAACAATAATAACTATAACCAGGTGCAGATGTGGCTGGTAGTTTTGTTGCTGTTTGTTCGTTGTTTAATCACAGCACACAAGACAACACTCTTAAAATAAACCTTAATTGAACTGGGACACATATGGAGTAGTAGGTGATTTTATTCCATGAACAAGGAAACTGGTGCAGCACATCTCTCCTCATACTTTGATGTGCCGAAACTCCACAGGGGGCTAGTTAAAATGATTCCAGTTTCGGGTTCAGAGTGATCTAGGGCTCTTCCTTTCTAGTCAGCTTACAAGGGATGCTGATTCTGTCTGGAAACCTCACTTTGGACAGCAAAGCCCTAGGGCAGGTTCTCTAATCCTGAGAGGCATGGGTGTACAGGGCACAGGCAGCTTGTTAGGGGGATGGCCCCTGGACACAGGGAGAATGTGAGTACTTATTGCAAACATTTGAAAACTAAAGTTTTGCTTGTTTCACTTGTTATGATGCCCTCCAGGCTCATTCATCACTACGCAAATGGCATGATGCCCTTCTTTTAAAAGGCTGAACAGCATCACCATATATCTGTGTGCATCTCGTACTTTCTTTATCCATTCATCTGCTGACGGGCATTTGGGTCATTCCTATATCTTGGCTACAGTACATGGTGCTGCAATGAACATGATGGTTTAGATACTACTTCAAAATGCATATTTCATTTCTTTTGGGATATTTACCCTATGCTGGCTAGTTGTATGTTAACTTGACACACTCTATAGTCACCTGAAAGGAAGGAACCTCAACTGAAAAAAAAAATTCTTCCACAATATCAAGCTGTAGGCAAGCCTATAGAGCATTTTCTTAAGTGGTGATTGATGGGGGAGGGCCCAGTCTGTGTGTGATGCCATTCCTAGGCTGGTGGTCCTGGGTCCTGTAAGAAAGCAGGATGAACAAGCTATGAGGAGCAAGCTAGTAAGCAGCACTCCTCCATGGCTTCTGCATCAGCTCCTGCCTCCATGTTCTTGCCCTGTTTTTCCTGTCCTGACTTCCTTCGATAAGCAGTGATGTGGAACTGTAAGCCAAATGAACCCCTTCCTCCCCCAGTTGCTTTTAGATCGTGGTGTTTCATCACTGCAATGATAACCCTAACAAAAACATACCCCAAAGTGTATTACTGGACCATATGGCAGCACTGCCTGCCTTCCTTTCTTCCTTCCTTCCTTCCTTCCTTCCTTTCAGACAGGGTCTTATGCTGAGTGGTGATGGCACATGCTTTTAATCCCAGGTCTCAGAAACAGAGGCAGACAAATCTCTGAGTTCAAGGCCAGCCTGGTCTACAGAATGAGTTCCAGGACAGGCACCAAAGCAACAGAGAAACCCTGTCTTAAAAAAAAAAAAAACAAAAAAACCAACCCATCAACAAAACTATGTAATTCCTGTTCCTGGGTGTCTTCAACTCCAGGGCTGGGATTAAAGGTATGTGCCATCACGCCCTGCCCCCCCTTTTTATGAAGTTTTTATGAAAGTAGAGTTAATATCTTTCATCTATTCCTGCTAAAACTATATAATTTTGTTCCTAATTTCGGGCTCTTTATAAACTTCCGCATGGCTACCCATATGGTAACAGTAAAATAAGATCACTGTTTCACACTGCACGTGAATAACACCTTCCAGGTGGATCCAAGGACTAAATGTGAAAAACAGGACCTAATGTTTACAGAGATGTAGGAAATGACCTATAAACCAGGTACAAAAACAGCGAAGGCTGATTATTTATCCAGTTGTGTTTAAAACTGAATATCTAGCTACAAAAGGCAAATGAAAAGCCCAGACCAGAAGGGATTTGTAATATACAGAGATTATAAGTGGTTCTCAGTTAATAAGCAAAGAGCTTCTACAAAGCAATAAGAAAAACAAAGATGCACCAACAGTGACAGCAAAAATGAGCAAAGGACGTGAATGGGAAGTTTATACCAAAGGACCTTGACAACGGGTAAGCACGTGGAAAGATGACCTCTTATTTGGGACTTAGAGTTAAGCTGGGGTTAGGGTTGAGGTTGGGTTAGTGCTATGGTTTGGGTTGGCTTTAGTATTTGAATAGGGGTTGCTTTGGGGATTGGACTGATTTTGGGGTTGGAGCTGGGCTTGGAGTCAAGGTCTGATGTGTGGTGGTTTGAATTAGAATGATTTCCATAGGCTCAAATATTTGAATGTTGGTTTTCCATTGGTGAAACTGTTTAGGAAGGATTAGGAGGTGTGACCTTGTTGGAGGGGGTGCAGTCTTGCTTGAGAAGGTGTGTTAGTGGGTGTGGGCTTCAAGGTTTTAAAATCCCACACCAGGCACAGTCTCTTTCTCTCTCTGTCTACTGCTTGCAGATAAGATATAAACCCTCAGCTACTGTTGTCAGTGCCATGCCAGCCTACTTGCTATCATTCTCCCTCCCATGATGGCCATGGACTCACTTCTGAAACTGTGTGCAAGCCCCCAATGAAATGCTTTCTTATATAAGCTGCCTTGGTCATGATGTCACTTTGTAGCAACAGAACAGTACCAGGAGGTGTCTTATTGCCATGACAGGCTAGTTCATGCTGCTTGTTAGTAGAATGTGGACTTTGGGACTTTGTATCAGGACAGAAGATGAATTCTGTAAGCAGGACTTCCTGGGCCATTCTCATAGGAGCGTTGAAGATAGTTGTGCTGGGTGCCATGTGGACTATGAAGGCCCAGCTCAACAACTTTTAGAGGAGAGTAATATTAGTGAATGGGCTAGAGACTGTTTTGTGATGTTTTGGCAAAGAATGTTGCTGCTTTTTGCTCTTGTTCTAAGAACCTTGCAGAGGTTAAACTGAAGAGTTCTGGATGAATTTCAAGACAACTTAATATTGACTGTGTCATGTGGTTATTAGTGTGGTCACTCTTATACAGATCTATAATGAAAAAGAGAAAGTGGGACAAAAAGAAATACAAAATGTACATGCGAGGAGAAAAAGAGCATCAGGAAAAGTGATGTTGGAGTCAAGTCCTGTGCTCAAGGAGGTGAAGACAGACCTGATGCTAAATGGGATGAAGGGAGTGGTACCTTCAGGCTAATATTCTCCCCAGCTAATCTGCAACTCACAAAAAGGAAAGCTTGTGTGACAAAGGAAAGCATCAACAAGTCAAAGCATATGAAAATATAATGCAAGGAGGGAGCAGTTTCTATCCTAAACAGGCTGCCCTACTTCAACCACCTGGGTCTGTCTTTATCAATATGAACACAGGGGTAAAGGGACTGTGGAGCCTTCCTTGATGGACAAGGAAAGCCCCTAGAAGCCCTCTAAGCCCTTTGACAGCAGAAATAGAGTTACAGAATTTGAAGTTGGTCCTCTTGGGTTTCAGTCTTGCTTTGGTATTTCTTTGCCATGCTCCTTTACTCCTCTTTGGAATGGTAATGTATATTCTGTGTCATTGGATGTTGGAGTATGCAATTTGCTTTTGATTTTTCCAGAAGTTCACAGTTAAGAGATTGCTCAAGGCTCAGGAGAGTCTTTGGACTTTTAAACAGTGTCGAGACTGTGGAAATCCGTGGAGAATTTTGGAGTTGTGCAAATGCATTTGCATGATGATATGACTACCAAGGCTATTTGGGGCCAAAGAATGGGATGTGGTGTTTGAATGAGAAAGATCCCATAGGCTCATATGTCTGAATGCATGGTCCCTAGTTTGTGGAACAGTTTTTGGAACATTTAGAAGGTTGCCCTTGTTGAAGAAGATGTGTCACTGTGGGTAGGCTTTGAGATTTGAAAGCCCACGCCAGGAAAGGTCTCTTTCTCACTCTGCCTACTGCCTGTGGATAAGATATAAGCTCTCTCCCAGCTACTGCTTCAGCATTGTGCCTGCCTACCTCCTGCCATTCTCCTCACCATGATGGTCGTGGACTCACCCTCTGAAACTATAAGCAATCCCCAGTTAAATGCTTACTTTTCTAAGTTGCCTTGCTGACAGTTATCTCTTAACAGCAATAGAACAGTAGCTAAGACAGATGTGTATGTCTTCAGTTACGTTATGCCATGACCGTGGTAAACATATAAAGGAAAACATTCAGGGGCTGCTCACAGTCCACTGTCATCGTGGTGGGAAGCATGGCGGCATGCAGGCAGACATGGGGCTGGAAAGGTAGCTGAGAGCGCTACCTCCGGATCAGACAACAGCAGGTGTGATACCAGAAAAACTGAGGCTGAAAAAGATTCTATTCTTGTGCTGGGATCCTTTGGGACTTCGAACTTCACCCCAACCCCTGAGAAAAGCCAGGAGCCGCGAGGCCCCTTCTAGGGGAAGTATTAGTTAATGGAAAAACTGAGATACTCAAAACTGCTGACTGCCACACATACCCCCATCAGTGGTTACACAAAAGATGTTGACCACCTAACTTCTCCTATCGATTGAGTAACAATGGACCAATCAGATAAGTTTTCAGGAAGCCCTTGTGGCTAGCAAAGGGTCAGCAGATGTCCTGAGGATGTGACCAGGGGACAGTTACTATGGGAGAACAAATCCCCCCTAGGCAATGACAGCCTATCAGAAACCAACAGCTGAGCCTTACCTAACCTTTAGCCAAGGATAAAGGATAAGCAATTTTGTACTTTGAAATTGTAATCTTGTGGCTGCTTTGTAGTTTTGTTTTTAAAAACCCCTTTAAAAACAATAGTAGATGGGGTCTTCTATCCTTTTGCTGTGTCAGACTGTGAGGCAGGCGCCCTGTGCTAGCTCATATACAATAAACAAAACCTTGCTTTTGCATTCAAAAGAGTGTGGGGTCTTCTTGGGGGTCTCAGGACTTAGGCACGACACAGGAAAAGACTGCGACACACTGGGCCTAACTTGAGCGTCTGAGATCACAAAGCCCACTCCCAGTGACACCACCCTTCCTCCAACAAGGCCACATCTACTCCAACAAGGCCATGCCTCCGAATAGTGCCATTCCCTATGGGCCTATGGGGGCCATTTTCTTTGAAACCACCACACATAGTTAAGATCCTTAGTTGCAAACAAAAAGAGTTAACCCTGGCTAAATAGAGCAGAAAAATAATTTCAGGAAAAGACACAAAATCAATAGGAAGTGTAGAAAAATATGCATGAAAAGCTGACAGCGGTAACGAGAAAGCAAGCCCATACCACAGAACCTAAACGTTCATGATCAGAATGCTGGGCAATCAAGGCAACATTTGACACCCACAGTGCATGACTTCCTCAAGAGTGGAAATATGTGTATGCCTGTGTGTTTGTGTGTGAATGCAGAACATACCGATTGGTTAGACTGACTCTGGGAATCTGCCTGTCTTCTCCCCCAACACTCTGATCCTAGTATTACAGACATCCACTGTCCACCACTGTGCCCAATTTTTGTTTTGTTTTGTTTTGAGACAGGGTTTCTCTGTAGCTTTGAAGCCTGTCCTGGGACTAGCTCGGTAGACCAGGCTGGTCTTGAACTCACAGAGATCTGCCTACCTCTGCCTCCCAAGTGCTGGGATTAAAGGCATGCACCACCATTGCCCGGCTTGTGCCCAGTTTTTTATGTGGCAGCTGAAGACCCAAACTCAGGGTCCTGATGGTTGTACCACAATCACTTTACCAAAGAAGCCAACTCCTCTTCCTAAAGGTGTTGCAATTTCTACTTCTAGCAATTGCAGATGGAAACCCCTTATTCTCACCTTCACAAGTATGATCTATATATTTAGCTTTTGCCAATTGAAGAAATAAAAAGTGATGTCACTTTTAATAACATTTTTAGGTTTTTAGCAAATTGCCATTTATATTTGTTATTATTATTATTATTGTCATTATCTATTTCACAAGTTTGGCTTTTGATAGAGAGCCAGAAAATATTTTAGACTCTTTGAATTAAATGGTCTCCATTGCTGCTACTCATCTCTTCTACTATAGTGTGAAAGTAGAAAGACAATACCTAAATAATGGACATGGCTGAGTTCCTATAAAAGTTTATTTACAAAACACACAGTGGGACAAATCTGTGTAAATGGTGACTGCTCGCTTATTCCTGGCTTCCCAGACCCGAAATAATCAGACAGAAACTATATTAATTGCAACACTGCTTGGCCAATGACTCTAGTGTATTCCTGGCTAGCTCTTACATCTTGAATTAACTTATTTCTATTATTTTGTATTTTACCACAAGGCTCGTGGTTACTGGCAAGGTTTGGGCATGTCTGTCTCCTGCAGCTACATGGCATCTCTCTGACTCCGCCTATTCTCTTCTATCTGCTTGGAATTCCCGCCTTGCCCTATTCTGTGCCGCAATAGGCCCAAAGCAGGTTTTTTATTAACCAATGGCATTTACAGCATACAGAGGGGAACCCCACATCAAATCTGACCTGTAGATTCCTGACCAATTTGTTGCTGCTGCTGTTTTTAACTTATAAGAGCTCTGGACATAATGGAAAATCAGTTGAATGTGACTGAACTCTCAATAGCTACAGTCTGATGCTTTCATATCTAGCACAATTATATTTGGTCTGTTTACATGATAAATTCATGTCAAAGTATAATACCTAGAACTGTAGAAGACGGCTACATATGTGCATCATGGCGTCCAAATTCAAGTTTAACAGTTACGATGAGCTTTACTGTACTTTGCTTTCCTTTTAACCTTTTTTTTTTGGGGGGGGCAGGGTCTCTTTTTGTAGCTTTAGCTGCCCTAGAACACATGTAAACCAGGCTGGCCTCAAACTTACAGAGATCCAGTAGCCTCTGCCTCTCAAGTGTTGGGGTTAAAGGTAGCCACCATCACGCCCAACTTGCTTTCAGTTTTGGATTAATTCCATGGAAACCATAAGCTCCATTGCCTAGTGGTTAAGGCCTCTGACCTCTGAGCCCAGGTTTTTTTTTTTTCTTGTCCTTCCAGTCCTGAACTTCAAGCAAACTATTTTGTGGTGATATTTTGTTTACAGTCTAATAAATAAAGCTTTGCCAGAAGATCAGAGTGCAAAGCTAGCCACACTAGTTAGCCATAGGGGCCAGGCAGTGGTGGCACACACCTTTAATCCCAGGGCTAAGGGAACACAGATCTCTGTTAGTTCAAGGCCACCCTGGGCTACATGAGAATGATCCAGTCTAAAAGAGAAACAAAGCCAGATGGTGGTGAAGAGGGAGGGGACAGGAGCTCATTGCAGCCAGTCTGAGGAGGCGTCTGAGGAGGCAGTCTGAGGACAGGATCGCCCCTTTGGTCTGGGCATTGGTAGAGGTAAGAGCTCTAGTGGGCTGGCTGCTCTGCTTCTCTGATCTTGCATTCACCCCCTGAGAGCTGACTCCGAGTTTTTATTATTAAGACCAATTCAAATTCATGCTACACTATTTCCTATTCACTAAGTAAGCCTTATGCTCTCTATTTCTCCCTTTTCCCCTATTCTGGCTACTTGGAATCATCTATACCTCAGTCCTTAGCCACTGATTTCTATCCAATTTTAAGGACTATTTAAGCTCAAAGAGGTCACTCTTTCCTTGACTTCTTCCAAGTCTTCAGTAAATGCTTTCTCCCACAGGCTTAAGAGAAGTCTCAGCAAAAAGTTAAGAGTTCATACATTGTTCTATTTTTTTTTGTAAACTGGTCCCAACAGGCATAAGATCTTTTTTTTTAATTTTACGTATTTATTTATTTCCTATGCAGAGGTGTTTTGCTTGCATGTATATATGTGAGGGGGTGTCAGATCTTGGAGTTACAGTTGTAAGCTGCCATGTGGGTGCTGGGAATTGAACCCGAGTGCTCTTTACCGCTGAGCCATTTCTCCAGCCCCAATACACTGTTCTTGCAAAGGACTGGAACTCAATTCTCAGGACACATATCAGGAGGCTCGCAACCACCTGACTCCACCTTGCAATCTCATGCCCTCTTCTGGCCTTCAAGGGCAACTGCACTTACATGCCCACCCCCACCTCATAAACATAATTAAAAAATATAATAGGGAACTGGAGAGTTGGCTCA
>JAQHUG010000025.1:3506195-3533034 GCA_028555095.1 Dicrostonyx torquatus | reverse complement strand
TCTGTAGCTTTGGAGCCTGTCCTGGGACTAGCTCTGTAGGCCAGGCTGGTCTCGAACTCATAGAGATCGACATACCTCTACCTCCCAAGTGCTGGGATTAAAGGCATGCGCCACCACCCCACCAATGGCAACTCTTATAAAGGAAAAACATTTAATTGGAGTGGCTTGCATTTTAAGAGGTTTAGTCCATTATCATCATGGTGTTTACATGGTGGCGTGCAGGCAGACATGGTGCTGGAGAAGGAGCTGAAAGTCCTACATCTTGCAGGCATCAGGAAGTGGTCTCACTCACTTGGCGTGGCTTGAGACCTCAAAGCCAGCCTGGACCACTGCTCCACTTGCCCCAACAAGACCACACCTACTCTAACAAGGTCACACCTCCCTTTAGTGTCACTCCCTTTGGGTGCTGTTTTCTTTCAGACAACCCCAGTATGTTCGCAAGAATTCAGTTTCAGATCTTGGGGTGTGTTTGCACTGGCTCACCAGGATGTTTTTGCAGTTCACTAGGGGTCACTCCTTATCAGTAATCTCTGTCCCCCTCTAAAGACTACGCTGGCTCGGAAACAGGAAACACCGGCTTTCAGAGTTGTATAGTACAACGAGGACTCTGGAGCTAAGGCCCAAAGTGCTTAAAACTTTACTCAGTAATCATTCTGCACCACATCCTTACAACCGTAAAGCTACCAGGCATCACAACGCGCTTTTTAAAAAGTTGAATTCCCCCCCCCCAAAGTTTGATTCCTTGCCTTTTCCAACTCCCCAAATACGACCCCCCCCATCACAGCAGTTTCTCTCAATGTTTACCATGACAGTCACAAGTAATGAAAACGACCAGGTCCCCCCAGAATCTCCCTTACTGTCTCCCTTAATGTCCTCCTTCCCACGGATCCTAGTCTTTTAAACCTTCGGAGTCCTTACTTGGGACAGAGGACACTGAGCACTCTAGAGCAGTTGTGTGTTCCCTTGCAGCCCTTTCTCCACTGCAGATCAGCAAGAGGTGTGGAAAGGCTGGGTGGTTATTTAAGGGTGGAGGTCGTTGAAGGATCGAGGTGGGGAGTGGTGTCCAGAGCCAAGGATTGCTGCCAGGGGTGTGTGCGAGTGTGTGTGTGTGTGTGTGTGTGTGGTGTGTGACAGAGAGAGATAGAGATAGATAGAGAGATAGATAGAGAGAGAGAGAGAGAGAGAGAGAGAGAGAGAGAGAGAGAGAGAGAGAGACCCTTATTCATACTTCCTACTAAGTTAGGCACATTTGGTCCCTGGGTGTGGCGTTTTATCTGAGCTGTTATCCCATTCCAATTTCTGAGGCTCGGGAGTGAGACCAAGATCCTCCATCATCCCGGGGCTGGTGTTGCCCGGGATGATGTCACTGTCCCCACTGCATCTCAGGTGCTACCAAGTCAGCGTCTCACTGCCTCTGAGGTATCATGGATACTCCAGGCCTCACCATTGAAGCCGATCACAGCCTCAAGCTCCAGTTCAGCCACGTCGGTCTCGGGTAAAATTTGTTCTTCCATCGTGGAGAATTTCAGCTCATCGATTCCTCAACTTCAGGGTGCAGCGTCTACTGGTCGTTATGGCAACTGTCGCACGCATGCGTGCTAGGTTTACGCTCGAGCAGAACCCCAGCCCGCTAAGTTCAAGTTGATTTACTCATTCGCAAATGTAGAAAGGGCTTCCTTCTATTTTTTTTCATTCATTCTAGAAATTTAGGTGGTAGGTGAACACTAAATATACAGAATGAATTCGCGCGTCTCCCCTGTAAAAGTCTGCGACTTTTGTCTTAACTATAAAATTAAGTCCCTTATGAAGATTACTAAAAATAATTGAACACAGAGAATTGCCTCTGAAGGGTAGTCTGTTGTAAAAAAAAAAAAAAAAGTCGTGGAATTGATACTACCTTGTAAAAGAAATTTAAAAAAGAAGACTTTAAAAAAAAGTCTTAGAACCCTATGTATGTAAGTATATACATTGCTTGTATGTGTATTTCCTGTTTCAACCTTCCAAGTGCTGGGCTTTCAGGCGCGAGCTATCACACCGGGCTTGTTTTGTTGTTTTTCAATCAGAAAAAAAAAAAAAATGCGAAGAATTTCGAGAGCCGGGGTCTTGATTGCTTCCATTCCTGGGAAAAGGTTTTGAGTCTGCTCAACAATATAACCATTTTTCTTGTATCCAGCAGTTCGTGTGAATTAACGAAAATTGATTGTTTCAATCCACTGTCCCCAAGGGTGAGCTTTGGTTGGAGTGGTACTGAGGTTCCTGACACATTTCATTTAGCCGACTCTGGGCTCGGGTCGCGCACCTTCCAAACTGCGGAGAATGAGCCGCGCGGGCCGCCGTAGTCAGCTGGTGCGAGCAGGAAGTGTCCCAGCCGCGGGCCGAGTCTGCACCATGGCCCCGGACCCCTGGTGAGTTGCTGCTGCTGGCAGTAGTTCGTGGTGGAACTTGGGGGTGGAAGTGGCTCCCAGGGACTCGCACAGACCCTGGCCATAGTTGAACTTGAGACTGGCGGCTTTTAGGGATGAGCAAAGTGGGTGAGGATCCTCCCTTGCTGTGGGGACTCGCCACATCCCGCCTCCCCGGTGCTAACTCGGTCGTAAGAGCGGGAGACAGTAATCTGGGGGGAGCTAAGACTTGAACAGAATAAAGTGTTTCCCCCGCCTTTTGTGGGGGTTTCTCGCCCGTCCTGCTTGTGCAGACTCCCCTGGGTCCTGTAAAAGTGAAGTAGAAACCTTTTAGTCGGATGTCCTTTCCTTCACCCATCAACCCCCAGAAAGGGAAGAAACCGAGGTTCAGACTCCATGGTCACCAGCTAGTTAGTGGTTAGCGGGGCATAGGTGTTATGGGCTCTTCACAAAAAGATTTGTAGTAATCTGGGAGGGAAATTTGCACTTGTGGTAGGCATTTTACCCTTTCCTGCGTCAGTATCCTGAAGACTTAGGTCAGCAAGAACTAGTGCAGAAATCAGCACCCAATAAGGGACAGAATGATGAAAAATATCTTTATCCAAGGAACACATTGCTATACAGTCTTGACCTTCCCATTTCATGATTTATACCATTATATTTCGATAACGTTCTTGTTGGAGAATATGCCTTACGTTAGTGTTTCTGGTACAATTTATGATTGTTCGATGGCAGGCAGTTTTGAATATTAGGAGAGCTGATCCCAAGGTCAGAGTTAAGAGTTACCTAGGGATCTAGGCTGTTTGGGCTAGTTGCTGAAATTTTTGTGGGTTTTGTTTGTTTTGTTTTATTTCCATTGTCTCAGTGAGCCCAGGCTGACCTTAAGTTCCTGATCTGTTACTTCAGTCTCCTAAATGGTGTGATTGCATGCTGCCACCATGCCCAGCCAATTGCTGAATATAACACTTTTTTTGGGGGGGGGCATCAAGTTTCAACAATTATCCACATCCCTGGAAGAAAATTTAGAGACTTTTGAGTATCATCTGCAGGAAAGAAAATAAATAGCATCTTTATCATTTGGAAACAACCAATGTTAACTTTTCCCCAATGCATTTATTGTTTGAATCTTTAGTTGCTTGTATTTTACACAACAGGGAGCATTTCTCCATATCATTAACTCGTCCTAAAAACATGAGTTTTCCATGCATATCAGTACACCATCTGAACGTTCATGACTTATTTCAGCTTTAGCTCAGTGGTTGAGCTTACCATACGCAAGACCTTGAGCTTAGTCCCCAGCGAGACAAGAAAGCTTTCAACTGTCGAATGAGAAAGCCTCTGAGTTAGACAATGGAGACTAACAGTAAAAGAGTTCAAACGCTTCAGTGTTTGGGGTAAAATTGTCCTGTAAGTCTGATCTGGGCCAGACTCTGAAGAAACTAGCCTCCACTCAGCTGTCCTGTTGAAATGTACCCTCCTACCAGGGCCACCCCTTGACCAGACATGCTTTCTTCCATTCATTCATCTTTGCTTGTGCCATGTGCCTTCCACAGTGTTTAGGTTTTGCTCCTCCTTTCCATACGGACATCTGCTTGAGTCCAAGATGTCCTCTTGTGGCCCAGCCCTTCTGAGCACCTCTGACATCAGTAATGTCTCCCATTCCCTAACCCTAGAGGTACTTAATTTAGGGCTTGTATTTGACAGGATTTTGTTATGGATTTTATATGTTTGACCTGTGTTTGCTGAGCCAGACTGAAGCCCCTGTCTTCATAACTGATAGTGTGGAGGCAAGCAAGTAAAATGAGGGGAATCAGGGAGTTGGACTATTTTCTTTATTACCCCCACTTTTAAAAAATTATATATGTTAACATATATAAATATATACATATATTAACCACCTGGTCTTTTTCATACACACCTATACCCAAATGTATTGAATGGTGCATATTGATGTATGAGTCTAGGGTTGGGAGTGGCACTGCCTCTGAGGTGCTTGTGAAGTTCACAACATAAAGTTTTCTTTGTAGGACCTGGAGCCACATCCCCAGCCCAAGCTAGATGCTTTTTTCCCCTGATGATAGTGACTGAGCCTAGTGCCTTGCACAAGCTAGTCAAATACTTCTCACTGAGCTGTGCCTTTAATCACCTTTTTAGATTTGAGATAATTCACAAAGTTACCTAAGCTGCCTCAAGCAGACTAACCTTGAAGTTAAGACTCTCGTGTCTCAGCCTCAAGTAGCTGCGGTAATGGGCATGCCCAGTACTGAAATATTTTAAAGAAATAAATTATTTCTTATGCATAAAACTGGGACATCAAGGCAAACAACAGTTTTCAATACTTTGCAGTGGACAGTCCTGGAAAATGCATTGTCCACATGAGCACAAGAGTCCCTGCTTCTCAGGAGCACACGGGTATAGGAGATGAGATGTATGTGCACACACGTGTTTTCTGAAAATTAGAAAGTGAAAATGCTGTAATCAGAAAAACTCTGGGTGCCAGTAGGAGTTTATTTGAATTTTGTTTTGTTTTGTTTGTTTTTTGGGGGCAAGATTTCTCTGTGTAGCCCTGGCTTTGTGGACCAGGCTGACCTCTAACTCACTGAGATCCGCCTGCCTCTGCCTCCTGAGTGCTGGGATTAAAGGCACCACTGCCCAGAAATCTTCTTTTTTTAAAAGATGCTTATTTTTATTTTAAGTTTATGGGTGTTTTGCCTTCATGTATGTCTGTGCCTCATGCTTGCCTGGTACCCTAGAGGCTAGAAGAGGACATGATACAGTTGTAGACGGCCTTGTGGGTGCTGGGAATCAAACCCAGGTTCTCTGGAAGAGCAGCAGTGCTCTAAACCATGGAGCCATCTCTCCAGCCCCTCATTTGAATCTTTGAAAGCCCCCAACACTGTTGAGTGGCAAGTGGAAGGCAGTGTTCTGAGAGAACTGTGGTGGGGTTAGGAGTTAGCCAGGCTTCCAGGTCCCCTGGAGCATTTTGCTGCAGATACACAGTTCCTGCTGTCCCTGCTGTGTGAGTTTGGTTGTCAGTTCTTGCCTTGCCTCAGTGTCTCCTCCTCATCACTGTGTTCCTCTATCTTCCATGTTTCGTAGCACAAATCAAATCAACATCTGATATACCATATATTTATTGTATGCTGTTCTCCTTTCACTGGAATGTTCATTTAAAAACAGGAACTCTGTCCGTTTCGTTTATTGCTCTTTCGAATTGACAGTGCCTGGGACGGTGTTGGGATTAGCATAAGCCATTCAGCATTATTTGCTGGCTGTCTTACAGAGAAGTGAATGCAGAGCCCAGCATAGTGTTGCAGGCTTGCAATCCTAGCATTCAAGATTCAGGAAGGGAAGGCAGGAGAATAATGGCTAGCCTGGGTTACATAGGGAGATCCTGTTAAAACAGAAACAGTAAACCCATAAAACAAAGCAAAACAACCAAAACCAAATAACATCAAACCAAATGTATAAATGAAAATGTTTTATCATGTGCATAATAGTAAAGTCCTTGAAAGCCCAGATTCTGGGACCAGATGCCCTTGGTTGCTGCTGTCCTTTGTTCCCTCTGAGCAAGTCAGCTCTGCCTCTTTTCTTTGTACTTGGTTTCCTCCTATCTAGGTGGAGGAGGTCATGTTCCTAACCCCACAGTGTTCTTGTGTGGATTAACTGAGTTGTCATTAGTGAAGCTTTCTGAATGGTGCCTGGTACATAGGACCATTCAGTACATGCTGTTATTATGGGTCCTTCTCTCTCTGTTTCTGTCTCTGTCTCTCTCTGTTCCTCCCTCCCTTCCTTTCTTCCTTCCTTCCCGCCTTCCCTTTCTTCCTCCTTCCCCCCCTCCCTCCTTTCCTTTTCTTTCTTCCTTCCTTTCCTCTTTCCATTTCTCTCCCTCCCTCTCTCCTTCCCTTTTCCTTCCTTCCCTTTTCCTTCCTTCCCTTTTCCTTCCTTCCTTCCTTCCTTCCTTCCTTCCTTCCTTCCTTCCTTCCTTCCGTCCTTCCTTCCTTCCTTCGAGATAGGGTCTCATTACTTAGCCTGCTCCATTCAATACATGTTGCTATTATGGGTCTTTTTTGCTTCTCTCTCTCTCTCTCTCTCTTTCTTGAGACAGGGTCTCATTATGTAGCCTGGTCTGGAGCTCACAATGTAGATTAGGCTGGCCTTGAACTAACAGAGATCTGCCTGCCTCTGCTTCTGTAGTGCTGGGTTTAAAAGCAATGCACCACCACCATTCCCTGGCCAGGACTTTATTTAAAGAATTTTAAAACTCTTTCCCTCTGTATGACTTTGATTTCAGGTTCTCCACATATGACTCTACTTGTCAAATTGCCCAAGAAATTGCTGAGAAAATTCAACAACGAAATCAATGTGAAAGGAGAGGTGAAAAGACACCTAAGGTAATACCACTGAAGAATTGATGTGCTCATCTTTGAAGTTTGAAAACATTTCTAGATCTGGGACATGCTGTGTGTGTGTTGTGTGCACGTGTGTGCATGTGCTAGTTCATGTGTATAAATCTTTGGAGTGTGTTTTGGTATGTTGTATCTAATTTTATTTTTTCCCCATTTGGTAAATTGTGAATGACTACTGCCCCAAGATATAAAATAGTCTCCATTTCATTCACTGACTTCTTATACAGCTGCAGTGTTGACACTGTTGAGCTGCTGGCATCATACTCTTGGATCTGTCTGTGTGTGTTCATGGATGTTTGTGTGCATGTGGAAGCCAGAGGTTGACGCTGGCTTTGTGGCTGCTAGGGATCAAACACTAGTTCTCACGCCTGTGCAGCAAGCAGTTTACCAAGCCAAGTCCCAGCCTTGTATTTTGTTTCCCATAACTTCTTATCCAATTGTTTATGCAACATAGGGAGATCTTATCTCAACAAAAAACAGATTAAACAACAAACCAAAGCTGTTTATCATGTGCATAATAGCACATAATGCTTGCCTTTGAGGCAGGCAGCTCTCTGAGTTCAAGGCCAGCCTGGTCTACAAGAGCTAGTTCCAGAACAGCTAGGGCTACACAGAGAAACCCTGTCTTAACTCCCCCCGCCCCCCACAAAAGATATGCACACCCCTTTTGCATAGATATCATTTGTACTATTTTTATTTGTCTTATTTTCATTTATATTTCATTATATTCCATTTATCTTATTTTTTATTGTCATTTGTAATTCTATTTATTTGTTTTTGAGATAGGGTATTGCTATGTAGCCCAGACTGGCCTAGTACTTGCTGTGTAGTTCCGGCTAATCTTAAACCATGATCCTTCTGTCTCAGTTCCCTGAGGACTGGAATTGGAGATGTTTGACTTTCAGGGTAATCTTATGAGATATCACTGAAAAAAAAAATTGGTGTTGTGGCTAATGATCAATAACAAGATTCTAAATGGATTTTTGAATAGACATGGAGTGCACTTATGGATTAAGCAGGGAGTTTTGACTTTTTTGAGGGGGTGGAGCTTCTTCGAGGCAGGGTTTCTCTTTGTAGCCCCAGCTGTCCTGAACTTGCTCTATAGACCAGGAAGGCTTCCAACTCACAGAGCTCCATCTGCCTCTGCCTCCTGCAGGCTGGGTTCAAAGGCATATGCCACCACTGCCTGACTTGACTTTTTAAATAATACTTAGTGCTTCCTTCTTATTCACCTTCCATCAGTATCTAGTGTGTGGTTATTGTGGGGCAAAACCAGTCTACACATTTTTTTAGATTTTGTTGGTATTGCTATTTTTGTTTTTTTAAATGTCATTTACTTACTTAATTCCTAGGATCTCATGATACCCAGGCTGGTCTGGAATTCCTGTTGTAGCTCAGGCTGGCCCTGGGCTCTTTATTCTCTTGCATCTGTCTCCCAAATGCTGATATAGTAGGTGTGAGCCACCATGCCTGCCTTGATCACTGTACTGAATTCTTTTACTTTTTTGGTTTGTTGTTGCTGTTGTTTTGAGACAGGATTTCTCATTGGACCTGGAATTTACCAATATGGGTAGATTAGATGACTAGCAAGCCCCATAGGTCCTCCTGTCCCCACACCCCAGTGCTGGGGTTACCACCGCACCTGGCCTTGTACCTGGGTGCTTGGGGTTCAGACTCAGGTCTTCATGTTGTGTGGCAAGCACTCTGCTAACTAAGCCATCTCCCCAGCACTAAATTGATTCTCTGTATCTTTCCCAGGTAGATTGTTCTGTCTGCAGTTAATACTTTAATCTCCCTTGAGCCCGTCCATATTTCCTTAGTCTTGTTCTTTTAGTGAGAACTTGTAGATCGCAGTTTAAACAGACAGTAGTGTCTAGTCTTAGTTTTTCTCCGTCTTATTTTTAATTTCCCCACACTGTATTAATCATGTTTGCTCTCTTTTTAATCAGTAACACCATAGGCATTCCTTTTGGGTTTTCTAGTACTAAACCATTCTTAACTTGCAAAAATAAATTCTACCTCATGGTAACATCTTGTCCTTTTAATGCAGTTCTGTGTCTGCTGATGTTTGAAGAGGTTTTGTCATTTGAGCAGGGTTGAGGTTTTTTTTGTTGTTGTTGTCTGTTTTCAGTTGTTTACATCAGTGCTTATGTCTGGGGTTGTGTTACCTAAAGTATGAATTGGGTCTTGCAGTTTTTTTCTGTGTTCTGGAAGTTTCTGTTTAATTATAACAAATGTACTTTTGATGATCAAAGATTATTTTCTTTCTTTTTGTTTTTTGAGATAGGGTTTGCTGTGTAGTCCTGGCAAAGATTATTTTCTTATAAAATATGAAATCTTGATATTAAGTAATGATTACCTTTGGCATTACAGTAAGTTTTTAGAGTATTCTCTTTTTGGGTGACATTTTATGACTTGATTTAAACATTTTAAAATTACATTTATTTCTCTGTGTGTGTGTGTGTGTTAGTTGTGTGTGTCTTTTTGATGGAGTTGGGGGGTATCTTCCTTTGTTGCCCAGGCTGGCCCCGAGTTCCTGGATCCAAGTGGACCTGATGCTGAAGCCTCACATAGGGTATAGGTATAAACTACAGCACACAATTGGTTATACTTTTTACTTCTTGTTCTGTTCTTTACTCTTTGAATACGTGGCAGACTGCTTTCTACCAGGTCTTCATCAACTCCAGGGGTGGCTCCTTTGGTTTCCTGGGGTGTTAGAACAAAGCCAGACTTTTCCTGACTGCTGGCATTGGACAGTTGCTTGACATGTGTGACCTTGCTAATCAGAGCAGGACCTCCTTCTTCTCTCTGGGTTGTACACTGCTACTTTGTTGTTTGATAAGGCAGGCTCTCACTATGTAGCCTTGGCTGACCTTGAACTCACTATGTGGATGCTGCTGACCTTGTCCTAGAGATCCTCCTGACTCTCCAGTGCTGGGATTACACGCGTACCCCACCATGCCCAGTTAACTGCTACTTTTAGCAAGCAATAGTAAAAACAGTGGCAGTCTGCCTTTCTTATATTCCTCCCATTTCCTCTGTGGTCAAATGTGTTTTCATTTAGATGGGTACTTTTGTTCTTCACATTTCCAAATGTCAGAGAGGGGCTCTCCCCAATTCTTCATCTTCAGAGTCACACACAGACATTCCCTCTGGGCATTTAGGCTGACTGGAGACAGTTTCCTCAGTCCTAGAAGAGTCATGCGTGGTTAACATTCCTCTCGTGGAAAAAGAGCATGTACTTTCCAGTGGTCAGATGGGCTATAAATATACCAGAGTGTTCTGAGACCAGTCAGAATGCTAATGGGACTTGACACCTTGTCATCTGAAGCATGGTGAGGGAACCGTGGGGTTTTGTTGTTGAGCGGGAACTGAGGGAACACAGTTTCCTGCATGGCTCCAGTGTGGGTAAAATATGGTATGTGGAAGTTCTGGGGACAGAATTCCAGCTGAGTATGAATGCAAGCTGTCAGTTTCTACTCAATAGCTGTGTTCCTGTGTGGACCAAGTGCACTATGGGTACACGCTCCGGGTGGACAGAGCTCTGGTGGCTAGACAAGGACACCATTGAGAACTTTACAACCTGAGCCTGTCTCCCAGGCCTTCCTTAGCAGATGCTACTTACCCTCTGGACAGTGGACTCAGGCTGTGTTCTCGTCTTTTCAGCTCACCCTGACCATCAGAACTCTGTTGAAGAACCTGAAGGTAAAGATCGACACTCTGAAGGACTTACTGCTAAGAGCTGTGTCAACCCGTCAGATGTATCCATGTAAACATGCCCACCTTCCCTGGAGTGGGAAGAGAAACAACCTTATTTAAGAGAGGAAGGAACCTGGGCCACCCAATTTTTCCCCACAGCTCAAGGAGGACTTGGTTTCCACACTGTTGCCTATGGTCTTGAATTCTGTTTTAAGTGTCTGTTCACTGCTTTGCAGTAACTGTGCTGGCAAGGGAAGACTCACCTAAGGAATGAATTTGTCTGGGTGTAACCTTGACAGGGCAGGAAGCTAATGCTGCTTACAGCCTTGAGGATGGCTAGCCGCTACTCAACCGCAGGACTTCCATGATAATCCTGAACAGTGATTCCCTGGTGGATTTTCCAGAACATTTTTTTTTTTTTCTTGAGACAGGGTCTCAGGAGCTCAAACTGGACTTGAGCTCACCATGTAACCAAGGATGGCTTGAACTTCTGCCTTCACCTCCTGAACACTTAGGTTCAGGCATATTCCAGTACAGTCAGTTTTGTGAGGCGCTGGGGGTGGAACCCAGGGCCTTGTGCATGCTAGCCAAATGCTCCACCAACTGAACGACATCTTAGCCCTCAGGATATTTAGTAACCTGGTTTCTGGCCAAAAACAGTAGAGGCCACATGTCTTTTCTACTTTTTAAAAATCTAGCCGTAGACTACTGAGATTTGGCTTGACCACTTCCTTCTTTCAGGGACACAGACAAGTGCCCCTCATTTGGGAGCTTTGGGGGTGAAAGGTGTATTAGGACTTGGGGGGTTGAAGCAGGCTGGGCCAGCTTAACCTCTGGGGAGGTATCAAGTGCTCAAGCAGCTTCTGAACTGTGTGTGTGGTTGTACACATCTGTAATCCCAGCACCAAAGAGACCGAAGCAAGATAGAGCATTAAAAGCCAGCCTGAACTACATAGTGATTTTGAGGCTAACCTGAGCTACATAATGAGCCACCCTACCCTACTCCATCCCCCACTTCAAAACAAACATTTTAGATAGAAATTCACAATGGACCTGTTACCTAAACTGAGTCTTTAAGCCTAGCTTATAATGAGTTGAAAACCGACCCCACAGTAATATTTCTTTAAATTGTCTGTAATTCATGCCAAAGACCTGGTTTTGGTGTCAGAGGAAACCACATATCCTGGCTTTTATGTGGGAGAATGTAGGAATACAGCTTTTTTTGACAAAACAATTGAAGGTGTTTCAAAAATATGTTTTCTCCCAAATGAACTCTTTTATGTTAACAGGAAGGTTGGCATGGCTTAAATGTTTAATTATTAATCTGCTGAGGTTTCAAATAAAAGTTTAATTTTAGTAAACAATGGGGGCCTTCTTTGAAACACAGTTGGAATATTCTGGTTTGTAATTTTACCCTCCATATGGTATCATTTGTTACTGCCTCGCTAGTGTGTTACATAAAGAGCTTTTATTTTACCCAAGTCAACAGGTCTTAATCCATAGACCTGAATGGGTTACAGTGGGTGGGGCTAGTTTCTCTTCTTTCAGAAGTCAGTGCCAGGGAGTTTGTACATGCGTTCAAGGTACATGGACTCATTTTAGTGTAACCAAAAGCACGTGCGTTAGAAAGGTAGCGAAATACTGTCTCATGGTACTTTTAGTACCCGTTTGCTAACTCCATTGAGATAATTCATTATAACCCACTATATATATATATATATATATATATATATAAGTTACACAAACAGTTACACACACACACACACACACACACACACACACACACACACACACACGTACGACCCATAGAGCAAGAGACATATAATACCCAAGAGCTCTGATTCCTGTTATAGCCCCTGATACACAGCGGACAGAGAGTACCAAGTGTGTAACACTTTCAGTCTGACCGTCTGTTGTAATGGACTTTTGGTTTTGTGTTCTCAGCATGACTCCTCAGACTACCTACCATATTAAGGACTACCCACCAAATACACCGGTCTCATTATTTAAAACATTCCAAAAATTTATAAGAACATAAATATTGATAATTTGAAATTTCCTAGGGAAATTTTTTAAAAATTTAAAAATTAAAATAAAAACTCAACTGGATTATAAAAGCTTTTAAAAATAATCTTTTCCCCACCAATTGTTGAGCTTTGCTGGTAGAGAAGGTGACATTCAGATCATACACCACATGGGGGCGCTCCTAAACCTGTTTTCAGGGCCGCCTCTTCTAGAAGGAAAAAGGCAGTGGTGACTTCAATAGTATTAACAACCTTTTTGTTTGGTAGCTGGTTTGGGGTGGGGGGATTGAACCTAGAGCCCTGGACATGCTAAGCACATGCTCTATGACTCTAGCCCCAGGCATTTCTCCAACATCCTTTCTCTTAAACATTTTTAATAATTCAAATCTTCCTCCAAATTTAGGCGATTTCAGATGGAAGCTCTTCAGTACTAATCACTGCATATGCTTGGTTTTGGAAATATCTTTTCTTCTTTATGAAAAAGGTAACTTGACCAGGTCACCCTTGTCACCTTGTGTTCTGGATACAGGTGGAGAGATTCCAATGTTCCTGCAGGGAGTTTAATATTATAGAGGAGAATCCTGGATACATCAGTAACTTTCCCAGGACCCTAAGAGTCAGTTTCGAACACATGACTATCTGGCTTCAAGTCTGTTGTTTGAAGCTGATTTTTGTTTGTTTGCTTGCTTTTTGTTTTTTCGAGACAGGGTTTCTCTGTAGCTTTGGTGCCTGTCCTGGGACTCCTGTAGACCAGGCGCCTGGAACTCACAGAGATCCTGAGTGCTGGGATTAAAGGCATGAGCCACCACTGCCTGGCTTGAAGCTGAATTCTTTAGTAGAAAACATAGTCTCCTGTCCCCTGGGTGTGCCTTTAACAGCTGCTTGCTGCTGTCACAGGTCCACAGGAGCCTTCTTAATCACAGAAGGTGATGCAGTGTTCTGTTCACTGTGGCGTATTATTTCTATCTTAAGATATTGTGGTCCTTAGTTAAGAAAATGACCACAAATCACCAAAAGACTGTCTCTTTAAAATTATTTTAATTTTATTTATTTGTGTTTGTGTGTATATGTGTACACAGTGCCTGAGAAAGCCAGAAAGGGTGTTGTAGGTAGTTGTGAGCTGTCTAGTGTGTGTGTGCAGAGACCTGAACTCATGTCCTGTACAAGAGCAGCAAATGTCCTTAACCACCAAGTCATCTCTCCAGCCGGACAAGGTTGTTCCAAGGAGCAGGCTGCTTGTTCGTCCTGGCTGCCCGGTTGGCTTAGCCCCGAAATAACCACACAGAAATTATATTAATTAAATCACCGCTTGGCCCATTAGCTCTAGCCTCTTATTGCCTAACTCTCACATCTTGATTTAACCCATTTTTATTAATCTGTGTATCACGACATGGCAGTGGCTTACTGGGGAAAATTCCCAGTGTCTGTCTCTGATGGATCCATGGCGTCTCTCTGACTCTGCTTTCTTCCTCCCAGAATTTAGTTCTGTCTTCTCCACCTACCTAAGTTTTGCCCTATCAGGCCAAGGCAGTTTCTTTTCTTTCTTTCTTTTCCTTCCTTCCTTTCTTCCTTTTTTTTTTTTGTGGTATTTCGAGACAGGGTTTCTCTGTAGTTTTGGTGCCTGTCCTGGAACTAGCTCTTGTAGACCAGGCTGGCCTCGAACTCACAAAAATACACCTGCCTCTGCCTCTGGAGTGCTGGGATTAAAGGTGTGTGCCACCACCACCCAGCCAGTTTCTTTATTCATTAACCAATATAAGCACCACACAGAGGGGACTCCCACATCACAGGGTGACTTTTAAATGCAGTTCTAGGAAACAATGTTGGGTGACTTTTCTTTTATGACACATTGTGTAACTCTGGCTGGGTTTGCTATGTAGATCAGACAGGCCTGGAGCTCACAGAGTCTGCCTGTCTCTAGCAGACAGCCACACACCCAGCCCTGGGTGCCTGCTGGAATGTGAGCATTGGAGAGACACGCTCCCTTACTGTGCTGCGTAACTAAGAACTGACAGGACTTTACTGACATGGTTTTTGTCCTCCTGTTTTCATAAAGTTCCCCAGAAACTACAGGAGGTACAAGATGAGGACACCTCGATTTGTGAGTGCAGGCCTGAGGTGCCACATTCTTTCCTGAAAAGTGGTTTTGATGTTGTGTTTTTCAAAAGGAAAGCTGTGCATTTTGACTCCATTAGCTTGTAATTGATCAGTAAGACAGAGTCCTGCAGTCAGAATGCTCAAATCTGCTTTATACATTTCCAAAAGAGTTAATTAATCTACCCTGTAGCCCAGGCAGGCCTAAAACTTAACAATATAGCTCAGGCTAGCCTTAAACTATAGGCAAGCCCTCTACTTCTCAGCCTCGTAAGTGCCGGGATTACAGGTGTAAGTCACCGTGCACAGCCAAACATTCACTTCTATTTCCAGATTTTCTTTTAGTTGCCTCACCGGGTTGCAAGAATAGCTTGTGCTGTGGGAGGCATTGTGTGGATTTCATGCAGTACTAAAAATATTCTCAATCAGCTTTGCGTGGCACTTGTCCTTTGTTAGCTTTTCAAAACCATCACCTTCACCTTTTTATTCTTTTCTTCTTTAGTGTGTCTGTGTGAGTGTATGCTAGTGCATGTGGAGGGCTTCCTGACATGCATCCTGGAGCCGACCTCAGGTCCTCTTCTAGAGCAAAGTGCTCTTCACTGCTAAGCCATCTCTCCAGACCCAGCCTTTGCCATTTTCTAGGAGAGTGAAAACAACCTCTTTACAAAAGTATTCAGTATCAAAGGTGTTTGGTGCTTGGGGGGGGCAGGTAATGTTTTAGACATCTCTTAGTGGTCCTCAACTCTGTGTTTTAGGGAAAAGGATGGGTGGGTGGGTAGATGTGATAATCACTGTGTAATAAGCCCAAGTGACTGTGGGAGTGGGGAGAGGTGGGGGTTCTGGAAGCAGCGCTGGGCCTGCAGTGGAGCTGAGGTTCTCCAGCACTGACTCTGTGATAGTTTCAGTAGCATCTGGGAACAAGGGAAAAATAAGGACATGGTTTTTATGTTTGGAGAAATTTTATCATTTTTGTCTGTCACTAGATCTCTTCGTAGGTTTTGGTATTAAAGTCTTGTCATTTTCTCCACAGTAGTAGGTAGTTTTGTTTTGTTGTTGATTTTGATTTTTTGAACATCTAGTCCATATATGGCCACATGTGTAACTGGTAACTGCTCTGCCATGTTCCTGACTTGGAAGTCTGGCACCATGTGCTAAGGGATCGACGTTGTCCCAGGGACCACACAAAGCTGAGGCAGAGGGCCAACCCTGTCCGTTGAGGCTAGGGACCAGTTCAGCCTTCATGGACTTGAGTTTCTGTTGGGGGGGTGGTCTGCTTGTTCGTTCCTGGCTACTCAGACCCCAAATAATCACCCAGAAACTATATTATTTTCAATACTGTTTGGCCAATAGCTTAAGCATATTTTTAGCTAGCTCTCAGATCCTAAACTAACCTATCTCCATCAATCTGTGCATTACCATAAGGTCATGGCCTACTTGCAAAGTTTCAGCCATCTCCAGCAGAGGCGTTTGTCTCCTGTGGCAGCTACATGGCTTCTCCCTGACTCCACCTACTCTCTCTCTACAGCTTTGTTTGGATTTCCTGCCTGGCTTTACTCTGTTAAGCCATTGGCTGAAAGCAGCTTTATTCATTAACCAATAAAAGCAACAAATATACAGAAGACCTTCCCACACCATGTTCCCTTTTCTGTTTAAATAAAAAGGAAGGGTTTTAACTTTAACATAGCAAGGTTACATGTCCCACACCAAGTTTCATTATTTCAGAGGTGGGACTAATCCTGCTTTGGGAAGTTGAAGAAGTATTTTTAAGTGCCTCATGGGATCAGCCCCTCTCATCACTGAGATAGTCATCAGCGCTATTGAAGTGGCTCAGCAAATAAGGGCACTTGCCACCAAGTCTGATGGTCTGAGTTTGATCCCTGGCACACATGGTGGAAGAAGAGTACTGACTCCCACAGGTTGTCCTCTGACTTCTACACTAGTCTTGTACAACACATGCACACATAGATAAATGTAATAAAACAAGGTACTCACTGCTATTAATCAGGCTAGTCCAGTCTCCCAGTGCCTTACTGAATTTGTCAATTAAAAAAAAAAAAAAAAACAAGTGAAGAGCTAGAGAGATGGCTCAGTGGTTATGAGCACTTGCTGTTCTTTCAGAGGACCTGGGTTAGTTCTCAGCACCCACATGGTGGATCCAGTTCTAGGAGATCTAAGTACCTCCTTTTGACCTAAAAGGGCAACAGGCACACATGTGGTGCATATACACACATGCTGGCAAAATGTTCATACACATAAAACAAGTCTAAAAATGATATTTTAAAGTGAGCCATGAATATCTCTTGGGCTCTCAACTCCTAAGCTGTCTTCCCAAAGCTTCCTCTTCCAGCATGGAGGAACATTTGCAGGCTTCTTTCTCCAGTGGAGCTTAGTTCACAAGATAAAGACTGAATTATTAAGTTTTTTTAATTACATTTTTATCTTGTGTGTATATGTATGGAGGTCTCTTCACCATGAGGACCCTGGTGATTGAGCATAGATTCTTACGCTCTGTAGCAGGCATCTTTACCCACTGAGCCATCCTGCCAACCCCAAGACTAAATACTAGTGGTTGTCAAAAGATAAGTCCTATGAAAATACTTTTAACAGTTCTTTCTGTGTTTCTCAAAGGACACTGGTAGGCACAGTGCCCAGAGCTGGGCAGCAGAGAGGCTGGGCTTCGGCACACAGGTAGTAGGAACTGGTCATATAAGACCAGACCTTACATGTCCATGAATTGGCCAGATTACATGAAAAATCAACCTCGCTGGTGGCAAAGTGTCATGGCAAGTTAGTTTAACTTCCCCCTGTTTATCTGTTCCCTGACTTTGCTTCTTATTCACCAAGATGTCTGGTGCCATCCCCCAGCTGTGTCCTCTGTCCCATTTACACTCAGCCTTAGACACAGATTGTCTACCCTTCCTCACTCTACCCAGCTATCACACGTGTGTCCACATAAGTGCAGTGTAGATCACAGATGCCACAGTTATCTGGTCTCCCTCTACCTCCCCTCCATCTATCTCCTTGGGGGTCTGCTATTTCAGTTTGCTAAAATAAAACATAAAACAAAGAGGCAGAATTGCTGGCTAATTGTAGTTTTCCAAGATTCAGTGGGAGTCTCTAGGGATATTCTGAATTGGCATACTAGGCTGTGTTCCTTGTCAAAACTTCATGGGACTGGAAATATTTCAGATCTAGGAATATTTATATGTGTATGATAAGACATCTTGGAAGGGAACTCAAGTGTAAGCATAAATGGGCGTTTATTTTACACATAGCCTAGAGTTAGTTTTGTAGACTATTTAAAATAATTTGGTTGCTATGAAATTTTCCACCTGTGGTATCCCGATGAAGTGGTCAAAAGCAAACGAATTTCCGAGC
Source organism: Dicrostonyx torquatus (assembly GCA_028555095.1). Taxonomy (NCBI): domain Eukaryota; kingdom Metazoa; phylum Chordata; class Mammalia; order Rodentia; family Cricetidae; genus Dicrostonyx; species Dicrostonyx torquatus. The sequence goes on along the minus strand of JAQHUG010000025.1, from coordinate 3,515,028 downwards.
ACTTGAGAGTTTGGATTTGGGCTAGGGATGCTCCTGCTATACTGGGTGTATTGCTTTACGCGGGGCTGTAAGCAGCGGTAGGAGGCAGCACCCCTGGCGCGGAGACAGCCTCAGATGTTTAGTGCCCAGCAGGTACCGAGGAGGAAGACCCAGTGTAAGGAAAGAGTAGGGTGCTAACTTAGATAGATTGTGCTGGCTCTCGACTTCCAGTTGGAAAACAGTCATTCTGTTTTTCAGAGACTTCAACTTTATATAATTAGACCGGGGAGATGGCTCAGTGAGTAAAGTGCTTTGCCATGCGAGCTTGGGGACAGGGACTTGAGTTCGGACCTCCAGCCCTCACATGAAAACCTGCCACAACTTAGTCGGTCAGCGAGCTCTGGGTTCAGTGAGAGGCCCTGTCTCAGAAACAAAGTGGAACGCAACAGAGGAGAGCACCCAAGGCAGGCTTCCGGTTTCCCCATGCTCATGAACTGTTGATGCAGGTATATCACACACACACTCGCACACGTATATACACACACTTACATACACACACGAAACACATGTACACACATGTATACACACACGCACACACACAACACATGTACACATACGTATATACACACATATACACACACGTACACACATACACAGACACAAACATATACACACACACAACACATGTACACATACGTATATACACACATATACACACACGTACACACACAGACACACACATTTAATGTAGTCACAACTTCTGGGTTTTTCTTCATTATCTGTAGGTTTTCATTCTTGCCTGGAAAGATTTTTCAGACTCAAGATTATTAAAATATTCTTCTGTTTGAATTCCAGAACCATTTGAATTTGTGCATAATTTTAACACTGGATTTATGTTCGGCGTATGTCCAGTGTTTGTCTTCTTGGGTGGTTGGATGCTGAAATCTCTACCAAATGGGAGGCTGACAGAGCTGAGCAGAGCGTGTAGGCAAGGCTCGCTGTATCGGGACTCAGCTCATAGCCCTACAATGTAGAATTCCCATTTTGTCCTGTTCTCTGTGATTCTCGTCACCGCTTCTGGCTTCCCCCTGCTCTAGCACCCAAGGAACTTTGTTTAAATTGAATAAGAGCTTTCTGCTTTACTGGCAGTTTATCAATAATTTGAAAAGACATAGATACCTGTTCTTGATTGGTACTGATTCAAAGGCTAATATTGGCCCTTTTTATTAAAGAAGAGGAATATTTGAGGTTTCTGTTTCTTAGTTACAGTTGCTACTTCATGATTTCCAAGATGGGGTTCTTGGTGACTGCCACTACCGTCAGTGGAAAATGGAAAAGTAATGGTAGTGATTTGACCCGAGGAAGTGTGGCATGCTGGAATGTTGAGAGAATTCATTTATCATTATTATTTTTTAATATGTAGAGTGACTATGACTCCAAGACTTAGGTTTAGATTTATGATTTTCCTAATAACTCTGCTACTGAGGGAGTTTTCTTTTGGCCAGGATTTGTTTACTGTTCCTGTTAGCTAGCCAGCACTTTTCTGTACAAAATTAACAGTCAAATTTGTAGATCCCTGAACCATGCATTTCCCTCTCAGGCAACCGTCATTATAATCCTGGGTTCTGTCAAGTTCTCAAAAACTTTTGGAGCCTGAACACAATGTTTTGTAACCCCTTTAAAATGTTTTATTACATTTATTTATTTGTGTATGTGTTATACGCCTGTGTGGGCATACTCGTACCATGATGCGCCTGTGGCAGTTAGAGGCCTGTGTGGGCACACTTGTACCATGGTGCGCCTGTAGCAGTTAGAGGCCTTGAAGGGGTCAGTTCTCTTCTTTTACCATGTGGGCACCAGTAATCAAATGCAGGTCCTCAGGCTTGGTGGCAAGCACCCTTCCCTATTGTGCCATCTTACCATCTTGTGATCACTTGTGTGTAAAAACAAGAGAATCTGTAATCAAGCAGCCATTTCTCATATTTACTGCTGTTGCTAGAAATTGTGTCCGTGGCCAGTCCTGCTTCATACTGCCATCCTTTTAGCCATTTGGTTATTTAAAAAAAAAAATGAAAGCCAGACACAACAGATTTAGAGTGACTTGTTTTTCCTTTTATGGCTGAGGTCAGACAGAGCCTTTCAAAACTGTTTGTTGACTTCCTGGACCCTGAAATATGGTGGAATTTTCTTCCACATTTCTTTTGCTTTTTTTTTTTGGTGTGTACATACATGTGTGGTTATGTACACACATGGATGTGGAGGCCAGAGGTCAGTGTCAGGCATCTTTCTCTATTGCTTCCTACTCTTCTTTTGAGAGAGGCCTCTCAGTGAACCCCAAGTTCTTGTATTGGGCTAGACTGGCTGGCCGAGGAGTTCTGGGATCTCCTGTCTTCACTCCCACTTCCTACCAGTGCACACTGCCATGCTCGACTTTCCGTAGATGTTGGGAACCCAAGCTCAGGTCCTCCAGCTTGCAGGGCAAGCAGTTCCCCCACTGAGCCACTGCTTCAGCTCCGTTTCTGAGAACACACAGGAATGAAACTCAGCACCTAATTTTTCCAGAAAGTTAGTGTATAAACCTTGGCTATTCACAGTTCACAGCTGTGTAATCTCTGCACTCCGGAAGCTGAGCAGGAGTTGGAGACCAGCTTGGGCTACATAATAAACTCTGTTGCAGAAAGACAAACGAAAAGGAACTTTGGATTTAGGAGTGACAATGTGGCTCAGCAGTAAATCCAATGACTCTGGGTTCAAGTTCCAGTACTAAAAACCTACCAAAGATTGTAAGTGATGTTGGGTTCCATATAAAGGAACAGCCATGACCAGGGATTGTCTCAATGGATAAAGCACTTGTCATGCGTGCCTGGAGACCTGAGTTGGACCCCTGGAACCCATGTAAACGTAGAGGAGAGAACCAACCCCAAAGTTGTCCTCTGACCTTTACATACACTGTGACTTGAACCCCTCTCCTTCCTGTCACACACGAGTACCACCCACACATACAGTGACACCCACACTCACACACACCAATAAAGGAGCAGCCAGCTCCAAAGGTGGAACTCCGCCCTCTGCACCCCTAGTCTGCCACATTTACTAGAATAACACATTAAATACAACTCGTTTGTAGTTTCCTACAAAGATCCATAGTACTTTTAACTAAAGAGCGGACAGAAACAGCTTTTACAGGACACTGTTGTGTCCAAGCAGCCTTCATGAAACCTCTGTTGGAGCTATTGCATATGATGGAGACCCCCCCTTTTCCAAACCTTAGGTTTCTCGGGGAGGGTGTTTTGGGTTTGGTTTTGCACCACTAGAATCAGACTCAGAGGCCTCACTCCTATTAGGCAAGCCTCCTCCCGGCCCCATCTTAGGGTACGGATGAGTGTGCAAATGTCCATGACAGCTAACACCTGTAGCTTAAGCCAAAGGACTCCTGCAGCCAGATTGCCTTGGCCCTGGTTGACTGCTCACTGGCAAAAGAAATAAAAAACAAAAAGAATAAAGCTTTACCTAGTGTACTTTTCAGTGAAAGGACTTTCAGTGTTTATGCATCCTTCTGCAATGGTACAGTCTTTCCCTGCAGGATGGAAGTCAAGAAAAGAAAACAGCCTCTCCCGGGTGGTTGTGGGTGGAGCCTTAGTGACTGCAGGTGACTTGAAGAGTTAATAAAGTCATAGGGAAAATGAGCTAAGCTACCCACTGTTGGACCTTAACAACCATCTGCAGAACACAACTGGAGGGGGATCGAAGACAGAACCTGCTGGATGACCTTGTCACACGAGAACGACTGCTCCTGGCATCGTTTAAGAATGAGGGTGCAGAGCCAGATCTGATCAGGTAGGATGCTTTCCTTTACAGGGATACCCCAGCCCTGAGGACTCACGTGTAATTGCTACAGCTGTTTTCTGCACGGCTTCCATTTTGTGTAAAATCTGCTCGTCTACAGTGTCTGACTGTATTTTCCTACTGAGTTTAGTTTTCATTAATTTTCCAGATTTAGTAAGCCTGGGTGTTCAGCTTAAGCTCATGCTAGGTGGGGCATTCTTATGGAGAATACAGTCAGAAATTTCCTTTTGCAGTTGTTGAGTTTCTGGCTTGTTAACGCCCGAAGCTGCCACATTTTAGTTGGCTTGTTGAAAATGGTGTCCTGCTGAGACAAGGGCAAGGCCACAGAGGTTCTCTCCAGGTTCTCTGTCAGTCAGTGATTGGCGCTGCAGATAGCTGACAGCTGCCCTGAATTCTGCCTCCGCTGCTGGGGCTGATGATGGAGAAACTGTTAACATCTTTAGCATTGTCCTCTCCCTGCTTCTGGAATTTCTTGGCTGGGAACATCCTAGAAGGAAACAAGCCCAGAAGAGAAAGTGTCCTTCTCTGTCCTTTAGCAGTGAGTGGAGGTCAGGGGGATCAGCTTTGTACTTAGGTCTTAGGAGTGATGTAGCTTCCCAAGGGCCACGCTGCCAGGCCCCACCTCAGTCTTCACTCCTAGTGTGCCGGGTTGGGGTGGGTGGTCCCTGGTGATTGTCATAAACATCCAAGCTTGCAAACGACTGTGTTAGGATGAGCTGGGGGCAGGGGCAGCAGTTCATTCTTTTTGGTCCCATGTTTCTCAGGAGCAGGCAAGCCAAGGTGTCAGAAAGCGTTTACAAAATGTGTGAAGCTAGGTGAAGTCGAGTTGGTTTTGAGACAAATGAAAGCTTGGGTTAGGGAACGCTGAGTGGTGTCCTGGGCAAGGTTTCCAGTGCAGGCAGAAGCTCACTTGTGGGGCCAGCTTTCTGAGGCCCTCAGCGCTCTCTGGCAGTATTCAGTCCTGTAGATACAAGGGGGTGAAGTGATGCGGGTGTTGATCCAGATTGGTGATCTAAGACAGGTAATCTGAGGAATTCAAGGTGAGAAGAAATGTCATCTTGCAGTAAGAACTTCACTGTGAGGAAGAGAAGAAATAGGCCAGGTGTAGTCTCTCACTCCTGGAATCTTGGCATTTATGAGACCGAGATTATTGCTGGGATTTGTAGGCCAGCTTGGACCACAGAGCGAGACACCGTCTCAACAAGAAGTTAATAGAGGCAGTTGGTGGGAGATGTATTTCGTGGAGAATGGTGGTCAGTGGACATGGTCATGGGGGTGGTGATCCTTACCATTTGGTAGGAGGCTGCAGGCTCCAGACTGTAGTAATTGTTCTCCATTGACTGTCATTTGATGATGCCAAGGGGTGTCCTTAAGAATGAGAACCTTTGTGCTTTGGGTTTTATCCTTTCTGTTCCATCTTACTTGTCTTCTAGTCCTACGTATGCAGTCTGTGTGTCTCTGCGTCTCTGTATCTCTTTGTTTCTGCAGCTCTACTTCTCAGTAACTCTGCTTCTCCGTGTCTCAGCATCTCTATGTCCCTGTATCTCTTATCTGTTCCAGAGTATGAGTGGCAGCACCTTGGTTAGCATTCAGGATCACAGCTCCAGCTTGGCGGGCGGTTAGTGTCTGTTTTCACAGGGTCTTGCATGATTTGAACACTACTGCTTTGTGCCTCCCTCTCCCCCTATTTTTCTGAGCCAGGATCTGACTGTAGCCCTAGAAGACCCGGAACTCTATGTAGACCAGGCTGGACTCCTTCTTGCCTCCTTTAGGGCTGGGATTAAACACATTGCCACCATATCTAATAAATAGCTTTGTATCATTTGTTCATAACTGGCACTTTGCAATAGAGCCACCCAAAAGGCTCACCAAAAACAGGCAGAGGAAGGAAAAGGGGGAGTGCAGTTGTCTGCCATGCGCTCACCGAGGTCGAGATGTCAATGAGCCTGGGGAAGCTCCAAGAGGTATCTAGTAGGCAGCAGCTTAGACCTCTGCCTCCTCTCAGAGTGAAGGAATGCCACATACATCGCTCTATTCACTTTCTAGGCACAGACACTGCTAGCTCAGCAGCTCTTAGCAGTGTCGCCTTTCAGAAGGAGGCGGGAGGGAGGGGTAGTCAGGTCTAAAGTCAGTCTGTTGGAGAGGTTGGATTTCAGATATAAATTTTTTAAAAAGATTTATTTAGCCAGGTGGTTGAGGTGCACACTTTTAATCTCAGCCCTTAGGAGTCAGAGGCAGGCAGATCTCTGTGAGTTTGGGGTTATCCTGGTCTACAAAGTGAGTTCCAGGATAGCCAGGGCTTTTACTCAAATAAATCCTGTTTCAATCCCCCCAAATTATTTTTACTATTTTTTTTAAAATTTTTTTTTTTATCATTTTTAATGTGTACATGTATCTGTGGCTATATGCACATGAGTGCAGGTGCTTTTGGAGGTCAGAGACATCAGAGCCTGCTGGACCTGAAGTTAATGATGGTTTTAGGTCATTAAGTGTGGGTGCTAGAAACCAAACTCCAGTCCTCTGCAAGAGCAGTATAAGATCGTAACCACTGAGCCATCTCTCCAGCCCCTAGATATCGAATTGTAACTTTTACATACTCTAAAGAGCTGGACTAGGCAGCTTACTAGTCCCTCAGTCATCTGGGGTTCAAACTCATTGATTTTTATCTGGACCTGTGTTCTGCCCATTTTTATTATTGTTAGGACCAGGCCGGGTGACTGCCAGTAAGAGGTTTGCAGACAGTGAAATGTCTGTAAAGAAGATGCCATCACTGGAGCAGTGTGTCTCCTTCGGGTTAGGGGACCTTCTGTCTCTCCTGTCACAGGCTTTACCTCTCAGTGACCTGGTCCCTCAGCCGGCCTTTTCCACTGCTATCCCTGGTAATCACCCTCCCGACTGTCCCTTCCAGGACCCAGTGTGCTGCCTGTTGTCTTATTCCTTAACAGACAGTTTTCAGTTAGTTCTAGCTAGGGGATGGGTGTTGAGTAGTAGCTTAGCTTCTGTGTATATTTTAATCAAAGCTTCCTTGGCTCCCAGGATTTAAACCAAAGCAAATGAATTGTTAGGAGACTTTTAGGGAACTTGGCAGGTTCAGAGCAAAGGTAGTTTTGGTTTTGGTTGGAGGCCTGAGGACGTTTTAATTCCTGTCATTAGGACTGCCTCCTGTTGGTCTTACACATTAAGGTTGATCCACCAGGACCTAAAGTAGTTACATACTAGTTTATTGGTAAATGGTTGGGGTGACCTGGGGACCCAGAGAGCAGACCAAGAAGAAACTGAAATAACATTGCAGCATTTAAGGTCACTGACTGAACTTATCTCTGTTTTTTTTCTGGATAGAGTCAAGAGTAGTGCATGCACGCACAGCTTTCATGCAGTAAGCTTCCAGAGACATTGTATTTAAAAAGTTCATAAGCGCTCTCAAGAAGGGATGGCTGAGGGGTGGTGGCCCGGTTCACAGAACATGACCCCTGGCTTGTGTAAGAAATCAGTGTGGCAAATAGGTGCCAATTACCATGAAAATGTAAAATCATTGCAGGTGAAGAAACAAAGGAAAGAGAATGGTAAGATTAGAAAGCGAATTTTAGTTTCTTGGTAAATTATTGTTGGGCTGGAGTTGGTTAGCTTCATTGCGCCCATCTTAACAGGATTATATCTCTGTATATCCGTACAAAAAGTGCAAGTCTTATAGACAGTATGGGGAAGTCCATCCAGCAAGAAAACACATACCAGATCAAAGCTACTCCGCAATATGATTAGGGAAGTGCCTGGAACTCAGCGGCAGGGTTATGAAAATGGACTCCCAGGCAGGGAGATGGCACCACTGCTGATGCCTTAAGGTATGCAGCTAGTGAAGGGATGCTGAGGCTGAAGTCCCCTGCTGCCTCGTGCTTTGTGAAGCCCCTATCCCTCATTCCCAGGAGTCTCCTACCGCGTCTCCTTCCTCCTTTTCACAGGCAGGGCTTATTAAGGAGAGAAGCATATTGTCAAATGTCAATTTGGATTAACACTTCCATTAAGCAGACATTAATTTGTGGATCACATAATTGAATGTGTAGCTATCATGTGACAGAATCTCCATTTTTACCCCGAAGATTACCCATCATTATTCCAGAGCAGTAACCCTGGCTCTAAATAAGCAATGGTTGGGTAAATTTAGGTATTTGGACAGTTGTTAAGGAAGCCTCTGTGTAACAATGTCCCTTGGAAGACGATAAGCAGTGACACTGCTTCGGACTTGAAAGCCCGCTGCCCTTTGCATCTGGAGCATTGCTGAGCTTCGCAATTAGCTAGAGCTTTGTAAAGAGAAAGGAGAATCACGGCATCCTCCACTGCGCCGTGACAGTCTCTGAGATTATGCGATTAACTCGGCTGCCGTGGGTGGCTAATTGGCCAAGCTTAAACCTTCACACCACCAACCGTATAGAGGATTATGGGGAAGAGGAAGTTATTTGGGGTTTGTGTTGGTTGTTTTATGTCTGGAAGGGGATGCTTACAAGATGGCAGCCTTCTAGAATCAAAAGGTGATGATAAGGAAATGTCACATTGGAGTACAAGCACCTCAATTTTAGATATACACTTTTCTCTTGAGCTACTAAAAATTTATGGACCATATAGTATGTATTCTATCAGTGTGTGGGCAGCCCAACTATGCACAAGAAAAATTACATTAAATCTTACATTAAAAATATAACCTCTCTTGCAGGGCATGATGGCACATGTCTGTAGTCCCAACTACTCAGGAGACTGAGGCAGGAGGATTGCTGGAGTCCAGGAGTTCTGGGCTGAGTATGTTATTGCCAATCAAGTGTCTATGCTAAGCTTGGCATCATTATGGTAACCTCCTGGTAGTGAGGGACCTCCAGTTTGACATCATTATGGTAACCTCCTAGCAGTGAGGGACCTCCAGTTTGGCATCATTATGGTAACCTCCTAGCAGTGAGGGACCTCCAGTTTGGCATCATGATGGTAACCTCCTGGTAGTGAGGGACCTCCAGTTTGGCATCAT